>JARJLF010000476.1:0-188362 GCA_029378395.1 Mycena leptocephala
TGTCTTTGCTGCCAATGAATTTCCCTCCCTCAGGTAGAGATCTGCAAGAATAACATCACACATGTCACTCCCTCAACATCGCCTGCAGTGCTAACATTTTCTGCCTCTGTCACAATTCCTCTGCCATCATCCTTTGGAGCACCAATCAACACATCAATTTCAGCAACATTAAGTAAGCCCAACCATAGGTGTAGGATCCTGTATAGTGGTTTCTTCAAGAATGCTAATATGGATACTGCGAGCCTCAACATATTCTGATTTGAGCCGGTGGATTTCTGCTTGAGTGGTAATGATGCCAAGGTCTAAGTGTCCATGGGACATGGCACAAAGACCTAAGAGGTCTCTTGCCCTAATGCAAAGAGACATGGCTTTTGTGTAGTTCCCCAATGTATAGAAGCAACGAGCCTCAACATTGAGTGCCTCTGCTTCTCTGTATAAATCTGCAGAAATTATGGCTAGTCTCTGGGCCTCCTTTGCATGCACTTGGGCTGCAGAGTAATCACCAATGTGCGATTCAACCCATGCAAGGTTGCACAGTCCTTGGGAATGCATGTTGGTGTTCCCAGCTGAAAGAGCTAAAGATATAGCAGCTCTACAAAATTTGGTGGAAGAGGATATATCACCCTTTATCCGATAATAGTTTACCAAGGAGTTATAGACTCTGCCTGTGTGAACTTAGTTAGTCTCAACAGACCAGCATTGGTCAGGGAGCATACATTTAAGATCTGGGTCATCAAACTTCTCCAAGTGTTCCAGGGCATTGGAAACCATTGTTTCTGGATTGGAAACTGAATAAAAACGCCGTGAATTAAACTGCTCAATAATAAGGTATGCCTCGAGACGATGGTCACAAGGGTGTGGAAGGTGAATCTGTTGAATCAATGAAATAGCTCCTCGCCCCATGGCTCGGCTAAAGCTGTTCAGATAGCATGTGCAGTAAATGCTATTCAATAGGTCTGGATGACCCTGTTGCAACCCATTCCGAAAGACATTCTGCATATTTGAGTGGTTTGACGATACTCGAGTAACTGTGCCAGAACTCAATTGAGTTCCTTGGTATGCCATGTAGAATTCAAGTAATTCCTGGAAATGTTTATGAAGAGGGCGAATGAGATGATCTCCAGGTGGTTGGATCTGCTGTATATACTCTCTGATGGGTACCAATGCTTTTAGCCGCTTGTGTTCATCACTGTAGGCCAAGGCAGTACGAATCAATGCTGCTCTGCAACCCAGGATATTATCAATTGGGAGCTTGCTCTGCACCAGCTCAACATCTGAAAGGCCATCAGGAAGCATTGACAGGAGGCTCAGCAGATCCGTTGAATGGGGATTGAGTCTAGGACTTGACAACGACAGTGAAATTGACAAGTCCAAGTTGGATGTTCTGTCATATCCATCTGAGATCAAGGATGTTTTCTCCTCCTCCCAGCGGGACAATACATGGGAGCAACCCTCAGAGTCAACCAAATGAGCTATGAGACTGATTGCAAGAGGCAGATTGTCTGTCAGAGAGAGGACCTTGTCAACCTCATTTGGATCATGTCTGTTGTCTGCAATATCTATGAATGTTTGTCGAGCTGCAGCTTGTTCCAAGGGCTTCAGCAGTGGCAGAAATGGATGAGTCCATGCTACTTTAGCAGGCCTTTCTGCTCCTCGCATTGTGATCTAATTTGTATAAGTTGAATGTCTAGGTGGAAAGATTATGGGGACCTACCACCAATGCAAGATGATCCACACCTGTGAGCAGTGACAGAAATTCCTCTATTTTGCCTCGGGACTCAACTGGCTCCCACAATGTCTCAAGATTATCCAGAATCAAGAGAGATTTTGAGCTGCTAGAGAAGTATTGGATGACTGGGCATGTAAGGTCTTTTCCTGGCTTCAGTCCAACATGGGCTCCTATGAGAGCAGCAAGTTCCACTTGGGTTGCCGCTGAATCACAAGCAACAAAGAACCGATGTTGATTATATCTCTCAGTAATTTCTGTATGATGGATGATAGCTCTGGCAAGACTGGTCTTTCCCATTCCACCTGCACCCAAAATGGCAATCCTGGGTGTTCCTTGACTGAAACATTGAAGAATGTTTGATAGCTCTGAGTCTCGTCCATGGAATATCTTGGGTTCTGATGGCAGCATGGAGATTGAGTTGGAGCTTGAATATATGTCAGATACAAGAGATATCATTGAAAGCCAGTGGAAACTAGCCTGTTATGAGAGCCTGAATAAAGCCTGCTAATCTGTGCAAAATTTATTACTTGATTCTCTCAGAGGAGTGGAATTTTCATACAGAGGATGCTCCATCTGACCTGGTTGTATCCAACAGAGCTTCAATCATGTCAAGCACTTCTTTGTGTCGCATTTCTGCATCTTTTTGCATCTGTGTAAGGTCCTTCATGTGATTGACCATCAGGACCTATGCATCAAATCCCTCAATGAGTGGTTGAACTACCAAACAGATGCCACACCTGAAAGGTCTCAAGTCCTTGTTGCAGTCCTGCCTTGCAATCCTTGAGCAGTGTACTAATCTCACCTTGGCGGAAGAAATTCTTGAGTGTGCTGCCCTTCTGTTGAGTTTCAACAAATGTGTGGATTTTGTGGAGGGTCCTGACAACAGTGGTCAATATCAAATGGAGTTTTTTTTTTTCCAAGTCAAGTAATGTACTCTGTGAACTTTGCAATGTGAGTTAACACACTTGGTGGCAATTCTGCTCCAGTGTTGGAATTTATGTGAACCATCAGAATTGCATTCAGCAACTCGTAAGTTTGCTCCAATAATTGAGTACATTCATTCTTATTTTGTTTAACTGTCTGTTGTAGCTGACTGAGATTTATTGTTGTGACAGACTCAATGGTAATTTACCTCCATATTTTTCAAGAGAGACTGAGTTGTCATGGAAATGGCCTCCAAGAAGGGGCTCTTCAGATTACCGACAAGGATTTCCAGAGTGTTTGCAGTAATAGTCAAACATGTTGTAATGTTGTTGAGTCGAATTTGAGTGACCGTGGGTTGTGGGGGCATTTTTGTGGTGGATCATGGGTGTGCGACACATGTAGATACTTATCCGGTGTGTGCATGGGAATTTTCACTTTCATTGGCTACTGTTCATCTCCCGCACAGAAGATGTGATGCTCATGTCTGGTGTAGAACTTGACCACATCAAATGATTGATATGTATAGGTTTTGCTTCTTCCTAATTTGCACCTTTTTTCCCGTCTACCCACCCAGTTCCGTTATCTTGGGTAGCCTCGAGGCCTTTTCCCTGCAGCTATTTTTTCAACATCACAGTTTAACCTTTCAGGGGATCTTTGACAAGCTGTCAGTTATGACATGCCAGTCCATTTTTGACAGACCACATGCCTGTGAGTCAAGCAACCAATGATGAGAAGGGTGGGAGTGGGACAAGAGTGGGAGTTGGCTAACTGTCAGCAAAGGGTCATCAGTGGGATTTGAGCCTCAGCTAAGTGTGATCAGTGAAACTTGCCTAATATTGGCACTTGATCAAGCTTGAGCGGCACAGTATGGATTTTGAACCCCACACAGTGGGCTCAGTGGGGAGCATAGCACTGTGCAGTGTGCTGTAAAGACAAGCCCTGGGTTGACCTGGTGTTGGCAGGACAGTGGATAACCTGGCCAGGACGATAGTTGAATAGCCCAGTTATGAGTAACTGCGACAGACAACAAGAGGGCAGCACTGAACAACCTGACCCTAGAGGGAAGTTTGGCTGTAGCCATCAAGGCAGGATGTCACGAGACTCTTGGGAGGCGGTGAAGTAACCGCCTAGTCACCGAACTCGAGGAGGTATTGAGGAGGAGATGATATGTGTACGAGCGTCATTTGTGGTTGTGTTGAGAGAGCGCTGCGCCGTTGTCTGGTCAAAGTAGACTTGATATTAGACCAGGTATAAGGTACATGTAGATTCTACCGAGTTTATATATTGTATCCCCTGAAACTGATGGTTGACTCCTTATGAAATACCAGATGCTCCTAGGTGTTTGATTGTGGTAACAGGCGACTGGGGTATCCCGATCGTCGTTTCGGTTTTGGCGTGAAGAAATATTGAATAACCCCTGGTTGGTTATTCCGAATCCGATCGCTCCAATCTCCAATAGAGAATACAAATAACCCCTGGTTGGTTACACAGGAGGCATCTGCCAGCACTTATGGATCCATAAGTGGCAACCGCTTATGAGCGGCTTATGGGCCGCTTATGTGCGGCTTATTGTGTTTTGCTTTGTAATGAAAATTGATCTGGCCTGTGTTCGAATCTGGCTGGGTGCATTCTTTTTCAAAATCAGGTATTTTCCCAGAGCAGTTTAGAGAAGGCCAAAATACACTGTGCCTCAAATTTAATAGTTGATTGAACATTCTTGAGAGTGAAAGCCCTGTCAAGAATTTGGCTGGCAGGGTATGTACATACCTGGGGAGAGTGAAAATCAACTCTGGGGAAAAAATCAAACCAGGCTGAGGCAAAATGATCATTCTCAGTGATAATCCTCTCTGGGCCCATATGCTCAGGTCTGATCAGATCTGGTCCATATTCTGATCTTTTGATTGAAGATGTTAGTATTTTTGAATTTTTTGCTTTGCACAGATGAAGTACACTGAAGTGACTGAACCAATTCTATTCAAATACTGAGAGGTGATCATGACTTTCCCTTTCAAGCTAAAGAGCATGTCCAGTGATGGTGCTCTAATTATAAGTCTAACAGGCGATGGTCAGACATACTTTGGGGCAAAGCTTTCAACCATGGGATTATTTATTCTACTTGCCATCTTGCTACATACTGTGTTCAGTGTACTGTCACATGGACTTGTGTACAATTTCTTTCCTCCCCAGAGACAAGGACCGAGCACCCAATTATGTGGGCATGCTTCTTTGGTTCTCTTGCACCTTTGGAAGAGCCACACACCATATAAAAGTTCAGAAAGGCTGTCATTATTCTGGTAACAATGTGCAATTCTAGTCAATGGATTGAGATTCTGATAAAAGACCTTGAGCTCTTGAAATTGAAAGTCATGATCACCTCTCAGTATTTGAATGAAATTGGTTCAGTGTACTTCATCAGTGTGTTATATCCGTGCACAGAAATTCGAAACTTTTCCAAACTCTTCTTGCCGGCTTCACTCCAATCGCATCCGGTTGATCCTTATCTGGTTCCCACGACCTCGTCGTCTTGTTCTCACGACCCATTCCATCTCGGGTCTCGGGTTCTCACGCAATGAAGGATTACTGAGTGTTTCCCGTTTCCTTTATTTTCCTATCCAGTTCGCATCCTCGGTCTGGCTGTATTGCCTCCCCTCAGTCAATGTCCGGCCATTCCCAATCACGTCCGGGATTACCGGGTGTACCGGTTGATGCTTACGTCAGCACCCGGCACTCAGCCGGATCTATGTGTCTTATCATTATCTTCACATCGAGTTCGCCTCTCGGTCGGCTGTATATCCTCCTGTCGATTCCCGTCCGGCCATTCCCAGACTCTCCGACCCACGTCCAGTCATCCCTGGATCCGTCCGGGACTACTTGACGTACCGGCTACTTATTACATCAGCATCCGGTACTTGGCCGGGTCGTTGAGTGTTACTCATTCATATTATCTTCATATTACTCACTCCCTCGTTCTGGCCGTATCTGGCTACGGTAGGCGGATTGGTCGCGGTTCGATTTTAGATCAGTTAATGAATTAGCCGACTCCCACGTCACTTTGGTAATGATCCCGTTGACGTCTAGGCTCTCTTTACTCCGTCCACCGTCCTACCACCATCTTCTCTATGCTCGATCTGATCAACACCCATGTTATCCCGTCAACTCTGTGGGTGCATCTGGTTTCTTGTATGCCTTGTTTAACCTATTGTCAACAAAAGAAACAAACATTGACTACCAAATTGCTATCAAACAGTAGTACCTCGACTGGACCTCTCGCTCAGAGTCACGCAGTATCGTGCCGCTATCTGGAAGAGTATAACTTGATTTTGACTGACCTTTTGGCTGAAGTCACGGTGAATTACATCACTAATGACGCTAGGTTTGTAAACTCTAAATTATCACTGATGCTGCCGACTGATTCAAATCGCACAGGTAGTAAATAATACTGTATACGTATCTGTACTACGACTCAATTATGTTTGCCATTGGCTCCAACATCTGTTGAAATACAGTCTCGAGAGATCAAGTACACACTCACACTCACTTATATTTCTGTGAAACAATCCAAAGACGGTAACACTCTTCAAGTTCCCTATAGACCTTTCAAGAGTCTGCCGCCAGCACATCCAAATAGACAATACAAGAAAACACCAAGTTCCAGATACCACGCATTCGGAAACCGCCGCCGCTTGAAACTTCCCGTCAGGCTGTGATTGACAAAGTCCAGCTTGATATAACGCACGGTAACGGTCCGATATACTTCAAAACAATGTTGCAACAAGAAGGCTTGATGATCCCGAGGTTCGTTCGCAAGTTTGTTTCAAATATTGTAGGTCTTGATACATCGTCAGAGACACCATTCGGAAAATCATGACTGAGCATTTCCCACTGGGCTTCGATCACCGCTTCCCAAGCAAGAAAAGACCCCTATACCTCGCACTGCCCTAAATGCCAATGGTCCATTCCATGAGGTGTCATCTGATGGCCACGAGAAGTTGGGCAAACAAGCCTTGGAAATGGGAGACATCGGGCTCCCGATTTATGGTTACAAGGACAAGTGGAGTGATACTATACCTTTCATTCAATTTGTTCCGAACAGTCGGACGACGGCCGCAATTGGCCATTTATTTCTAGATTTCATTGAAGAAACTGGCGGTGAGCTACGATTTCTGCTCAAATAACGGTACTCACATATTTAATCAGCCATTCCCATTCAAATGACGATGGACAAGGGTTCCGAAATCGGTTGGCAGTATGCTATTCAGGATGTGCTTCGGTTAGTCCTCACAATAATGCTCCTTTATTGTGGCGCTCACAATTTTTTCCAGTCATGCTTTCGCTCCAAATATTGATCCCGAGGTTTATCCTATATGCCGACTAATCAAAAGTGTTCACAATATGGTTATCGAGGCCTTCTGTCCCTGGCTCAAAGAGAAAATGGGCCTCAACTTAAAGGCAGTAATCCTTGCTGGTAAGGAAAAGCGAATTTTCAGTCCCAACGTTGATTTTCATTTGTGCGCTTCATTTCTACACCCTCAAAATATGTTTACCTGATTTCATTTCAATTCAAGGCCACTATTCTATTGGGTGTTCATACCTCTTCTACAAGCGAAGTTGGATGAGTTCCGCCTCTGGTGGAACCATCACCGTGTGCACCGTCAGAAGGACAAGAATATGCCTTCTGGCCATGTCCCGTCAGATGCATTTGATCATCCACAAAACTTCGGTGGTCTTGATTGCCGTATTCCAGTTCCTAAGACTGCTGTGGATGATTTACGAAAAATACTCACCGAAGATGTTGGCGCGAGAGACATTCACCTTTCATGGTTTGAGGCTGATTTTGGTGATTTGGCCGAGAGTATCTACCTGCAGATCGGAAAACCTACTTTATCTCTCGAGACTGCCTGGGATGTATTTCAACAAGAGCCTAGACGTCAACGGGATCATTACCAAAGTGACGTGGGAGTCGGCTAATTCATTAACTGATCTAAAATCGAACCGCGACCAATCCGCCTACCGTAATCTGGCCTTTCCCTTCCTCTCGCTTGCCTTCCGCTCACCTCTGGGACCTTCCGGTCGTACCAGCTCCGGATTACGTCATCTCCCGGTACTCTATTTCCTATCTGGTCCCATCCCAACTTCCTGCAGTACCGTTCATTATCGGTATCTCACCTATGCTCATCCCTCTCGTCCTCCAACATGGTGCGAGTCGCCCTTGCATGTCCGGCTCAACTTCCGGTCACACCGGTCACACGTGACCGGCCCAAGTCCGGCTCTGATGCCGGGTCATCGATATCTTATGTCATTATGCTTCCCTATCCATTTCCATCCATCCCTTTGTATTTACGAGTCCACATGCTCACTTATTCCATATCTGTACTTTACTTTGTTCCTCTCGTACTTCTATTCCCTTTTCGGGATGTTACTTTGACATTACTGTATTAGGAATACGACACGTATACTTACGTATATAAACCCTATGTACTTCGTTGTATTCTCTATCCTGAAAATTAACGTTATTCCATGTTTTCTGTCATGGATTGATTCCACCCTTTTCCACCTTGTCTTGGTTTTGACTCTGGAGGTTGTCGTCTTCACCTCTGGACTATTCCCACGCTTCATCCGGCCCACCCGGCTCCCTGCCAGTCACCATCTGGGTCCAGACTCTCTCGCAGTCTTTGTGACGACTCCCTGTTCATCTATGTTGTTACTCTTTCATCTGATATACTCCCAGCCTTCGTCCGGTCCTCTACCGGTTTCCCTCCCATATATTCCCACGCTTTACCGGCTCGGATCCGGTCCGGCCCGGCTATCACCCGGCCTCTTTCCGATCATCGCCGGTCATCGCCTTGATGTATTCGATTCAGGCTATCTCTTGCTGTTATCCGAACTCATTCTACATTCTCGTTCGGCTTCCTAGGCTTTTAGCTCTTCCAGTATCTCGCGGCCTGAGGCTAGTCAGTTGCTCACCCTTCTGAGCTGTGGTGTTGCGAGAATGGCCGACTCCATGATGTCCGGTCACCTTCCAGTTCCCGGCCTGGTCCGGTTCCGGTCTTTGACCGGGCTTTGTCCCCTTCATGGCTCAGGATATAACACAGTGCAAGGCAAAAAATTCAAAAATATTAACATCTTCAATCAAAAGATCAGAATATGGAGCAGATCTGATCAGACCTGAGCATATGGGCCCAGAGAGGATTATCACTGAGAATGATCATTTTGCCAGCCTTGTTTGATTTTTTTCCCAGAGTTGATTTTCACTCTCCCCAGGTATGTACATACCCTGCCAGCCAAATTCTTGACAGGGCTTTCACTCTCAAGAATGTTCAATCAGCTATCAAATTTGAGGACCAGTGTATTTTGGCCTTCTCTAGACTGCTCTGGGAAAATACCTGAGTTTGAAAAAGAATGCACCCAGTCAGATTCGAACACAGGCCAGATCAATTTTCATTACAAAGCAAAACACAATAAGCTGCACATAAGTGGCCCATAAGCCGCTCATAAGCGGTTGCCGCTTATGGATCCATAAGTGCTGGCGGATGCCTCCTGTGTTATTCTGTATGTGTTGTCTTGTCCTTGGTTGCAAAGATGTTTAGATATTTGCCCAATCTCGTTGCTTCGATAACCCGGGGTGTCTGGGGTTTAAGGTTTGAAGGCTGAGCGAAAAGGTTGAAGGCATGCTAAATCATGACATGTGCCCTGTGGCAAGCATCAGAGGGGGCTCACCCCAATGCTAGCCACCTTTAAAAACTCTGTAAAGGCTTAAATAAATTGATACACGCAGTGAAACAGTGCGCTTAATATACATCTTGAATATGCTAGTTATAGTGTGTTGTGGAAACAACACTAAAACTACACAAACAATATCTTATCACTCCCAAAAGACTAGCACAATCCTTGGTGTGTTTGGGTCCAGGCCATATTATGTGACCAGTTGGTTTCGATTGTAAGGTGACAACGAAAACAAGTACTATGATGCACTGACAAAGTCCCCACGGCACTTCACTTGGCTAACAACAGCAGATATCTCTTGCCCACGGCATAGGATGAATGTTTGTATGAGACAGATACAAGAAGGCAGTGACTATAAAGATAGTTCTATCACTTCAGGGCAGAGTTTGTACTTGGTGTTTGACCTATATAGCCCAAGATGTGGACCTACACAGCCAGAGCTTCGTTTAAGTTGAACTCGGGGCGAGTGAATGAAGTCCTACTTGATTCAAACCTCAAGTCAAACCCGTATTCTTTTGAAGTAGACCCAAATGATGTGTTATGGAAAGGACTTGAGAAAATGTCTCCAGTCAAACTCAAAGCGGCCTGCCTTTGGGTTTGACTTGAAACTTGACCGAAGCGAAAGCCATGTCAACACACGTGCCATGATCAAATCATTTTACCTTGACAACAGCAACCACAAATTGTCCTCTTTTGTCTCTCCCACCATCTTCCACCCTTGCAGCTGGCCCCCAGTCCATGCCTACACCCCAACTCCTCAATAAAAGCCAGACACTGTACCCATGTCACGCAAGCTGTTCTGTCCGAGATCTTTCTCGTCAAGCCGCCGCCTTCACATCAACAGTGTCTGGACTAGTGTGCGCAAAACACTCTATTATTTCACTGTTCTGCTCTTTCCTTTGCCTCCTCAAATATCCCCAAGACCACCCTCAAATCCTTTCTCTACCTCTACTTTTGGGTCTGCGTTGACAGCAACACATCAACCTCCTCTTCAAGCTTCAAGACTCCCTGCTGCTCTTGGCTCGTCAAATGTCGCGCAATTCCCAGGCCGGCCAATGAAGGTATCAAGCAAGCAAGGCTTCTTTGTCAAATGTTTCCTGCCTCAATCCTCCCTCCTGTGGTTTTCTAAGTCTTTACTTGCTCCCCAAACTCTTCAAGTCCGTGCGTTGGCATACCGGCCGGTCCTCCCAACTTTCTCCATCTCACGGGAGCTTTTATGTACACTGCTTCTGTCCTTGTGTATATACAATGAAATAATGCATTATCTTGTAATTCCCATGGGTTTCAATGTAATACAAGCAAGCAGGGGCAGGCGAAGGCGGGGAGCGGTACCTAGGCAGGCTTACGTGTCGATCAACACGTGGATCAAAAGTTTGGCGACAAATGCATAACATTTGAAGTTTGACTCAAACCAACCAGGTTTGGGTCTTACTTGAGCCCTCCCTTTTTGCCCAAAAACCAAGTTTGCCTCAAGCAGGACTCAAACCTGTAAATCTTAGCACTTTCTTAATCCCGTTGCCTTGTGTAGTTAGCGAGACATATGCTGTCTCCCTCGCTAACTAGGTCAGGTTTAAGAGATATAGAGTGTACCTAAGAATTATCTATTGGATATATATCTTTACTTAGCTCTTAGAGGTCTCTTAGGCAGAATAATTACTGAGCGCTATCAGGCTGAGCGGAGCGCCAGTCATTCCCATCAAAGATGGCGCACGACGCCGAATAGTGGCGTTGTCAATGATGAGGCCCATCAACGGCATCAAAAGTCCCGCCACACGCCAGCCCAATTCACCTGTTCCCGCCCCAATAATACTCATAAATTCATGAAAAAATTTGGGTGGCCCCCTGGAGGCATAGTCAGACTATCCCCTTCATAATTAACTACATGTCCTGCCTGCAATATACAGAGGATTTCTTGTTTTGGAGCTCAAAGCCATCAATTCTGAATTGATGGCAAACTGGAAACACTAAATCGTGTGTTATAAGACTCCACCATCATAAGGAATTGGTGTGGGACCAAGCTTGAGGATAATATTGAATGGTCCCTAGCAAATAAAATACTATATATCAATCTTGGGTAAGTCGGGTTGCTTTGAACTCAATTTAATTGAAAACATAAGTATAGTAAGTACTAGTACAGGCATGTTTTCATGGTGAAGAATATTTATATCTTGGCTTGTGCGAGTGGCAGCCATGCTCTTTGAAAGCTGCACCCTCGGGAAAGATGCAAGAGCTTTGTGGGCAGTCCCCGTTTGCACATCAACATGTTGCGAAACAATGGCCCCCATCGCGGTGGTCAAACCATTGTATAGCTATGTTCCACAAGCACATCTGCAGCACTCCTCATAGAACAAGGGCGGTGCTGCAGACAGATGCACGCAGTGCGAACACAGGTGCGTGTGTGGCATTGTCCTCATTCTCATCCGAGACTCGCTCCATTGAGAGCACTGTAACTTGGGATATTGCGGCATCATGGAGGACTAGGTGTGGTGGTGTGGTGTTGCTGTTTTGCGATGGCCAGTAGGTTGTTATAGGAGGAAGGAATATGGCCGGAGGAAAGCTGCCATACCGCTGCATCTGTAGGCAGGCGGCCTCGCGATGACTTCCTGTGTGTTTGTGTACTTCAAAGGAAAAGGTTAGTATTCAGTGAGTAAGTATTGGGTCAAAATGCACCTGTACCTAGCTCTGTAGAGCTTGTGAGACATCTTGTCTGATGGCGGTGTCCATATGTCGCCGACCATGTGGGGTGCAAGAGTGAGGAAGAGAAGAGAGGATCAATCAGGGAGTTGGATCAGGAATAGATTACATTCGTCATATCAGTTCTCGAGTTAAAATCAAGCACAATTTAAATTGTAGCTCCCGCTCACCTTTACCGATGGCCCCCAAAAATTAATAGTGTTGCGAATACAGTTGAAGCACTCTACAAATAAATAATGAGCACAATCGACACAGTCCTGAATAAATTAAAAAAGATTTTGTGGTCCAAAAAAAAGAAAAGCTCTGGAACTTAAGGAAATAGACCCTCCTAAAGTTTGAGACCGAATGGCACAGTGGAAGTGGTAGAACTAATGTTATATCAGTTCGCGAGTTTAATCATTTGGTGTATGTCAGTTCTCGAGATTTACAGCCGATGTCAGTACCGAGGGCGCGGATCGAAAATTTTATGTTTTGGGATGTTTCCAAAGAATTCCCTATATCTCTATCAGTTCTTCACCAATTCACATAAAAACTAAATAGATCTACTCAGCTAATTCATGCGCAATTAGTGGTAGAGAGTAACTTGCGCAAATATTATGTATTAGGTAATTTATGTTTTGGGGCTGTTTTTGCAATAAATACTGTCTAGCATGGCCAGAACATGTCCCAGTGACCTAGGATTTTGGGAGAGACAACATGCATACCTGAAAAAACATGTGATAGAGCCAGAACTGAGGATAATTTAGTTACAGTCCTTCTAGCTCCAGTGAAAACATTTGGCAGTTTTTGGCTTTCAGAGATATTACCAAGATCACATTCATCTGGACATTTCATATAGTTCTGGCTCTATCACTTGTTTAATGACATATACATGTTGTCCCTCCCAAAATTCTAGGTCACTGGGAAATGTTCTCACCATGCTAGACAGCATTCAGTGCAAAAACAGCTCCAAACAGAAATTACCTAATACATGATATTTTCGCAAGTTCCTCTCTATCACTAATTGCGCATGAATTAGCTGAGTAGATCTATTTAGTTTTTATGTGAATCGGTGAAGAACTGACAGAGATATAGGGAATTCTTTGGAAACATCCCAAAACAGAATTTTTTTGATCTGCGCCCTCGGTACTGACATTGGCTGTAATTTGGTTTCTTATTGATTCTCCTAATCTCACCTCTTCTGCTCAGCATTTTCAAGAAACATTCATCCAAGCTTTTTTTAATAATACATCCACTCTGTGCCAAATAAACTAGGATCTTCCATCCACCACAACACCATGAGTACAGGAAGGAGCTCATACTCCTGTCGATCAGCCTCTTGACCATCTCAACTTTGAAAGTGGTTCTCGACATACCAGAAGTTCCCCCCCACAGTACGCTAAATTGCGTAAATGAGCACGTGTTCCTTGTTTTCCTGGACAGGGACATTGGAATTTTCCACCATCACTGATGGAACTGCTACTGTATGAGAGTACCAACTGGGAACTCAACGACAAGCTGCAAGATGAGATGCTGCACTTGGTGGTGTCGAACTGGCAGAGGGCTTGGACAGTGCACCAGCCGAATGCGAGGATGAGGACTTCGCAATGTTTCAATTGTGTGTATGGGGAAGAGATAGGCTGACTATGCCTCCGGGGGCCACCCAATTTCTTTCATGAATTTACGGGTATTATTGGGGCGGGAATGGGTGACTTGGGCGGGCGTGGCGGGCAAGTGGCGGGACTTTTGATGCCGTTGATGGGCCTCATCATTGACAGCGCCGCTATTCGGCGTCGTGCACCATCTTTGATGGGAATGACAGGCACTCTGCCCAGCCCAATAGCACTTAGTAATTATTCTGCCTAAGAGACCTCTAAGAGCTAAGTAAAGATATATATCCAATAGATAATTCTTAGGTACACTCTATATCTCTTAAACCTGACCTAGTTAGCGAGGGAGACAGCATATGTCTCCCTCACTAACTAGGTCCACATCTTGGGCTATATAGGTCTGGTGTTCACAAAATATCCCCAGCAATGGCTATTCCAATTCCAATTGCTATATTGAGGCAAGCTGATTCTTCCTTGGCAATTCTCTTTACTGCAGGACTCTCCCATACAGCAGACCTAAACT
This sequence comes from Mycena leptocephala, assembly GCA_029378395.1. Classification (NCBI taxonomy): domain Eukaryota; kingdom Fungi; phylum Basidiomycota; class Agaricomycetes; order Agaricales; family Mycenaceae; genus Mycena; species Mycena leptocephala. Next base: position 14,183 of record JARJLF010000476.1, read on the forward strand.
TGTCCTCATTTAGGGATGTTTCCTTCACTTTTATAGTAACAGCTTAAGCTTTGACTGCAAAGTCCAACTAATCGATCCAACAGCTAATGACAGGACTCTCCCTGACGAGTGTGAAGGTAAAGCAGCTGACAAGTCACAACCAATTCTCAGGTAGTTAACCGTTTGAAGCTTAACTGATGAGTCCCTTGCTTGACAATTCGAGCCAACAACTAACTTCAATTTATATAGACAAGTTACAAACAGAGATAGTATTCAAATCTCCACGAAATATGCCTCAGGACACCCACACTAGACAGTGTGATGAACTGGCTGTATGTGGGCTCTACAGGCTGCTTTTATAGTACTAGTACAAATGAAATGAGATAATCTAGAAATAGTAACTGAGATGTGGTGCTTGGTCATGTAGGTTCATTCCCTTGTGATTCTTCATCAATCCCGCATGGTCTTAGAGCTGGGAGGTTGTTATTATTGACCCCCCGTTGTCTATATTTGGTATATTGGTAATACTGCGGTGCCTGCTGCACCTGTGGTACGATGCTGCCTTGGCCTGGGGTTGAACCCAGCCTATTCAATGCAATTCTCCTTGTGCTTGTCTTTGGATGGTCTGGCCACAAGCAGTGCTTGGCCCACGAAGTCCCGGAGTGCCTTAATCCAATCGTTAGAATTAGGACTTGTATGCCTTTGATTGGCAGGTCGTGTCGCACTGTGGCACCACGTGATCTTCCAATCGCTTTGGCAGTTCCCTGTCTTAGGGTAACAATGGGTTTATGGTTGACTGTGGCCCGTTAGTAGGCACCGCGGTTAGTTATACATGACTATGGGACACTGGGGCTGCTTTCCTCCATGGTTTAACTGTTATACATGGCTATGTCTTTGGCAGAGAGACACCGTGGTCATACTGCAGTCACTCTCACAGGGGGCATGCCCCGCTGTTTATCAGTTCATAAGCCGCAGACACTTATGAACAGCGGTTTGCTCGCTTATTGATGGCTCGGAGAAATTGCCACGTGTTTCCCTCGTGTGCATGTGTAATGCACATTGATGTGCCGTGGGTTCAAACCTGCATAGCAGCATTCTTTTTAAAATATCACCTTTCAAGACTCAGAAGTACACAAGGAATGTTGGCTACACCTCTAAAATTACTGAACTTTATGTAGACATATATCTGTCTGCATTGCTGAATTTCTTTCAGGTGTGTTAGGTACACAACAAATATTCCCTTATTCAATGCAATCCATGGAGCTTAGAATCTCTTCTTTGGTTCGTTGGAACACGGCCAGTATCTTGAAAAGTACAAGACTTCAGAGGGATACAGGCAAAATTCCTCTACCAAATGTTTGTAGTCTTTGGGGAGGAACTAATGGTATGATGCCAGACAGAACTTAGGCCAGTCAGTGTTTATATGCTACCATTTGGGTGCCTGAGATCTGTAACCTCAAAATGGGTGCCTCATCAAGAGTGCTGGGATGATGAGTGGAGCACAGTATATTGTAACTTGGCATATTCCAGAAAATGGGACCCAGTCAAACTGATACATTATCTTGAATTTTATTTCAAAAAAGGTTCATAGAATAGCACAAGTATGATTCACCCTGGTGGCATATGTCAGATCCACTGAATTTCTCTCTCAAAAATTATTCACTACAAGTTGTTAAAAAAGCACAAGGTCATGAAGGCTGGAAAAAAATATGTAGAGAATATGTTTACAGAGAGTTCAGTAATCTGTTGTATGCGTGATCAACATTCCTTGTCTATTTCTGAGTCTGCCACTAAATAAAATGTGGTATTTCAAAAAGAACGCTGCTACACAGGTTTGAACCCACGACACATCAATGTGCATTACACATGCACTCGAGGGAAACATGCGGCAATTTCTCCGAGCCATCAATAAGCGAGCAAACCGCCGTTCATAAGTGTCTGTGGCTTATGGAATTTAAGCGGTGGGGCATGCCCCCTGTGTCTCCTATGCAGTTTAATGTACCGCACAACATGTTAAGTCTTGCAACTTTATCTATGCAGTCTCTGGGTCGCTTTTATAGGAATAGATCCCTTGAATGGTTATACATAGGTGGTTTATAGGTATATCTCCTTGGTAGTGTATTCAGAGTACAACACACCACAGCCATGCTCTGAATACTACAGTCAGCAGTCAGAGCTCTCTCTGACTCTCCTTTATATCACTTAACAGAGTTCAGGTAGACAGCTATGTTTGTATAACACTGAAGCTATCCTGCAGCTTTTAGTGATGTGTTTATAAGCACAAAAATAGCTAGAGGATGGGCATTGAGTGTTGTGCCATCTCAACAGGAAAATATTCTAGAGCCCCATGCAGATGACCCCAGTAGAGACCTATATATCAAATCCTTCACCGAGCAGTTGAATTACCAAACAGATGCCACACTTGAAAAATCTCAAGTCCTTGTTGCAGTCCTGCCTTGCAGTCTTTGAGCAGTGTACTCATCTCACCTTGATGGAAGAAAGTCTTGAGCATGCTGCCCTTCTGTTGAGCTTCAGCAAAGGTGTGGATTTTGTGGAGGGTCCTGACAACAGTTGTCAAGATAACAGGAGGTTTTCTTTCCCAAGTGAATCAACATACTCTGTGAACTTTCCAATGTGAGTCAACACACTTGGTGGCAATTCCGCTCCAGTGTTGGAATTAATGTGAACCATCAGAATTGCATTCAGCAACTCATAACTTTGCTCCAATGATTGGGTACAGTCATGCTTATTTTGCTTAACAGTCTGTCGTGCTTGATTAAGATTTTGGCTGAGGCAGATTCAGTGGTAATGTACCTGTATAATTTTCAACAGGCTCTGTGTTGTGTTAGATATGGCCGCCAAGAAGGGGCTCTTCAGGCTGCTGGCAAGGATTTCGAGAGTATTTGCAGTGATGGTCAAACACACTGTACTATTTGAGACCCTTTACGCATTCATCCATTCTGTCTGCTGACCCTACACACACCCAACTATATCAGAATGAGTGCAGGCATCCTACTAAGAGTTCAAGACCACTCCCACCCAAATATCCAAAGATTTGCCATTACAGTGAATTTATTTTGGCTGGTAGTTCAACATGGCAAAATAACAGGCTAGTTGGCCACCCAGTCAAATCAAGTCGCAAGACTTGAATCCGGCGCCCGTATCCATCGGAAATATTAACTAGGGTATATAGTGACCATTTGAACATATAATACTCTACGTGAAACCCATCTGAGGCATGTAAACGACTGCTCCTCAGATGGGGGAAAGCCCCAAAACAAGGTCCCTGGAGCAATTACGCGTCTATTGGACGATGGAACCATACTGTGACCCAAATTAAGACGCACATAGCTTATAAGGAAGGTATACAGCTTATTTACATCCCTAACTCCGTAGTAAAGTCTTTACAGCTCCCCAAAAAACTCCCGGTGTTAGCAACACCAAAATTGGGTGTGTGGTGGTAAAGCACTACAATGAGAAGGGAGTTGGGCAGATAAAATTCCAATGTATGTTCGGCATTGAGCCATTGGACGTCAAAAAGCCTTGTGGGAAATCCAGCGCCACAGTGTCGTCTGATGTAATATTGGCCAGGGGGAACGACTCAAAAAAACAGCGGCATGTTCATGGGGCATGGTGGGGAGGATTGACTTCTCAGTGGTGGGTATGGTGGCAGGTGATTCTCCCAAATCTGGGGAGTAGATCGAGCCCGCGAAGTCCCGGAACAGCCAAGAATTGGTGGAGAGCCAGCTGAGACAAGAAAGCCAAGCCGCGTCAGCATAAGAAATTGATGTTCACACGTTACGGGTCTTGCTCCGAGATGTCGTAACTTTCGATCAACTCATCACTCCATCTCCAAATTCGGTTCAGAGCTTCATTATAGATCATACTCCCATCCCCCATTATCCCTGGGAGTGAACAACAAAGTGTCAGCATGCTAGACTCCAAATGGCCAACTAATTAAGGTGGCCAGATAAGGGGTCTCAAATAGTAAGGTTGTTCAGTCGAATCTGAGTGACAGTGGGTTGGGAGGACATTCTGTGATGGGATGTGAACACATACAGGTATTTATTTGGTGTGCACATGGGACTTTCAGTTTCATTGGCTACTGTTCATCTCCTGCACAGAAGATGTGATCCTCATATCTGGTGTAAAACTTGACCGCATCAACTGTTACTATTGAATGAGTAGCTGTATTGAGAACTCGGGGGAAAAGTCCTGGGCTCTATCTGAGAAGCTTGTTCATCGATAGTGGGCTCAGCTATTGCCATGATACCATGATATCTTCCTATGCACTGCTCGATGGTCTAAGCAGGGTACAGATGCAAGGTGTAAATGGACAGAGCATTTAAATGGTCTGACCCTAGCAAACCCAAATCAACTTCGGCCTCCCCTCAGTGGCTTGATTTTGAGCAGAGATCCTAGGAAACAACAAGTACATAGCCTGTTGGGAACTCTTCGTAGCCATCAAATCACCAGTTGAAACTAAATCAAGGCTCTCAGGGCTAGACTGATCCTGGGAAAGCTAAAAATGTAATCCAAGAGAAAGGATAAACAATCTGCAACCAGCTGGAGCATCGGACTGTGAAATATATGGTGAAATTGTAGGTTAAAAATTGAGACTTGATCAGAACATCGTTAAAGGAAACAAGAGCACAGTGCGGTGCTTCACACCTGACCATTTGGGTCGAAATATAGCTTTTACTTACTGTATGAACCCAGTAAAGCATCTTTAAATTCTCAAAATGAATTGGTAAATCCATGACACAAGCTGATTTGGAGGAGAAGTGATACATGGAGACAGCCAAAAGTGCTGGGGGCAGCATATGTCCTGAATGTGAACCACCAGCCCAGCATTGAACCTGTTTGCGGAGATGTAAATGGTTGCCAACTTGCGGCTAATAAATCATGGGTAACAAACACCTTGGCACTTCCCCACGCCAGGTCTCACCCATGGTAGAGGCGGATCGCTACACCCCCGAAAGGACCTCTACCCCGCAACATCGAGAGCCCTTTGCACCACTACCTTCTATTGAGTCTCTTCTGGGGCTTTCAAGGTCTCCAATTCTCTCACAGAGTCTTCGCACACCTCATCGGCGTGCACATTCAATGGAGCATCCTGCTTCTTCTCCTATGTCTTCTGTAATCGACGACACACCAGTCAAAGACCCTCGTGGATGCCGCGCATATACACCACAGACTCGCAGACTCACCTCGACGGTTCACTGCTTGGAAGGGAGCCATGATACACCGAGCCGACAGGAGTATCAGCAAGCTATGACTGAGCTTAGCAAGAAAAAAGCAGATGCTGTAATGGCTCGGGCCAATGCAGCGGCCACCCAGAAGGCTGAGAAAGAGGCGAAGGACTCAGAGGAGCATGCTCAGAAATTCGCAGTGGAGCAGAAGTTCAAGTTGTGCGACACTGTGAATACTGTTAAGGCCCAGCGCATCTTGGCAGATCTTATCAAACCAACAGAGGAAGGAGGATATAGTTTTAAAGATCTTAACGAGTTCTTCCAAAGTGCCTTTCGACCTGGAGGAGAGTAGCAGGCTTCTGCCAACGTTATCCACTACATCCATAGCCATGGGGCAGAGCTTGCGAGGACAATGTTTGCCTGGTCAGAGTCAGCGAAGGAGGACTATATTTCCACAGAACTAGCCGAAATCTACCAACGTGAAGGCCGTGCCATCCAAGAAATCTTGACTCGCGACTCTACAACGACTGTGATGGAGCTTTTGAAGCAGTTTTCGATGGACCAGCTCGCCACAGAGCTCGAGGAGGCTGCTCCATGGCTGTGGAGAGCCTTGGTGGTGGTAAGTATCCAAGCCAGGCAGAAACACGCGCGCAGAGAGAGTGGGTGAGAGCCGAAAGCACAAAGGCCTGGTGAGTTTTAGTCCATTACATTCATTTCAGTGTCCTTGACTGGGGTCACATAGGTGTTTACAATCTGTGCTCTCATTAGCCTAATGCGGTCTCAGAAAGCAAACAACTTCCAACTGGTCATCGGCCTGTTCTTGCTCAGGTCAGGGGTTTCAAAGCGAGAAATGGAGGTTCTCGCACATGCAGGCTTGTCCGTTTCATACAGTACTATCATTGACCATGTCTGTAGGACTCTGCAATACGCACTACAAATATTTATAGTTAGGTAGCACTGAGGGAGCACCCGGCGAGCGAAGCGTTGGTCTTCAGGTTGTACCAATTCTCAAGAGTCCGAATGGTGTTGAACCTACGCCAATGTCTCGTAGTAGTGAAAGAAATCTACCACCGCGAGACATTGTTTCCCTTGAGAAATCTACTAGGGATGTAGGTTTCCTAAACTCTAAGATTAGCTTTTAAAGGTGTGGGCCACACTCACCTTCTCTTGCACTACGTACATGAGCAAGCTGTTAATAGAGTCTTGCGAAACGTCCGTAGTGGTACGAGATAGGTAGTAGAAGTGTTCTTATTCAGGCTTCGGCCCGGCACTATACTACGATACATGTGATGTAATACAAAAAGAAAGCACCGCGCACTTTACAGCTGTTTGCAAAACTAATGACACTATCCAAAAATAGAATAAGAAGAACACTTTCAATGTGCCGACTTTCGGTGCTCATTTCTTGCTCAATTCTCGTCGGATTTTGTTGATAGTGGGGGCATTCGAAAGCGAATAAGCAAGGCTTTCATATCATACCCTTCTCGCCAAGTAAATTATGTCATTCAAATGTTCTAAAATTCCGGCTGTCTGGTTTGAACCAGAGGCGGCAACTGCGATTTCTTCATCACCAGAGATCCGATTCGCATGAATCCGGGTGCTTCTGAAAGCTTACATCAAGGTGACCCATATTCCACTGCTCTAGAATGAAACACACATGATGGACACCCACAAGAATGGATTTACTGATTGGAATTGAATATTCATTCCTAGCAGGTTGTCTCGGGAACAAACCAAAATATGATATGCTACAGGGTGCTGCCTTGATCACGGCTTTCAGAATCACTCGAATTCATCTGAATCGGCGCTCTATTGACGTAAAAATGGCTGTCGCCGTGTTTGGTTCGAACAAGACAGCTGGGATTGTGTAACAGTTAAATTACTTTTTTTTTACCTCATGAGTAGGGTGCAGTATGAAAGCGCCGCTTGCTGGCTTTCGAATGCACCTACTCTCGAGGAAATCCGCTGAGAATTGAATGAGAAATGACCTCGGCAATCTCGCGCCTCAAAACTGCTCTTTTTCATTTATTTTTAGATAGTTCTGCAAACAGCTGTAAGCAAAGTTGTAAAGATTTAATGAGTAACATATAAGAGAAAAATTACAACTACCGGTTGAATGGTAGTAAGCCTCGTTAGGCTGTTGTAGGCCGTTACATAGCCCCCCAATCTCTTGCTGACTTTGTTTCAGAAGTCGTGCTGAAATGCGGCCGGGATATCACGTGCGAGATCACAGATTCTCTTCTTATTCAACGACGAGTATTGCAAGGCTTCCCTCATCCTTGCGAGCCCTTCTTCAACAAACAGACGATTCACCACCACCTTGGGCTTGAACGTTCCTCGATTGGAAGACTGGAAATAGTGTTTCCACTCGGAACGCGTTCTGGCCTTGCCTCTCCCGTCATCGAGCTCATCCTTGATGTGGTGCAAAGTCCTGTCGCAGAAAGGGTTCCACTTGCGATAGTAGTGGTCAGAGAATTCCTCCACAATCTCATACATTGGAAATAGGTATTTATCTTGCTCCAGAGTACCTCCTTGAATGTAACCAAAGACCGCCTCATAGTCCCCTTCAGAAACGTCATCCCAGCTTATGTACATCAATGCAGTTGGCGTCAGCCGAATTTTTAGCTCCCGCTCGATGCACTGTGACTTGTACAGACGGTCCTTCCAACACTTTCCTCACTAAGCCCATCCCGACGAAAGCCTGCATGAGCCAACTTTCTCCTCTGCCACTGGTGATCAGAGCTCTAGCTTGAGGGGACCGGGCCATTTTCCCCATGTTCCCACAGTATTGGCGATAAATAATAGGCAAGGATGGTGACTCCTCCGGCCTCGGGCCTTTCACTCTGAGATCTATGATGGCTTTAGTGACGAACCGCGACAAATCTTCGTAGTCATCGTTCTTCGGGCAGAAACGCGCGCAGTCCGGTGCCTTGAATCCAATGGAGAACTGGATCCCACGCTCCATAGCCACTTCCAAGACATGACGAGGAAAGTGTATGGCCGCGTTCGTAACAACTTGGAATCTAAGGCGGAATTCCACCGCCTCTCCGATGATGAGGTATCCATGTTGAAGTACATCTGGGTTCCAGGAATAACCAAAGGGCACTCACCATAACAAAGCATCGTAAGTCGCTGGCCTTCCCCAATCCACGAATACGTTCAACCAACCAGCCTGACGATCTTCTAGTTCAGCCATAGCCTCGCGTCCCGATAAACGTCGTCTGTAAGTCGGAGGCGTAGGTGAGCGGATGGGAAAGACGGTTCTCCCTCGTGGAGGAGGCGAAGCTGAGCATCGAGGAGAAGGGATAGTCATCCTGCATGGAGAACCTTCCCAGCTGCTGTTAGGCAAAGAAAAGTAAGATCGTCCATCATCATCACGGTCTGACACCGCGCTAACCGTCCAGCGGATAGGACACCTTCCGTTGTGATTTCCTAAATACCAATCGACCTGGTCCATCCAATCATCCCGAGTTATCGCTTCCACCCAGCTAGCCGCATACGCCATGGGTTCTGATGAATCGTACTCACGGCGTTCCGAACTATGGTTCGAGTCCGGTGAACTCACTCTGGTGCCGACCTCCCTTCCATACGCGGTGGCGTCGTATCGCCTCTCCTCGGAACGAGTAATACAACCCGAAGATATCAATCTCCCTCCTAACAGACCTGGAGGTGGGTCCAACAGCATCTAATGCTCGTACGTGGCGACAATTTCGAAGGGATCGTCTTTCGTGATGGGTCTGTGTCTCTCCACCCCTGTCTCTGGGTCGAAACACTGACCATAAGACGGTGTGCATCTGCCCTTAAAATGCTTGCAAATGGCATGAAGATCCAGCTCGGGTAGTTCCTCGTCCATTATCTCGGAATTGTTGAGCAAGGCTTCTACGCGAGGTTTGCGATGGAAACACTGAAATATGACACGGGTGGTTTGCTCCGACTTGCTCTGTACAACCACATGATGATATAACTTGTGTAGATCCTCCGCTTTTTCGTCATCCGCCAAGCGTCGTCTCGACCAGTGTTGAAAATCGATAACCCAATGTTCGATCGTCCCCGAACTATCCGTTTCTACAGGCAAGGGGTTCCGCGGTCGCATATAGGGATCGATTTTCAGTTGGAAGAACCTATCATATCTGGCGGGCAGTTCGAATTCATTGGCTATGATCGGTATGTCGTCCTGCCACAACTCCTCGATCAAGCAGTCTTCCTCTCTCGCTAAGTATTGACCCATAATTTCAGGATCTAATCGCCGGAATCGAGGGTCGCGGCCTTCGAAGAGTCCCCAGACGAAGAAAATTGGGATGTTGTGTACAATGAGCAGACGAAAGTTCAAGCTTTTCCAATCGCAATTCACTGAGATTGAGTAGCCGTGTTTCTCATCTGTCATCAGATCCAAATTCATAACTTTCTATACAACCTCGTTCTGGAGTCCTTCCATCCATCTGCCCGCAGTCGCAGCCATCCACCAGCAAATGTGCCCTAAATTGCTCAACACCGCGCGTCGGGCATCCATAACCATTCGGTGTACTTCAACTTCTGAGGAATAACACCCACTAATTCTCTCGACATCGAATAGAGAAGGCAAGTAGGTCTCTTCGTCGTAGAGCTTTCCCAAGCAGATCTCTTCCATCAAGTCCTGGAAATACTTTACGTCGTTTTTCATGACCTCTTGGGACAGATCTGCCACACACCATTTTCCATCAGACATCGGGCCTATCACTGGCATGAGCAACTTAGTTTGCTTAGCCCAAGCTCCGCGGCGCTCATCGTCCTCTCTCGCAAGCGGAATCCAGCCTTGCGCGTGGTCTTCAGGATTGTACCAGTCGGGCTAATCGGCCCACTCTATGTCCAAAAACCTTCCAAATCCGTCCACCGGGCTGTCGTCATGCTGATGGTGGTGCGAATCCATGAAGTTCAACGCGTTGCGAGGGATTACTGAGCACGATTTATTAATCCCTATCCATTCAGGTGAGAATCGTCCTCCGGGTCTACCCTAGTCCTGAACATCCTACGCGCTTTTCCGATGTGGTCCCTTCCGTACTCTGCCATTTGACCTCAGTCCCCAGAAATCTGTGATTGACACTTGTTCCCTGGAGGTATTTCGTGCCTTCTTTGTGGATAAATACACACCCATGAATTCTTGCATAGCTTCTTCACCATGTAACATTGCGTGCAGGTACTTTGAGATGTATTCCATTCTCAAAATCTTCGATTTATTTAGGTTTCGCCGTCTCGTGGCTCGCGCAGTCGCGTCCACAAGATCTACGCGACATCACAAGATCAAAAGATGGCGCGTGAAATGTGCTTTGCTGATGCAGCTAGTGTTGCCGGTGTCGGGTTCAGAACCAATTCTGAACCTGAACCGGACCCTAATTGGGGTTTGGTGAGCTTGGGTGGACCCAACCAAACCCCAGGTCCAGTTCGGGGTTCGGATTTTTCAGAATTTGGCCGAACCTGAGAGAACGTGACCGGACCGATGGGTAAAATGAGTGAGTTTTGCAATAAAAATCCATAACAATGTGTGATACCTTGGCCTTACTTCTCATTTATCTATCTCATTTCACCCAGGAACAGTTCTGAATACCCGTAGAAATTCAATTGACCTACGAGTTGGGTGATTGACTCGCATCAAAACAATTGAAAGATTCCCGTTATCCGCTGCTGAGAGGTACGGACACATCCAGACATTATAATCATGTCTTATATTGAAAGGAAACATGCCTTATATAGTGTATGAGGTTTATTGACCCAGAAATCCACCTCCAGTGCGTGGGAATGCCTTTTAGGTTCGAACATGTTCCGAACCTCAAATGAACCAAACCTCGGTCAGGTTCGGGGTTCGCAGACATTGCCCGAACCGAACCCCAGGTCGGGTTCGGGGTTCGGATTTTTTTGGCAAAAAACCGAACCTAACCCGACATCGGCAACACTACTTCCAGCTCACATCGTGGATGGCTTCCGAATTCATTGTAGGCACAACAATCTTGAAGAGTGGGCAAAAGAAGCGACAATAGAAGAGTTCAATCGAGTAGCGAAGGTTGTATATGACAAGCTATTCTCAACAGCCACAGTGGACCAGCACCGTGCAAAGGAAGATGGTGACCGTGACGTCACGCTCGAGAACGCGATCCTTTACAATCGCGACACGCTTTTTTATATCGAATTTGTTCAAGCAATCAAGAAAGGCGACATAGGCCGCGTTCTTAATGTGCTATCTATTTGGATGGTCATGATGCGAACTCCCAAGACCATGCCCAGATATGCAGACGCAATTTAAAGTCAGATTGATCTCGGCCTGACCGGCAGCGCGCTGACAGTATTATTCCCATACCTTCTTAATTCTGTTTCTTTCCACTTGTACAGAGGTACTGCAAGAGGAAATTAGTTAGTGTAGGAAAAAAAAACTTTCCCGACATGCATACGGATTTTAGAATACCCCTGATGGTATAATCATTTTTTATGAGATTTTCCTTCTTTATGCCAAACATCATACAGCGCTTGGGATCGATTATGCAGCCTTCTAGAGTACTGTAGTAGTTAGCATCAGTTGAATGGTGTTTCTCGCATTCTTAATGTCCTTGAATTGTACTTTCTTCAATCATTTCAGCTTCGAAGATTAACCATTCAAGTTGGCTCCAAATTGGCTCCTCAAAGCACACTACTCCGGATCCTTTGTGGAGTCCTTGTTCCCAATCCCGGTGATTCTTGGTCCTTAACTGTGATGCAAAACAGTGAGTATGTACCATTATTGAGTGAACTGTCTCATTTCTTCAAGGATGTTGAAAAAACCGACCATTTTACACTTTTTCAAACCCACTGATATTTCGCTACCAAACATTAACGTATGATAGACAATATCAACACCAAGATGGTTTAAAAACAGCTACGCGGTATCATATGATGTAGGGAATTTGGCCATAACATTTCTTTTGTCTCTAGTCAGTGCCTATGCTTTGTGAAGGTTCAGATAGAGGCGACATTTCCCTTTTGGGCAATCGGCAAGTCGCGGCCTGAGATCAAACCATGATCGGGACTTCTGACTTCCGACTTCGTTCTGCACCGACTACAGAGTACGATTATTTTGCGAAGAATAATGCCATAAAAATCGATCTCATATTCTCATCATAAACATCGAAACAAAAAGCACTGGTTTTATGTACTAAGCTGAGTCGACTTGGGGATCTGGACTCTTCTTTCCAAACCAACGCGTACATAATAATCTGGTAGGGCGTGCCTGTACAGTTTCGAGAATTAAGTACCCAACATCGATCCTCGATCCCCACAAGAAGGTTCATCTCCGGCGCTCCCTTCCCCACCTTCTTCTTTTCCTCTCCATACCTCAGGCTGCCTTTAACACCTCCTCGACTGGACATCCCACCCACCACCCCGGGTTTGCAGACTCCGCCATTTCGTTTACGGGGAGAGAGGGCTAACAGGGCGATGGTGTGGTAGATTCGCGCGGAAAGACGTCGTCCGATATTGCTTAACTTGAGTGTGGCGGATGCGGATCGGAGCGGATTTGAGAATCTCCTGGATCCCATATTGCGAGTGGCCTGACTCGCGCCGCATCGCCGGGGTTCAGAGCACGCACGGTGAGAGGGAGATTAGGGGAGATGTGCACTCGTGCCGAGGGGTTTTCGACAGCCGATCTGGCACACGCTGTGCAGCGATGATTTGACTCGGAGGCGGCACCGAGAATTAGCGAGAGAAGTCTATGCAGGCGATGTGCAGCGAGCGATTTACGCGGATTCAGACTGGCAAGGTCACCCGGATTGACATGAAACGAGGAATGTACCAGGGAAGGCACAGATTGCGGGGAGGTATCTTTTACAATGTCCGGATAGTGGGCGCGTGAGGGTCTAGCGTGCAGCAATAAGCAGCAATGATACACATCGGCACTGGGCGCGCATTCCCCGCGCAGATGGGAGGAGCTGAGGTTGGGGATAAGGCATCGGCACAGATGGGGATCAATTCAGTGACGGCTTGGGACATGTCGTCTCGTCTTCATCCTCTCTCCGCGCAGCAATGGTGAAGTGGGCCTGTTGCACGGGGGAAGGCGGGGTGGTATATTTGAGCATTCCCGCGCAGATGAGAGGAGCTGAGGTCGAGATAAGACATCCGTGCGGATGAGACCACAAGCGGGGCGCGGACGAGAAAGGACACCTCGGGCAAGACAACGAGGGACAACGAGGGGCTCGTGACGCTGCGCGCAGCGATGGCGAGGTAAAGTGGGGACCGGCATCGCACGGGGGAAGAAGTCGCGAGGAGCACAAACACAAGCACACGAGTGCGCGTGCGCGTGCTCTTGCGCTCGCCATAGATCGATGCAATGTGTATCCTCCGAGATCCATGTACATGCGGTATGGCTCGAAGGCGAGTACCTCCTTGCCGCTGGCGCCAAATACACACGCACGGGACAGGCGACCGCGCGAGGCTGCCATACGCATCCTGCAACTGCGCCAGATGACCAGCAGCCACGGGACCGGGATCCGACTTCTCCGTACAACTCGGTGCACGATGGGAGCGCTCTCGTCGTTGGCATCGTCGTGTCTCGATGGTGGGGAGCGGTATTGTGTCTTCGCGCGGGGACTACAATGCGTGTTGGCGTGTACCAGGCGAAGAAGACTGGTGCAAGAGGCATCGCGCAGGCCGTACCCATGGATCGATTGCGCATCCAACAACATTCGAGAGGGTCGCGCTTCCGTCCGATACATGTAACACGCACAAGACGCGCACGCACAGACCGAGGTTCTCGCGCTGCCCCTCGAGCTGCCGACGTCGAGGTCTGCTGGATGTATGGCAACTTGAGGTATGCAAGGTGTTGCCGTACACCTCGAGCGCGAGCGCATCTTCAAGTTGCTGTCAAGCGCCAAGTATGCTCCATACACTGGAACGACATGCGCAGACGTGGTGGTACGCAACGGATGATCGCTATGACATCTGTATTGAAGATTAGGGATGAATTAATGAGAGCGGTGGTCCCCGTACATCTGGATAATCCGTGGACAACTGAAGCACCCCGCGCTTCCCTCGACGTCGCAGCCCGGGCCCCCACGGTTGGAGAACGCGAACGCGTACTTCACTCTCCCTCCCCGTTCCCGCGTGCCTCCGGTTGCGTCGACGCTTTGAGCCTCCTCGCACCGCTGGAGGTCCGGATCCAGCCGACGTCTGTAGTGAGGATCAGCAACGATGATAGGGCGTGCTCCCGGGCACGCGTAAAAACCACAGTTTTTATTCATTTTTGAACTATCTTACGGGACTATGTGAGGCTTGGGAACAGAGCGTACACTCACCTCGGAGTGGTAGGCTACGCTGTTGACAGTCGAAAGTCAGCGGGCCACTCGGAATAACGGCTTAACAATGACTCTAACCAAGTCAAAGTTCTGCTAATTAAACCACAACCGTTGAGCTCCGGGAAGTAGCTAAACACTACTTCTTTGAGTACTAGAAGCGAACAAGAGGAATTATTGAAGTCTTAGAGTTGGCCGCTGACGCGGAGAGCCATACAGAACTATGGAACACAACTGATACTGATAAGTACGAGTCAGCGGGCGACTCTTGCATTCTAACGAATGCATTAGTTCAACCGCGGGAGACGACTACTAACTAAAGATGTGATATGACAGAACATGTCAGAGTCAGCGGGCGATCCTCTTAAAGGGTATATTGACCCATGAGGGTCGCCGGGCGACGTCTGACACATTGATTGATATTATGATTGCTTCGGGGATTCTTTTCCCGGCGACTACTTGATATAAACACTACCTTTTGGAGTGGCCCGCTGACTGCGGTACCACTCCGGGCGACTTGGAATGAGATGAAGGAACTCTTTAAAAAGGACTTAACAGTCACCCGCTGAACCAGACAGAGTCAGCGGGAGAGTTTCTGGTTAATCACGAGATGATACAAAAGTGTTACAGTTGCCTAGACAATGAGCACGCCATAGCACACCATGAAGGTGTGGCCGGGAGAACCATGTGGTGTATCTCCGGGAGAAGGACTTTATACCCACGGAAGTGAATACCTCATTTTCTATTGGTTCATAACCTCCCGGGGACCACGTTGGTCTCTGTTCCGAAAGTTTCCTTTTATCTCCTTTTATGCTCCCCAGTTTGTATAAAAAGCCTAGTAAAATACTTGTAACAGTAGTAGACTATCCCCCGGGAAAAGGGCAATATAGTGGACTCAGAGAATTGAACAGACAGAAATCAGTCAGATATCAGAAAGATTCGATATAGTTGGAGAAGCCTACGTGAGCTTGCAGCCGTCAGTTATAAGTGCACCGTCATCGCGAGACGCATTGCCCGCTGACCGCCGGCCGTTCAACCCTACCCTCCATTGAGAGCGTAGGTTCTAGAGTGGAAGACGCCCCGCTGAATCGGTTCACCCGTCGACGTACCCCGCGTTGGTTGAGGTCGGCCGCTGACGCTGAACACTGCTGGTTTCTCGAAGTCAATTACTCCGGGCCACGCACTAGCCTTGTCGAAATCAGAATTGTCGTCCCCCGGTGACTCTGCTATAAGAATTAGCGTTCATCCACACTATTGAAAAGTGAACACATCTTGAAGGGTTTCTTAACCCTACTTCCCCGAACACACACACACGAGTATTGAGATTTGGAGTTTGTGATTGATATAAGATTTTGGATTTGTTGGGTTATAGTGGTTCGTTCGCTCCCGCTCACTTATTTGGATCTTTTGATTTCACGGCTGCACCCCAGTACACCGTTTCAACGAATCGGACGAGACTGATGGGCCGCGTACATCTGTGTCATCTGCGAACACCCTGGAGAGCGCCGTGCTTCCCCCAAGTGCGCAGCTCTGGCCTTGCGGTTAGAGAGCGTGCGCTCTCCCTCCCTGTTGCTGCGCACCTCCGGTTGCTCCGACTCTCTGAGTCTCCTCGCGGCGCGGGAGGTTCGGATGATGATGATGTCTAAGCGGAGACTCCCGACGTCTGTAGCGAAGATCAGCGACGAATCGAACGGGGATGTGATCTGCGTGGGCGCACATCTGGTCTGGGCAATTTCGATCCATGCAAATCTACGCACACGGGGCCGCTGAAGGTCGAAGTCGAGATCGTGGTGCAATCGAGGGCGCAGCTCATCTCGTGGCTGCAGAACATGTTACTCCCTGTTGCTGTACATGTACATGTAGAAGTGCGTGAATCACGGAGATCATGGTGATGCTTAAGAGAGGCTCCAGAGTGCTGAAATGGGGATTAGCGAGTAGTCCTGCACCGAGAATTAGACAAGCCTACCGATGGTGAGGTATGTTTTGGATCTGTGACTCGGTTGGTACCCAAAGGATGCACCACCGGGACTGCGGCTCGCCGATGTCGGTCGCGGAAGTGTAGATTTGCGCGCCGATATTGGGAACCATCACGGTACGTAGTCGATGCGGTTTTTGTCCCGTGCGGGGAAGAGGAAGAGGCCTGCTGCTGAGGATGGTGGACGCCTGAACCTAGGGATGTCGCGTTCCTTCCCTCGACACCACTCATCACCCGCACGCCATGGGAGCATCCGGGACGTGCAACACCCCATTCCTACATGTCCTTCTGCGCTAGCGCGAGTGGGCGCGAGCGCCATCCGTCCCCCACGGGCGTCTCGAACCCGATCCCAGTGCCCGAGTTGCGAAGAGGAGGGGCAGAGGCTGGTTGCTGGGGTGTGTGTGCAAGCGATAACAGCGTGTTGCCGACCGCGCTGGCTATGGTTGCTCCACGGTCCATCAGAGCCAGGGCTGGGTGCGAGATCTCGTTCTCCTATTCTCGTATGCAGTGCACATGTGGGAGCGCTTGAGCTTTGATGCGAGAATCGACAACCCCAGCAGCTTCGCACAGAAGGGTAGTAGAACCTATGGCATCGAGTCAAAACCCTGTAAGGCTGCACGATACAGGGAACATACGTCAATCCGCAGTTGTGGCGGGCTTCATACCGGATGAAGCATGATGAGCGCGAGGGCAGTGAGTGCTGGGGCGGGACAGTACATGGCGGGGTGGCGGGATGAAAGACAGCTAGTCCCGCTCGCCACGTAGATCTTGGATAAACCTCGCCGCGTTGACTCCGAGTCGTATGGGACTAGTTGATGGGCCGCCTGTTTCGGTGCGGTACGAGGTGGGTGAGTGAGAGTGAACGCACGGACGCGGTGCGTAGCTGGGTGGCGCCAGGCATTAGGTTATGGACGCGGTGTCTTCGCACAGGGCACGCTAGTGCGATGAGTTTAGCATGGATGCGCGCAGTTGCAGCGTAATGACACACACCTTATGCACTTTGAGGCACCTGCGCGCGGGACGGGATAGGTCATGCGGGCATGGAAGCATCTTGCGACTGAATATCGTGTCGAGCCTGCTGTTGCAGCAGTAGAAAATTCAAAGGCTATCTCGCTGTCTTTTGCAGAATACAAACCTTCTGTTTCACGATCATCGCGACAACATCAGCAAATCCTGATTTTTTCTGTAGTGGCCATAGTACTGTGTAGTATTTTGTAGTCGGACCATTGCTTGTGTAGTGCCTGTAGTGCCTGTAGTGCTCTGTAGTACTTTGTAGTATTCAGTTATGGCTATGTAGTGCTCTGTAGTGTTACATAGTACTCTGTTGGGACTACATAGTGTTCTATATTTTCTGCTCAAAAATATGGGTCACAGTGAGGATCTGGCATGTTTCTGTTGGCAATACTAGTGACATTGCACATTTCAGATGTTCTCCCACCATGTTCAGGTCCTGTTTATGGGGTTCAAAATTTCCAAACCGCCGGCTCTGGGAAAGTATTTTGCGATTTGTGACTTAACGAAGCTGTTTCTTGAAAAATGACCTCAGACAACTCTTGTAGCTCTCATCGAGCTCTACAACTTTTGTTTTTCAGTCTATTTTTAGATTGGTACCCGACGACCACTTTTTTTGGACCACGTTCACCACATTCATGATTTTTGCTATCATTAATATTTAAAGACTCACACACCAGCAGAATGTATATATTTGAGGTAAGCAAGGACGAGAAAGGTGTTATAACATCAGCAAATCCTGATTGAACTACACAGTGCTATATAGTACTACATAGCGCGTATAGTGTCTATAGTGCCTGTAGTATCTGTAGTGAAGGGTATTTGCTCTATAGTACTCTATAGTGCTATAGGGCCACTATGTAGTACTACAGAGTGCTCTGTAGTGGGACCTTCCCAGCTTAAAAAACATTCATTTCATGCTCTGTTCAACTTTATGATACTCTTTGTTCTGATTCTTAGCACATTCAGTAAGGACACTTTAGTTTATATTGTTTTTTTGTGACTATTACATTAGACTAATTAAATTATAATTAAATGTGCTACTGGCCGGAATCGAACCCTTGACCTCGCGAGAACAGACAAAATACTACTGCAGACAAAATACCCAGTAGACTAAAGCAACCATACAAGGTTAGGAAAACTTATGCAATATATGACGGCCATCTGATTCTTCTGGCTTATAACACCTTTCTCGTCCTTGCTTACCTCAAATATATACATTCTGCTGGTGTGTGAGTCTTTAAATATTAATGATAGCAAAAATCATGAATGTGGTGAACGTGGTCCAAAAAAAGTGGTCGTCGGGTACCAATCTAAAAATAGACTGAAAAACAAAAGTTGTAGAGCTCGATGAGAGCTACAAGAGTTGTCTGAGGTCATTTTTCAAGAAACAGCTTCGTTAAGTCACAAATCGCAAAATACTTTCCCAGAGCCGGCGGTTTGGAAATTTTGAACCCCATAAACAGGACCTGAACATGGTGGGAGAACATCTGAAATGTGCAATGTCACTAGTATTGCCAACAGAAACATGCCAGATCCTCACTGTGACCCATATTTTTGAGCAGAAAATATAGAACACTATGTAGTCCCAACAGAGTACTATGTAACACTACAGAGCACTACATAGCCATAACTGAATACTACAAAGTACTACAGAGCACTACAGGCACTACAGGCACTACACAAGCAATGGTCCGACTACAAAATACTACACAGTACTATGGCCACTACAGAAAAAATCAGGATTTGCTGATGGATGACGAGATCATGATGACGAGGTCCAGCCCGATCAACCTGTACGCACGGACCATTCAATTCTAGTTGCTCTTATTCCATTCATTCAATCTCTTGATCTTTGCTGTTCTGGTTAATGGAAGCTTAAGCCTTTGTGGACCAGTATAACCTCGCCTCATGCCTGTGAGTGAGAAACCTCATGAATGAAATGAAATGGGGGGTTACCGTAGCTGTTACCGTTCAAATCCCCTCAGAGCCTTGACACGCGACAAGATTTTTTCCTTTCGTTTGTAGTTTCTGAGAAAGACATCCGAACTCCACACGGGACACCAAGCGTCCAATGATAGATTGCGGGGAAATCGTCTCGGCTACATAATAACCATTCCAATTAAAAGAACCCGGTTCAACCTCAAGTCGGCAATTTCCCCCAAGAATATTATTGGCACTGTGACCCCTTCAATCTTAATTCAGCCCAAATAGCACATCCTACCAAGCAAGATAAAGCCCCTGTGGACTCCACCTCATTTTATTGCGTGATCCAAAAGAAGGGCAATGAGGAAATGTGGGTTCGAGTCCCACCAGAGGGACAGAAAATAACGATTTTTTTTGTTTATTTTTTGTAGAATGTGCTACCAATTGCAAGAGCCAGGAGCCTGTGGACCGAAAGAAAACCAGGTCCGCCCGCCTTTCTCGGATTTTTCCGGTACAGTACAGTGTGTGTTTTGGGGTTCGAAATTCCAGACACTACACACACTATCCACAAAGGCTGAATCCCACAACAATTAGAAGCCTCGTGGATCACGGTGACTGCCTTGTTCAATGTGATCATTATTCGACAAGCCAAATGCTTTGCAGCAAGGAGCTCGAGGAGGGTGTTCGATTCCCTTGCGGGCAATGGGCTCGGTTTCCTAAAATAGATAAAGAAAATCTCCGACAGGAGTTCAACCTGATATTGAATTCCATGTGTATCTTAAACTGCACCTCGAACAAGACCAGGCTCAAGTTCATGGTGAACATCTAATTTCAACCATACTGTACATGCAACCCCCAAGCCTGTGGCCAATCACCTCATTTGTATATGCAGGTCTCCAGATGGTGCAATGGGGAGAGTGGGTTTGAATCCCACCAGCAGCGTGTTCATTTCGATTGAATGTCATTTTTCCCTGCTCCCCCCCCCCTATGTTTGTCCTCTGATACAGCAGAAAGCCTGTGGACAAGACACTCATCCTGTATGTGGTGTGGAGGCCATCTAAAATGAACAGCAAAATAGGCAGGAATCAAGCTATTTGTTGGCAGTGGTCCACAAAAAAATATGGAGGGCCTGCTGGTCTACGTTTCCGAGTTTGAGCCCTGGGCCCTCTTTCAAGTTTGTACTTGCACAGGCTTCGGTCTGACCATCTGAAATTCAATCTCAAAATCCACAGAACAGGTTCATTAGATTCGATGCGGATTCTACATCAACATGCACTTCCGAATGGATGAAATTTAAAACTCGGAATGAAACCCTTGTAGATTGTAGAGCCCCGGGGGTACACATGGGTTTTATAATCTGCTTTTCATATATCTCTTCTGTCCTCAGTCTCACAATGGATCAGTGTGATTATTTTTAAACCATGGTGATCAGCGAGCAAAGATGAATTGCCAGTGGCATTGGGAGTGAGGGACACAGATTGATCTCCAACACAAATTCAACCTAAATTCCATCTCAAGTATTCAGCTTGCTTTTGTTTCTCTGGGCAGTAGGAAGTCCCCTCAGCCTTCTGGGGAAACAGCACAGTTTTGGTTTCTTTCTCTTCTGTTCAATCTCATTCCAATGAGAGTGAATAGCTAGAGGATCAAATCTCCACCAAAAGTTCAGCCTCAATTCCATCTCTCTCACAGTTACACGTTTTTTATATCTAAACCGGAGTGGAAAGAAAGAGAGCAAGAAACCCCTGTGATCATGGTGATCACCTTGCATGAGTTTCCGAAGTTTACAAGAAGAAGTAGGATTTGAGCCTCCGAAAAATTCAATGGATATGGGGAATATATTCTGCTTTTTTTTTGGTTGCATTGTGGAAAAAAAACACCTAGATCTAGCTCGGCTCTACCTTCTGTGGTTTTACCTGACAATACGGAACCTTATACTCTCAAGATAAAACCACACCCAAGTCTCTTATTAAATAAATATGCTCATCATTTCAAACCAAACCACAGGGACACATATAGCGAATCAGTAACCATAAATAACAACATAGAGAATCACCAACAAATCATACAATTCCTGGAAACCTCAGGCTGCAATCAAATCAAACTCTTTCTCTTCACCCATATCCATCTGATCCAGGTCCTCAATGTCAGACAGATCATCCTCCAGTTCTTCCACAGTCCCAGATGGTGCATTGAGCTCTGCCAGACAAGCCAAGTTGTTTCTGTGTTGCTCCAGCACAGCTTCACTGATACCAGCAAGTCTCTCATTGATATGTTGAACCTGTTTGACCTGCGAAGAGCGTTCAAACAGAGGCCTAGCTGCTTCCCAAAACTCCACAGCCTTAAGCAGGTCACCATGTCCCTCGGAGATGTTCCCGAGCTGGAGCATGCATTCAGCTCTGCTGCGATGAACATCCATCTGGGTAAATTCTTCTAGAGCAACTGTGAACAAACTGGTGGCTGTATGCTCATCATTCTGGGAGAGGAAGATATCTCCAAGGAATTGAAGTGCCTTGTAGATTCCAAGCTTCTCTTTTGTTTTGAGAGAATTCACAAGATAAATGAATGTCCAGCTCCACATCCCATGCAAATAACCCCAGCAACTGGTATCACCAAGCCGTTCCAGACAATAAGTTTGGACCTGGGAGTGTTCCAGAGTCACTTTCAGGCACCTCTCACAAATAGTCTTGGCTGCCAATGAATTTCCCTCCCTCAGGTAGAGATCTGCAAGAATAATATCACACAGTGCCACTCCCTGAACATTGCCCAAAGTGTTGAACATCTTTCTGGCTCTGTCACAATTCCTCTGCACATCATCCTTTGGAGCACCAATCAACACATCAATTTCAGCAACACTGAGTAAGGCAAAACCATAATTGTAGGAATCCTGTATAGTGGTACTTTCAAGAATCCTAGTATTGATACTGTGAGCCTTAACATATTCTGATTTGTGCCGGTGGATTTCTGCCTGAGTATTCATGATATCACAGTCTAAGTTTCCATGGGACATGGCACAAAGTCCTAAGAGGTCTCTTGCTCTGATGCAGAGAGACATGGCTTTTATGTAATTCCCCAATGCATAGCAGCAAGTAGCCTCAATATTGAGTGCCTGTGCTTCCCTGTATACATCTGCAGAAATTATGGCCAGTCTCTGGGCCTCCTTTGCATGCACTTGAGCTGCAGAGTAATCACCGAGATCCCATTCAACCCATGCAAGATTTCGCAGTCCTTGGGAATGCATTTTGGTGTTCCCAGTTGAAAGTGCTAAAGATATAGCAGCTGCACAAAATTTCTTGGCAGAGCATATATCACCCTTTACTCGATAAGAATTTGCCAAGACATTATAGAATCTGCCTGTGTTAACTCAGTTAGTCTCAACAGACCAGCACCCATCAGAGAGCATACATTTAAGATCTGGATCATCAAACTCCTTGAAGCTTTCCAAAGCTACAGACACCAAAGTATCTGCATTTAAAATTTGATACAAATGCCATGAATCAAGGCATTCAGTAATAAAGTATGCTTCAAGATGATGGTCACATGGGTGTGGAAGGATGTTCTGAATCTGTTGAAAGACAGAAGTAGGTCCTTGCCCAATGTATCGGCCAAATCTATTCAGATAGCATGTGCAGTAAATGCTGTTCACTAGGTCTGGATGCCCCTGTTGCAACCCATTCTGAAGGACATTCTGTATGTTGGAGTAGTTTGATGATACTCGAACAACTGTGCTAGAACTTGATTGAGCTCCACGGTATTCAATGAAGAACTCAAGTAGTTCCTGGAAATGTTTGAGAAGAGGTCGAATCAGGTCATCACCAGGTGGCTGGATCTTCTGCATATGCTCTCTGATGGTTACCAATGCTTTTAGCCGCTTGTGTTCATCACTGTAGGCCAAGGCAGTACCAACCAATGCTGCTTTACAGCCCAGGATATTATCAACTGGGAGCTTGCTCTGCACAAGTTCAGCATCTGAAAGACCATCGGGGAGCATTGACAAAAGGCTCAAGAGATCTTTTGAATGGAGGTTGAGTCTAGGACTCGACAAAGACAATGAAACTGATAAATCCAAGTTGGATGTTCTGTCATATCCATCTGAGATCAGGGATGTTTTCTCCTCCTCCCAGCGGGATAATACATGGGAGCACCCCTCAGAGTCAACCAAATGGGCGACAAGATCAATTGCAAGAGGCAGATTGTCTGTCAGGGAGAGGACCTTGTCAACCTCTTTTGGATCATGTGTAGTGTCTGCAATATCTATAAATGTTTGTTGTGCTGCATCTTGTGCCAAGGGCTTGAGAGTAGGCAAAAATGGGTGAGTCCATGCCACTTTAGCTGGCCTTTCTGCTCCTCGCATTGTGATCTAGTTTGTATAAGTTGAATGTCTAGGTGGAAAAATTATGGGGACCTACCACCAATGCAAGATGATCCACACCTGTGAGGAGTGACAGAAACTCCTCTATTTTGGCTCCCACAATGTCTCAAGATTATCCAGAATCAGGAGAGATTTTGAACTGCTAGAGAAGTATTGGATGACTGGGTGTGTAAGGTCTTTTCCTGGCTTCAGTCCAACATGGGCTCCTACGAGAGCAGCAAGTTCCACTTGGGTTGCTGCAGAATCACAAGCAACAAAGAACCGATGCTGATTATATCTCTCAGTAATTTCTGTATGATGGATGATAGCTCCTGCAAGATTGGTTTTTCCCATTCCACCTGCACCCAAAATGGCAATCCTGGGTGTTCCTCGACCGAAAAGGTGAAGAATATCTGAAAGCTCTGAGTCTCGTCCATGGAATATCTTGGGTTCAGATGGCAACATGGAGATTGAGTTGGAGCTTGAATATATGTCAGACATAGCAGATATCATTCAAAGACAAGCAGAAACTGACCTGTTATGAGAGCCCGAATAAAGCCCACTGATCTGTACAACATTCATTATTTGATTCTCTCAGTGGAGTAGAATTTCCATACAGAGGATGATCTATCTGAACTGGTTGTGTCCGACAGGGCTTCGACCATGTCAAGCACTTCTTTGTGTCGCTTTTCTGCATATTCTTGCATCTGTGTAATGTCCTTCATGTGATTGACCATTGGGACCTATATATCAAGTCCTTCAACGAGTGGTCAAATTACCAAACAGATGTCACACCTGAAAAATCTCAAATCCTTGATGCAATCCTGCCTTGCAATCCTTGAGCAGTGTGCTCATCTCACCTTTATGGAAGAAGTTCTTGAGCTTGTTGCCATTCTGTTGAGCTTCAACAAATGTGTGGATTTTGTGGAGGGCCCTGATAGCAGTGGTCAATATCAAGGGAGTTTTTCTTTTTTCAAAGTCTAGCAACATACTCTGTGAATTTTCCAATGTGCTTCAGTACACTTGGTGGCAATTCCCCACCCATATCTGAGGTGATGTGAACCATCAGAATTGTATTCAGCAACTCGTAAGTTTGCTCCAGTAATTGGGTACATTCATTCTTATTTTGTTTAACTGTCTGTTATAGCTGACTGAGATTTATGTTTGTGGCAGACCCAATGGTAATTTACCTGCATATTTTTCAAGAGAGACTGAGTTGTATTGGAAATGGCCTTCATGAAGGGGTTCTTCAGACTATCAACAAGGATTTCCAGAGTATTTGCAGTAATAGTCAAACATGTTGTAATGTTGTTGAGTCGAATTTGAGTGATAGTGGGCTGTGGGGGCATTTTTGTGGTGGATCATGGGGCTTGAGAGATGTCATTATTTATTCTGTGTGCCCATGGGAATTTTCACTTTCATTGGCTACTGTTCATCTCCAGCACAGGCACAGAAGATGTAGCTCATATCAGATATTGAACATATCAAAGGATTGTATCAAATGGGCACTGCTATTTAACTGTGTGGGAAAGAAATTCCTGAAATCCTGAGCTCGCTGAGAGGAATGACGAGAAGGGTGGGAGTGGGACTTAGCTAATCATTGGGTAGGGGTCATCAGTGGGATTCAAGCCTTGGCTAGGTGCCATCAGTGCAACTGCCCTTTCAGAGTAATATTGGACAGTTTGTTGGCAGCCGCTGGCAGATATCAAGAGGTATTGTTAGGTGATGCTTCCCAGGGCATGCCAAGATAAGATGACATCTTACAGCAATCTCCACCAGTCTGCATTGGGCTTTGGTGTTCACTTCATCCTCTGAACTCCAGTGCAGTCCACACTGGATTCCACTGTAAGTTGGTACCTGTTTCAAGTCCATATGGATCTTGTTGGCAGATGGCAACCAGGCCCATCAGGTTGTCAGTACCTGCAGGGTCGACTGTCAACTTTTACCAAGACTTCTACGACTGGTAGGGTCAAAGGATTTATTGATTTCATCTTGGTCCTTCTACTTACAGCCTCCACAACCAGTGTCCGCCTATGAACACCACTGGCTACTGCTACATAAAGGATGTCGTATCCACACTCTTGACTACTTTCGAACACAGTCGCTTACTGCCCACATTCTGACGTGACCAACTCTGCTGCTATTCTGTCTACATCCCTGCATCTCAACAAGAAGCTCAAGCCAGAGCTTAGGCAATTGCTCGTGCCCTGGGCATCACTGATGATGTGACTGTCCCTTCCCTTCGGAAGTCCATCCATGAGCACATCTGCACCTTGAAATCACTGATGATCCGAGATTTCTTCCCCTTCTTGCTCATCGCAGTGGACCCAACACCACCACCAAAAACAGTGCCAACCAGGCCGCTGGGGAGGTGTCTGAAGCAGCTCTTCCTGCACAGGCAGTAACCAGGTGCATTTCAACTCAGTTCTTGATAGTACATGGCTAGTAAGCAATTTCGCGCTAACAAGCCCCTTCTCACGAACAAAGTCAAGACTGATCCTGCGACCCAGTTTGCCAGGCCCTCATCGGGCAGCCTCCTCTTCCCCGGAACTCGAATTCCACCAAGTCAATTGATGGTGAAGTCTCTCTCCTCACTAAATTCATTTGACTAAGATTCAAAGATTAAATTGTGATCTATTTTATCTATCAGGCTTATTGTGAGATGCATGAAAAATACAGTAAAACACAATGTAAACTATGAGTGACCAGCAACCTCCAACGGAATGCAATGTAAAAAATTGGAATCCAGTGGACCATGAGCTCAGCCATGGAAATTTAGCGGGTCACAAAATTTACTGACACCAGTTGGTGGAAGCCATGGAATTTTAGCAGGTCACAAAATTTACTGACACCAGTTGGTGGAAGCAATGGAATTTTAGCGGGTCACACAATTTACTGATACCAGTTGGTGGAAACGATGGAATTTTAGCGGGTCACAAAATTTACTGACAATTTTACAGGGCCACCAAAACTAATGGAAAAGGTGGAAAAATTCGGTTTTGGCTCCAGGACTGGTGCTTGGTGGAGAGGGTGGAACAGCCCAGAAGGAGCCTTCCATGGAAGTTGTTTTCACTCATTTTAGAGGGTATGTATGATACATAGGTACCCTCTAATATGAGGTGATCTGTGGTATTTCCAGGTGGTACAGTGCAGATGTGTTTGCGGTCTGAAATGCAAACACTACAGTGTTCACAAAGGCTGAAATCACAAAAGAAGCCTCCGTGGATCACAGCGATCGCCCTGTTCAATGCTATCATTATCCTGCAAGACAAATCTCTTGTCACAAGGAGGAAGGGGTTCAATTCCCCTCAGGGGCAAAAATTCGTGGAACTGAGAATTTTTCTATGCATGAAGAAAATCTCCGGCAAGTTCAACCTACAGTAATATTGAAAATTTCAGCTTTACTCTTCATCTTAGACTACACCTCGAACAAGACCAGACTCATAGTTCTCACCCCATCTGACTCACACTGTACAAACAACCCCCAAGGCTCTGTGGACTAATGGCAAATCACGCAAAGACAGGGTTTTAAAAGTGTAATGGGGGAGTGTGGGTTTGAATCCCACTGGAGGCATTTTCAATCAGGAATCATTTTTGTCTTCCTTTTCCAATCCCGGAATTTTTTGTTCATTCTTCTGATACACACTGCTGAGAGGCAGGAAGCTCATGGACCAGACATTTTGTATATGCTGCAGAGGTCATTCACAATGAATGGCAAAATAGGTGGGATTCAAATCCCTCCTAGCCAATAGTCCGACGATCCCAATTCCCAATAACTCTGACAAGTCTGGTAACTCTGACAAGACCAATATTCCGACGATCCCAAACTCAAATCCAACAGTGGACGTTACAGCCGATGTCAGTACTGAAGGCGCGAATCAGAAAATTGCCGTTTTGGGCATTTTCTGATATCCGCGACCGATTTGCCTATATCTCAGTGAGTTTTGCACGGATTGACTTGAAACTTGGATAGATAATTCGGGATAATTCAGCCGCTATTAGTGATAGAGAGATATAAAGGAAAATATTTTATCGTGCACTATATGTCACACTGGGTTTTGCGGGCAATAGACCTTGGCTACATAGCTGGAATCCTGTCCAAATGACCTAGATTTTTGGGAGGGAGTACTAATCTATGTATTGAATGAAGTGATAGAGCTAAAATTATGAGGAATTTATTTCCCGCCCTTCCTGTCTCATTCGGGGGTGTGTTTTGGGTAGCAAACAAAGAATGGCTCTAGGTATATAATGTATTCATAATTTGGCTCTATCATCTCACTCAGTACACATACAAATGCCTCCTCCCAAAAATTCAGCTCATTCGGGCCAGATTTGGGCTCTGCATTCAGGATCCATTGATGGAGAAGCCTGATATGACAGATGGTAAACAACAAAAGATTTTTTCAGATATCTCTCTATCACTAATAGCGGCTGAATTATCTCGAATTATCTGGCTACATTTCAAGTCAATCTGTGCAGAAGTCACCGAGATATAGGCAAATCGGTGGTGGGGATCAGAAAATGCCCAAAATGGCAATTTTTTGATTTGCACCTTCGGTACTGACAACGGCTGTAATCCAAAGGCAACAATAACTCTTTATAAACTTGAGACTCTAAACACAAACTCTGAGAGTATTGGTTTTATGCAACAAGTCCTGAACCGGTGTGAAAAGGACCGCGGCGTGGCTATGAGAATTTGTTTTATCAAATAGACAGCACGTTCGGCCTCTAGGGGTCAATTAACGCTGGAGGATAGTGGGATGTAGGATTGGGACGTGTGCGTGGTCCGAGTGAGAGTGTTGTACGGGATCGCATGAGGTGTGCGTTCCGTGGGTTCGTGTTGGGGGTACCTGCTGTTAGCTGTAAATGGGTGTGGGGGCGATAGCTACCTGTCCTAGGTCACAAGCTCGAGCGAACGACGCGTTGTTTCCTGTAAAATCCGATGCCTATGCTGCGATCCATCCCTCGTGTTTTCCCCGATGTTCCCAGCGAAGGTAGAAGGCTTAATATAATGTTTGACGGTTATAAAGCAAGTGACAGCGACGCCGGCTGGTGCTGGTCAGTCGAACATATGGTATGTCCAGTCATGACGCTGGGTTGCAGATGGCGGTTTAAACCAATATGGCTTTGCCTAGGCCGACTTCTACAAAGTGTGAAGCTCGTGAAGTTGGTGATCCTATTACGGGGAAGCCCAGCAATATGACTTGGGGTGTGAGAGTGAAATGCCCTGCTAGAGGCAAGTGAGGGTGTGGTCAACTCGGTGTGAACGAGGCTTAGTTGCACAGGTGGGGGTACAGGTGGTGGGGGAGAACTGAGTTCCAAAAATTGACTGACTACAACACCCTTTTCCGCTATCCTTTTATACCTTTTCACCTCTCTACCGTCCCCTTGATGCCCGCTCGTTCGGTTCCATCCCCTTCGCATTTGAGGGTGCTTTTGCAGGACTGTACGTAGCGTGCGTTCGATATTTGGGGCCGCGGGCGAAGCTTGCGGTCGGATTTTGGGGTTCATTTCCATGAACGGACGTAGGATACAACGCGAATTGGTACGGATGCAGGTTACGTTCCGCGTGGATTGGGTTTTCTGGGCTGCAAATGGTTAGTTTAATGGTCAAAATACGTGTCTGGACGCCTCTGGGTAAGTTGGAGCGGTTTTGTCGAGTGGAAACTGGATCGGACAAGGCTTGCGACCGCTCGTTGGTGAGTTCCTGAGTGTGGGAAGAGGAAACCAAGGCCAGGATGCCTGCTATTGGTTGGACCGTACCATTCTCATGGGACATAGCATGTGGCGCCGTGCTCGTAAGTGAGGTGCGAGCCGTGCAAAGGCGGAATTTGGGTAATGGGAGCGTACAGCAAGTATCGTGGCTAGTCGGGCGGGTGGTACGAACGATGTGGAGGGTTGGATGGGGACCGTAGGCTGCATGCGTTTGATGAGAATCCGGATTTGGTAACTTCGATTCCCGATTTGGATCAGCGGGCGCCTCGTATGTTCTCGTCCAGAGCTCGGTTGAAGGGGCCGTGAGGCGGTGTGCAGGGCGTAGCACAAGCACCAGCCTCACACCAGACGACCTGAGATGAGACAAATGCTGTTTAGGCACTGGCTCCAGCAGGGACTCCCAATTCAGTGCTGTACCGCTTGAAACCCGTCCTCCTTATATACTGTACACTAAAACTCTTACACTATGGTGATTACACTACCGGGTATACATGTGTTAGTTCTGGTAGCTTAATCGGGTATGCACGTGTCCGCATTTTATATAGGATCTACTGATCTACCCCTTCGTTTCCAATCGTTGTGCGTCAACCGCTAATCCACCACATGCTAACTTCGGATTATTAGTTAAAATGTGTCTTTGGTGTCCCCGAACAGGACCTTCAGATTCTGAAAGCGCTGGGCTCTAGCTTTCGATAGAGCCCCCGATCTCCCTAATCCGCCAAGTGGTTGCTGAGTTATATCACATTTACAGCCGATGTCAGTACCGAAGGCGCGAATCAGAAAATTACCATTTTGGGCATTTTCTGATGTCCACGACCGATTTGCCTATATCTCGGTGGGTTCTGCACGTATTGCCTTGGAAATTAGCTAGATAATTCGGGCTAATTCAGCCGCTATTAGTGATAGAGAGAAAGTTGCAAAAATATCCTATACTCAGTGAAATGGGTCTTGGGGTCATTTTGGGAGTCAATTCGGTCTACCAGCATCTAGGCATGTTGAAATGACCTAGATTTTTGGGAGGGAGGATTTCTATGCATTATAAAGGGGGTGATAGATTCAGAATCTTCAAGATATTAGTTTATTGTGCTTGTAATGACATCCAATACCCTGAAATCAGAAAATATAGTAGTATTTGAATCTATCCCCAAGCTCTCGGCAAATGTGACTCTATCACAACATTTATAACACATAGAAATCCTCCCTCCCAACAATCTAGGTCATTTCAACATACCTAGATGCCGGTAGACCGAATTGACTCCCAAAATGACCCCAAGACCCATTTCACTGTGTATAGGATATTTTTGCAAATTTCTCTCTATCACTAATAGCGGCTGAATTAGCCCGAATTATCTAGCTAATTTCCAAGGCAATACGTGCAGAACCCACCGAGATATAGGCAAATCGGTCGCGGACATCAGAAAATGCCCAAAACGGTAATTTTCTGATTCGCGCCTTCCATACTGACATCGGCTGTAAGCACTGATCTCAGTTAGGAACCCCAATTAGGATTGATAACATTGATCAGTTTGGTAAGTGACTGGATTAACCGTTGCTGGTTAATCCATCCCGAACTGTCATCATCACGTGATTCGTCATGTCACGTCAATTACGCAAAGTCCCCACAACAAATGGTTAAACCCATGGTTTAACATAGCCGTCGAGCCCCCAGAGTGGATGTTATTTTATATTCCCTGCCTTGTAGGCCCCACTGTAGTCTTAATTTCGGAGATTGACTATTGTATAATAAATCCGTTGGTTTAAGGAGCTAAACAGTATTCGTGTTTCTGGTCAGTCATCCTTTTGGACAGACTCACGATGGTCCTTCATGGGTTAAGCCTCTGGATAACCATTCGGGACTTATGTTATCCCTTAGATGCGTGTGGAACCTAGTGAAATCGCAAAATTGCGCCTATTTCACTAGTGTTCCATTTTCTGGCTTATCAACGCATCTGAGTAGATTTCAAGTGGTTTAGCTGAGTGGAAACTGGATTGTACGGGGCTTGCATTCGAGCATTTGGTGAGTTCACGGGTGTGGGAAAGGAAACCAAGCCCAGGATGCCTGCTATTGGTTGGGCCATACCATCCTCATGGGGCATAGCATGCAGCGTCGCACTCATATGTGGGGTACAAACCTGTGGAAGGGGAATTTTGGATGATGAGAACGTCCAGCAGGTGTCGTGCAGCTAGCACCGTGGTGGGGCAGGTGGTGCATACAGTGCAGAAGGTTGGATGGGGACCATAGGCTGTGTATGTTTGATGAGAATCCGGATTTGGTAACTTTGATTCCCGATTTGGATGAATGGGTGTCTCATATGTTCTTGTCATGAGCTCGGTTGAAGGGGCCATGAGGCAGTGTGTAGGGTGTAGCACAAGCACCAGCCTCACAATGGCATGTGGCCTGGCAGCTGAGTGTTATTTTTTATAGGCTAACGAGCACTCAATGCCCACTCAAAAGCACGGCCTTTACTGTCACTTTGTTTCTCTTCCCATCATCATCACCTATCATCCCGTGATCAATGCTCTTCCACGCCTTTTTTTTCGTAAAATAAGTCTAGCAGAGTAAAGACATTACAGCCGTTTGCAGAACTCAGGGTGTGGCTGTTTTTTTTGCGGTAAATATTCATTGGTCCCGATTTGGAAGCCTGATCAAAATTTCGAAGGAATGCGCTGGGCTAAGAATGTCGAAGGGTATTTTTACAGTATCTATGGACATTACAGACCTCTCTGAAATGTTTTTGAACCCTCTACGATGGTGGTGGCAAATTGGGGCTGGTGCACATATCTTGGTCTCAATTGGGAAACCAGATTATGGTTTCACTCGCATTCTGGGTTCAAACAGTGCGGTAACAGGGTCTAAATGAGTATTCACCATCAATCCAAGTCTTAAGATGCATCCAGAACAATTTTTAAGAGTATAAATCACGAGCAAAATCAAGGTATAAAAGTATGTGATCTTTCAATATCGCAGCATCGAACCCGCCAGTCTTGGAGTTCTGCAGATAGCCGCAAAAAGCCCTAGTCATCTGATATGTGTCTATCTCGTGTACCTCCCAAACAAACCGCAGCACTAGGGCTGCCACCCGTGCTGTGACGGGCATGGTCGTGTTTTTACGGCCCATTGAGTGGTCTGCCAGAGCTTCAACGGGATGGCACAGTCAGTGGCACAGGTTAATTTAGGTGCAATGATGTGTTTTGCGGCGATTTAAGCCCAAATCTGGTCCGTTTCGGTATTACAACGCTTTTCATAATTCTGCGGAAAACGTAAATTTTTTCTGGTTGTTTGGACATGTTTACATAGCCCCTGAGTAAGTTCTGATCTTGCTTTGTCTGGCACTTTCGAGAGACTCCAGCTCATTAATTCGAGTTAAGTTGGATGTATTATGAATATATTGGCATTCTACAAGATTTGGAGCATATGTGAGGAACGGGGACACAATCAGAGCCAAAATACACAACATTCGGAAGATAATTTGCCTTCTCCGGTGCGTGCATTGTTGGACCACGTACTTTTATCCTCCAGACCACCCTGAATGAGTTTACGACTCATCACCAAAAGTAAATACTAATTGCCCACTATAAGCCACAATATGTAGTATTTTTTGAACTAAATTACATGAGCATGTTCAATAGGGAGTATGGCTGCTCTTTGCATCAATTACCGCCTGGACAACCTCCGGCATGCGGTCGATAAATTGATCGATTTCCTGGCACGTGATTTTGTCCCGAACGTCGAAAATTGCAGCTCGCAACATCGCCTCATTGTATGGATGGGGCTGGTAATCACGGAGGTGAGTCTTGAGGACATGCCAAACAGGCTCGATGGGTGAAACATCGGGAGAAGTCGGTGGATGTGGGAAAATGGGGATGCGATGTTCAGCAAGCCAAGCCTTGGTGATCCTGGCCCGGTGTGCCGCTGCGCCATCCTGCTGGAACTGAAAGCCGGGGTGCTTCTCCTTTCTGCTGTTGTAAAACTCCAAGGGGGGGCCCAGAAGTACCTGATCGATGTACCATTGGGCCGTCATGCCACCTCCATGGCCGCCAGGGTACTCGAGAATCACCAAGGGCCCTTTTGCGCCTTTCATCACAATTCCCCACACCATGAGATGGACCGGGCTGTGGCACAATGGGTACACAACACTCATCCAAGTACTCCTCCCCAGGGCGACGAGTTACCCAAACACCACCTTCCTTGTCATCCAGGCACACATAAGCCTCATCAGACCCCGCGACATTGTGCCAATCACTGATTGACATTTTTTGTGCGCGTTTCTGGGCCCATTCGAGTCATTTTCGCTTTGTAGCCTCCGAACGGTTGGGGACTTTCTTTGTGACGCATCTGTGGTACCCTTCCTCAGCCGCAATCCGCTGTATTGTGCTGCTGCTCGCGTGTGGCGTGATTTCGTTGCCGATGTCACGGAAGGGCTTTCGGTGCTCCTCTTTAGTGTAGCCCATAATAAGAGCCTTCTCAGGGCTCGAGAAGATGGCTGGGTGTCCACTACGAGGTTGATTGGCGGTCGAGCCAGTGTCCTGGAATTATTTGCCAGAGCTTTTGGGCCGTCCATTGATTTATGCCATGATCGCGGGCTGTGCAGCTGATGTTGCCATGGGTCTGTACTGCCCCAATGAATTGATTCTTCTGGGGAGAGTCCAGTTGGTGATTGTTAGTATGTCGAGGCATATGGTGGCGGTTGATGGTTGAGATTGGTGCACAGGTTATGACGCAATGTGGTTATTAGTATTTACTTTTGGTGATGAGGAGTAGTGGCCAAGCTCCATTTCCCCTCCCCACATGTACTGCATGTGCTGAGTGGCTGTTTCAAGTACATGGCGACCTCGTCATTGGTACTCATCGGGTGCAGCAGTCTGTATCTCCCCACAAGCCCCTGGTTGTGTTGTGTGATTGAGCCATATGATGTTGGAGTTCACTGTGGAGCCAGCAGAGTGCCCATAGTCGCAAGTGGGGGCCCGAGCATCAATTTTGGTGGTGTTTACCATGTATGTCGGGCTGAAGTGTTTTCCGCGCCCTTGGAGATGTCATCATAATAAATGGAGGGAGTAACTGGGAGTTTTGAGCAGGAATGGGGTGGCCAGGAGCAATGGAGAGGGAGAGCAGCTCTTGACAAGATTTAGGCACCCGATACAAACAAGGCCCAACAGCCTGAGAAAATTTTACGTTTTCCGCAGAATTATGAAAAGTGCTGGTCCTGGATGATTATTTCTGCGAAATGACACAGTTGGTGGTCCAGAATCTCTGCAAAATATTTTTCGATGTCAAATATTGCGACTTTCCCAAAGGGGAAGAATACCTCGGCTGAACCCGGCAGAGATTCTAGACGTCTCAGTACTTGGAGGAAGACCAGAAATAGGTCAAGATTGAATTATGGACCTGTTCCTGGGGGTCATATAGCACGAGTCAAGCCCAAAAAACCAGACTATTTTTACAGTCACCCATGTATAAGGCATACCACGAGTGCACCCGTGGGTAACTCGGATCCGTGGGAACGAGTACTCACGAAGAAAAAAGCCATACTCAGATCTGTGAGTATAATACCCACAGATCGTATGAGTACTCGTGAGTATTGAAAAACCCGCAGGTACCTGTGAGTACCTGTGGGTTTTGGTTATATTTTGGTGATTTGGCCGCTCAAACACACCTCATTTACGTTGTAGAGTGGTATCATTGCTCTGAACTCATGGAGGTACCACCTCATTAAGCTGTACAGGCAGTAGAAATATATATTAGGCAGTGTTCTGAGTCCGAGTACTCGTGAGTTTGCAAAGCTTTCAACCAAAATTGATACTCGGATCCGTGGGAAACTCATGGCCACAGGTACTCGGATCCGTGAGTATGGATACTCGCGAGTTTTCCCACAAGTATACTCACATTGACCCGCGGGTAACTCGCACTCGTGGTATGCCTTACCCATGTACCTGTTTACCTGCCAGTGCCATGGCGGCCGTTTTTCAACGGCCCATTTTCTTTTAGATGCCCCAGATCTCCGATGGAACGGGCATGGCACTGCATGGCACCTGTCGAACGGGTGCCGTGGAACCGTAGCGACGGCAACGGGCGGCAGCCCTACGCAGCACCAGCTCCAAATTCCATAATATAGGGCCACACGTGCTTTCTCTGCTGTGCTAAACTGCGAAGGTTAGGGATGTTCGTTGATTGCTTAAAATTTATGCAGCCTATGATTACCTTCGTTACTCATGTCGAGGTGATGGACATTCAAATTAACAGACGACGGTGTTGCTTATTAGATTTTCTTGAGTCTATATGAGAAGAATGGGTCAAATTTAAGCGAGCCCCATTCTTGATGGCAATTTGATCACTGCCATCAATTCATCATTATCGGCATCGCACAGCCGATTCTTGGTTCTCGGTGTATACAGGTGTATTTTAACGTGTGTTTCGACTATATCTACTGCTGGGGGGACGGTGTGATAAGGACCGCGGTGCCGCTATGAGAATGTGTTTTATCAAATTGACAGCCCGTTCGGCCTCTAGGGGTTAATTAACGTTGGAGGATAGTGGGGATGTAGGATTGGGACGTGTGCGTTGTCCGAATGAGAGTGTTGCACGGGATCGCACGAGGCGTCCGTTCCGTGGTTTCATGTTGGGGGTACCTGCTGTTAGCTGTAAACGGGTGTGGGGGTGATAGTTACCTGTCCTAGGTCACAAGCTCGAACGAACGA
The DNA here is from genome assembly GCA_029378395.1 of Mycena leptocephala. Classification (NCBI taxonomy): domain Eukaryota; kingdom Fungi; phylum Basidiomycota; class Agaricomycetes; order Agaricales; family Mycenaceae; genus Mycena; species Mycena leptocephala. The sequence goes on from JARJLF010000476.1 coordinate 50,312, forward strand.
CGTGTTGTTTCCTGTAAAATCCGATGCCTATGCTGCAATCCTTCCCTCGTGTTTCCCCGATGTTCCCAACGAAGGTGGAAGGCTTAATACAACGTTTTACGGTTATAAAGCAAGTGACAGCGACGCCGGCTGGTGCTGGTCAGTCGAACGTATGGGACGTCCGGTCGTGACGCTGGGTGGCAGACGGCGATTTAAACCAATATGGCTTTGCCCAGGCCGACTTCTACAAAGCGTGAAGCTCGCGAAGTTGGTGATCCTATTACGGGGAAGCCCGATGATATGACTTGGGGTCCGATGAGTTGGGACCTTGCGAAAGGAGGTGTGAGAGTGAAATGCCCTGCTAGAGGCAAGTGAGGATGTGGTCAACTCGGTGTGAGCGAGACTTAGTTGCACAGGTGGGGGTACAGGTGGTGGGGGAGAACTAAGCTCCGAAAATTGACTGACTACAACACCCTTTTCTGCTATCCTTTTATACCTTTTCGCCTCTCGACCGTCCCTTGATGCCACTCGTTCGTTCCCGTTTGAGGTGCTCGCGCAGGAACGTACGTAGGGTGTGTTCAATATTTGGGCCACAGGCGAGGCTTACGTTCGTATTTTGGGGTTCGTTTCCGCGGACGGACAGAGTGTACAATGCAAATTGGTACGGGCGCAGGACCCGTTCCATAGCAGAGCGGATTCCTGGGCCATAAAAGGTTAGTTATTGGTCGGGGGACGCGTCCGGACGCATCTAAGTAGGTTTGGAGTGGTTTGGAAGGATGGGAACTGGATCGGACGAGGTTTGCGTTCGAGTGTTGGTGACTTCTAGGGTGTGGGAAGAGGATACCAAGCCCAGGATGCCCGCTATTGGCTGGTTCGTACCACCCTCGTGGGCCGTAGCACATGGTGCCGTGCTCGTAAGTGAGGTGCGAGTCGTGCAAGGGCGGAGTTCGGGTGATGGGGGCGTCCATCGAGGGTCGTGACTAGTCGGGCGGGTGGTACGAGCGATGTGGAAGGTTGGATGGGGACCGTAGGCTGCGTGCATTTGATGAGAATCCGGATTTGGTAACTTTGATTCCCGATTTGGATGAACGGGCGCCTCGTACGTTCTCGTCCAGGGCTCGGTTGAAGGGGCCATGAGGCGGTGTGCAGGGCGTAGCACAAGCACCAGCCTCACAACGGTGTTCCCCCCAGACCCCTCTCCTTTTGCCTGACGGCACATCCGAGTATTTTATTACACGCTATTTCTTATTTTTCGCCACTCTTTCGCATTTTCTCGGTGTAAAAGATTACTCTAGCACGGGGGAGACCCCCACGGACCCCCTTGACGCTCACCGCTGGGCCCATGGGGCTTCCGCTCGCCGCGGAGCCCACTGCGTGGTGCCGGTGGGCGGGGTTTGAACCAATTGATGTCCGAGTCCCATTCTCGGGGACCAGTCCCATCATCAACGAGTCTAAGCGAGCTAAGGGAGGTTAGCCGACAAATGGACGAGTCCCATTCCCATTCTTCTCGTCGTTAATCGATTTTCTTTCCCCTTCCCGCTCACGCGCATTTGTCACTGTATTTTGGAATTCATCCAGGAAACTTGAAGTTCTGATTTGTATGCACCACAGCTGCGTGCAGGTATGAGCACTTTTTTGTTATAGTGTCTCTTTATAAGAGACTAGCAGCCAGCGTGGAGGAGCTCGTGTCCGTTGACGAAGATCGTTTTGTATATATGCTGTTGAACTTGAATGACCGCCAGATTGATATAGAGGCAGAGGAATCACAGATGCCCAGAACACGCGATGACCGTTACCACCACCAGCACTCGGTCGGTAAGATCGAGACGAATACCCTACCGCGCGCAACTCAAAAATAACATAAGCCCAGACCTCTGTGTCGCTGGGTGTCCCCGGTGGGTGGTCATCTTGGATCGGACACGGAGGCGATTGATAAGTGGGTGCGATTGCGCGGAAGAGCGGAGCGAATCGTTGAGACGACCGAGTCCAGTGGGCAAAGTGAAGGTGAAGTTACATATCGGTGCGGGGCAGATGTGGGCACGCAGGGGGAGGAATCGAGGCCGGGAATAATGCGCGAGTGACGAGGACACAAGCGAGCCGCGGACGAGAAAGGAACTCAACTGGCGGGACCGTGATGCAGGCAGCACTCTCATCTCGACTCGTCTTCTTTCTCTCTTCGCGCGCAGTGATGGCGAGGTGGGGACCGGCATCGCACGGGGGAAGACGTCGTGAGGAGTACAAGCACACGAGTCGCGCAGTGAATGCGATGATCTCGCTGGCCATCCTGGAATCAATATGCATCTGTACCCGTGATGACTCGAAGGCGCGCGCCTCTTCGCCGCCGGCCTCAAATACACCCCCGCGCGAGGCGGCCATATGCATCTTGCAACCGCGCCAGATCACGAGCATGGTAATGGGTCCGGGATCCGACTTGACCAGACAACCTGGTGGACGATGGGAGTGGTCTCGTCTTTGTCGGCTTCTTTTCTCGATGGTGGATGAGCAGCGTTGCATTGGTCGGACGGGGACTGCGGTGCGTAGCTGGGGGGGCTTGGCGTGTGCGATGAAAAGGATGTTGCGCCAGCCGATGTGTATCTCAGGCCGGTGCGAGACGAGAGGGCCCACCCTCTGTCTGCCGCTCGCACACAAGACGGGCACGCAGCCCTCCAGCTCCGGGTCGAGTCGCGCTACCCGCGAGCTCGCCCCGCTCAAGGTCCGCTGTATGTCGCATTCTCAGACAGAAGTACGAAGGCGATGTCGTATGCCTCGAACGCGAGTGCGCCAGGTATGCTACGCGTGCTGGATGGCGTGCGTGCGCGTGGTGGTACACAACGGATGGATGCGACCAACGCCTGTACCAAATATTAGCAACAAATCCAATCCAATGAGGCGTACATCTGTGTAATCTGTGCACATCTGACGCACACACCACTCCCTCAAGTGCGCAGCTCGAGCCCCACGGTTCGAGAACGTGCGCTCTCCCTGTTGCTGTGCGCCTCTTTTTGCTCCGACTCTCTGAGTCTCCTGGCACCGCTGGAGGTCTGGATGATGGGGATGTGTGAAACGAAGGCTCCCGATATCTGTAGTAGTATGGATCAGCGATGAATTCAATGATGGTGGTGGGTGCGTATGCGTACATCCAGTCTGGATGATCTCAGTCTGTACACACGTTGCTGCACTCGAGTCCACCGAGGTCGAGGTAGAGCGCGCAGCCCGGGCCCCGCGGTTATCGAATGTGTACTTCCCTGCAGTTGTCGTTACTGTAAACCTCCTGCTGCAGCCAGGCACTGAATCACGACGAACTGAGTCGCCGGGATGGTGGTAATGCCTAAAGGGGACTTCCAACTGCTCTAATGAGAATCAGAAAATAGTCCTGTAGCAAGGATCAGAAAGTAGCCTACCGATGGTATGGCATGGTGTACGCTGTACAGGTGGATCCAACTGCGGCTCGAAAGAATGGGCTGATGTCGGTCAGCAGTGGGTGGATTCTGCGCAAATAGTGGACCCATCGCGGTGCGTAGTCCATGCGGTTTTTGTGCTGGGTGGGGAAGAGGAAGAGGCCTGCTGCTGAGGATGGTGGACGCTTGAACATAGGGATGTCGCGTTCCTTCCCTCGACGCCGCTCGCCACCCGCACACCGTCGAAGCATCCGGGACGTGCAAGACCCCATTCCCACATGTCCTTCTGCGCGAGCGCGAGTCACTGTGTTCCGACCCCCTGTAGGCACACCCTGTGTCTACTGCCATAGACAACATGTAGGCAAACCTGTTCGCCTACATATGCCTACAGCATGTAGACACTCTTGGTGTACGTGAGTCTACGTTGATCTAGTATGCTTACGTTGGTCTACAGCAGTAGGCCCATGTAGAAGAACGTGGTTGGATGCAGATTTCTCAAGTTTGGAACAAATCATTTTAAAGGGCGAAATAAGGTGAGGGAGACCAAGGTTTGTCTACGGCTGTCGACAAACTTAGGCAAAGTTTGCCTACGTGACGTACGCTGACGTAGCCCAGCGAACACGAGCGAAGGCAATGCTGTGCCGATATCCCTTTGCCTACAGCCATCGACATACTTTAACCTACGTAGACCAGCGAACACGAGCGTAGGCAAGGGTGTGCCTACAGGGGGCCGGAACGCAGTGAGTGGCATCCGTCCCCGGGCGTCTCGAGCCCGATCCTAGTGCCCGAGTTGCGAGGAGGAGGGGCAGAGGCTGGCTGCTGCGGTGTGTGTGCAAGCAGTAACAGCGCGTTGCCGACCGCGCTGGCTATGGTTGCTCTGCGGTCCATCGGAGCCGGGACCGAGTGCGAGATGCGTGTGGGTCTCGTTTTCCTATTCTCGTATGCAGTGTACATGTGGGAGCGCTTGAGCTTCGATGCGAGGATCGAGAACCCCAGCAGCTTCGCACAGAAGGGCGGTAGAACCTATGGCGTCGAGTCAAAACCCTGTAAGGCTGCACAATATCAAGGAACGTACATGCAAGCCGCAGCTGGGCAGGGCTTAGTTGTAGATGAATCATGACGTGCGCGAACGGGGTAATGCATGGCCGGGCGGCGGGATGAAAGACGGCTCGTCCCTCTCGGTGCGTCGGTCTGGGATGCACCTTGCTGCGAGTCGCGCGAGACTAGTGCGCGGGCCGCCTGTTTCGGTGCGGAGCAGGGTTGGTGGGTAGGCGTGAAGACGCAGACGCAGCGTGCAGTGGTGTATGGATGTGGTGTCACCGCACTGGCACGCTAGTGCGATGCGTCATCGAGTTTAGTACGCATGCGCACTTGGAGATATCTGCAGACGAGACGCTTATTACGACTGTGCAGCGAGCCAAGTCAGTTGCGTCATAAACCGTAGTAGAAGAACTTGACCTGCTGTCGCGCCGAGGCTTACACAGAATAAAAGTTTTCCGTTCGCATCATCGCGGCCAGCTGCTGGGGCCTTGGAGATGGGGACACTTGTTGGTTGCAGAGATCTTCAGAGCCTGAAGACTGGGTTCTTGGATTCTGGAGTCGTTCGCGTCCTCCGGGAAGCCCGAGCGCTGAGGTTGGAGTCAAATCCAGCTTTGGTGGTTGAAGACAAGATCATAATGATGGCAGCGCCCGGCCCGATCAGCCCGTACGCACAGACCACTCTGATCGAGTTGGGTATTCTTTCAAATCTCATCGCCTTTGCTCCTCCAGTTAACCGAATCTCAAGCTTCTGTGGACTAGTATAACCTTGTCTCCACGTCGTGTATGCGAGATTAATGCCGCTAAATGAGGAGATGGGGTTCGAATCTGTTCGAATCCCCGTAGAGGCTTACATAATTGAAAGTTAAGACTCGGAAAGCTCTCCGGTTTATTTCTTTTTAGAAATACATTCGAACTCCTCACGGGACACCAAGCTTCCAGCGGTAGATTACAGGGTAAGTCTCGGCTACTAGCACATTACTATTCGAACTCGTTACGGGTGTTCAACCCAAGTTCAACCTCAAGTTGGCTCGAGAAAATCATTGGCACTGCGACTCCTTGGCTTCAATTTAATTCATCCCAAGCACACCCTGGAATCCCAAGTAAGATAAAGCCTCTGAACTCCTGCCAAGTCACCTCACATGTATCAGTCAATACTAAGAGTATAATGAGGAAATGTGAGTTTGAGTCCCACTAGAGGCATCGAGAGAATGCAAAACTTTTTCTTTCTTTTCCAATCCAATTATTTTGTGTGGATTGCAGTGAAGTTTAACACCAATTAAAGAGCCAGGAAACCTGTAGACCAGGTCACTTTTGCCTAAGGGGGTTTGATTCTCTCTACCTGTAATTCTCGGATTTTTTCCTGTACAGTACATATGTGTTTGCGGTCCGAAATGCAGACACCACAGTGTTTACAAAGGCTGAAATCACAAAAGAAGCCTCCGTGGATCACGGTGATCGCTTTGTTCAACACTATCATTATCCTGCAAGCCAAATGCTTTGTAGCAATGAGGAAGGGGTTCAATTTCCCTCAGGGGCAATAATTCGTGTGACTGAGAATTTTTCTATGCATGGAGAAAAGCTCCGACAATGTTCAACCTGATATTGAATTCCACTTTTTGCATTTTATACTGCACCTCAAACAAGACCGGGCTCAAGTTCATATCTAATTTCACTCACACTCTACATACAAACCCACAAGCCTCTGCGGACTAATGTATAGTCACCTCATATGTATAGCCAATACGCAAAGGAAGTCTAACGAGGAAATAGAGGTTCGAGTCCCACCAGCCGCGTGTGCATTTCAATAGGATGTCATTTTTTTTTCCCCTACCCAGCTCAATCCCGGTATTTTCGTGTTCTAACTTCCAAGTAAAGAGGGCTGGGAGGCAGGACCAGTCACTCATCTTGTATGTGGTGTGGAGGTCATCTCAATGGCAAAATAGGTGGGATTCGAATCCCTCCCCGGCATTTGTTGGCAGCGGTCCACAAAACAATATGGAGGGCCTGCTGGTTACTATTCTGACTTTGAGCACCTGTTTCAAGGTTGTGTTTGCACAGGTTTCGGTCTGGACCATCTAGCTGCCATATTGAAAAATACAGGAGAATAGGTTCATTGGATCCGATGCCGAATCTATATTGACATATACTTCTGAATGGATGAAATCTAAAAAAGCAGGAATGAAGCTCCTGTTGATTGTGGGGGGCTTTGTAGGTTTACTGTGTAATGTGTTATTCATTTATTTATTCTATCCTCAGTCCTGCAATGAATTGGTGTGAGTAATTTGTAAACCACGGTGATGGGTGGGTGAGGATGAATTCCTAGTGGCATCTGGAGTGAGGGACATGGATCGATCTCGAACAAAAGTTCAACCTAAATTCCATCTCAATAAAACTTGATTTTTTTTCTGGGCAACAGGAAGTCCCCTCAGCCTCCCTGGGGAATATCAGGGTTTTTTTTCTGTTTCATCTCATTCACTGCATTCAGATCCCCCTGTAGGCACTGGTCTGCCGGATCCCGATAGGCAGATGCATAGGCAGACCAGTGTGCCGACCCCTGCCGATCAGTCTGCCCATCCCTGCCATGGTTGGTCTAGGTATTCTGACCAGAATAGGCACACATAGACTGACATAGGCCGATGAGCCTAGCTAAGCCTAGTTAGCCAAATTCAAAATCCGACATGGTTTGTACCCGTCCAGCCATTCCAACCGACACCAACCTAGACCCAGGTTGACCCAGGTTGGCCAAGGTTGGCCAAGATAGGCACACCACCGTTGGTGAAGATCTACCAAGGTGGACAGACTTTGCCTTGGTAGGGATGCTAGACCAACGTCAGCCAACACCTATTAATGTCGACCAACATCGGCTTGAGTGGGCAACCCATAGGCGGAGATCGGCGAGGGTGGGCACATCTGTGTCTACGGGGGGGGGGGTCTGAATGCAGTGATTCCAGTGAGAGTTAATAGCCACAAGATCAAATCTCCAACAAAAGTTCAACCTTAATTCCATGTCTCTTGTGAAGAATTACACTCTTTGTAACTGCACCTCAAAGGAATGGAATAAACAAGCACCTGTGATCCCGGTGATTACCTGCTTCAATTAAAGAATGAGTTTTCCGAAGTTTGCAAGAAGAAACAGGATTTGAACCTCCCAAAAAACATGAGGGACATAATCTGCTCCTTTTGTTTTGTTGCATTGTGGAATAAACACTTAGATCTAGCTCAACTCTACCTTCTATGTTTTTGCCTGACCATACTGAACCTTATCCTCTCAAGATGAAATTACACTCAAGCCTGTTATTAAATAAATATGCTCATTCATTTCAAACCAAACCACAGGGACACAAGTAGCAAATCAGTAACCATAAATGACGACATAGAAAATCACCAACAAAAAACATACAATTCCTGGAAGCCTCAGGGCACAATCAAACCAAGCTCATTCTCTTCACCCATGTCCACCTTATCCAGTTCTTCAATGTCAGATAAATCGTCCTCCAGTTCCTCCACAGTTCCAGATGGTGCACTGAGCTCTGCCAGACGAGCCAAGTTGTTTCTGTGTTGCTCCAGCACATCTTCGCTGATACCAGCAAGTCTCTCATTGATATGTTGAACCTGTTTGGCCTGTGAAGAGCGTTCAAACAGTGCTCTTGCTCTCTCCCAAAACTCTACTGCCTTGAGCAGGTCACCATGGCCCATAGAAATGTCTCCAAGTCGGAGCATGCATTCAGCTCTGCTGCGATGAACATCCATCTCAGTGAATCCCTCTAAAGCAACTGTGAACAAACTGACGGCTGTATACTCGTCAATCTGGTAGAGGAAGATATCTCCAAAGGATTGGAGAGCCTTGTAGATTCCGACCTTCTCTTTTCTTTTAAGAGAATTCACAAGAAAAACAGCTGTCCAGCTGGACATCCCATCCAAATCACCCCAGTAACTGGTATCACCAAGTCGTTCCAGACAGTAAATTGTGATTTGAGAGAATTCCAAGTTCAATTTGAAGCACCTTTCACAAATAGTCTTGCTGCCAATGAATTTCCCTCCCTCAGGTAGAGATCTGCAAGAATAATATCACACAGTGCCACTCCTTCAACATAGCCCACAGTGTTGATCATTTTTCTGGCTTTGTCACAATTCCTGCACATCATTCTTTGGAGCACCAATCAACACATCTATTTCAGCAACATTAAGTAAAGCATAACCATAGCTGATGGGATCCTGTATAGAGGCTTCAATAATGGTATTATGGATACTGCGAGCCTCAACATATTCTGATCTGTGCCTGTGGACTTCTGCCTGAGTGGTCATGATGTTATGGTCTAAGTTTCCATGGGACAGGCCACAAAGTCCTAAGAGGTCTCTTGCCCTAATGCAGAGAGACATGGCTTTTGTGTAGTTCCCCAATGTATGGCAGCAAATAGCCCGAATATGGAGTGCCTCTGCATCTCCGTATAAATCTGCAGAAATTAGAGCCATTCTCTGGGACTCAATTGCATGCACTTGAGCTGCAGAGTAATCACCAAGGTTCCATTCAACCCATGCAAGGTTTCGCAATCCGTGAGAATGTCTTTTGGTATTTCCAGTTGAAAGTGCTAAAGATATAGCAGCTCTGCAAAATTTTGTCGCAGAGTATGTATCACCCTTGAACTGATAATAGTCTGCCAAGACATTATAGAATCTGCCTGTGTGAACTCAGATTAGTCTCAACAGACCAGCAATCATCAGAGTGCATACATTTAAGATCTGGGTCATCAAACTCCTTGAAATGTTCCAGGGCTTCGGAAGCCAATGTCTCTGGATTGGAAATTGAATGAAGAACCCACGAGCCAAGCCACTCAATAATAAGGTATGCCTCGAGACGATGGTCACATGGGTGAGGAAGGACATTTTGAATCTGTTGAATCAAAGAAATATCTCCTTGCCCCATGAGTCGACTAAATCTATTCAGATTGCATGCACAGTAAATGCTATTCACTAAGTCTGGATGACCCTGTTGCAATTCATTCTGAAGGAGATTTTGTATGTTTGAGTGGTTTGATGATAATCGAGCAACTGTGCTAGAACTTGGTTGATTTCCTGCATATTCCATGTAGAATTCAAGTAAGTCCTGGAAATGTTTGCGAAGAGGTTGAGTGAGGTGGCCTCCAGGTGGCTGAATCTTCTGCATATACTCTCTGATAGGTACTAATACTTTTAGCTGCTTGTGCTCATCACTGTAGGCCAAGGCAGTACGAATCAATGCTGCTCTGCAACCCAGGATATTATCAATCGGGAGCTTGCTCTGCACCAGCTCAACGTCTGAAAGGCCATCGGGAAGCATTGACAGAAGGCTCAGCAGATCCTTTGAATGGGGATTGAGTCTAGAACTTGACAAGGACAGTGAAATCGACATGTCCAAGTTGGATGTTCTGTCATATCCATCTGAGATCAAGGATGTTTTCTCCTCCTCCCAGCGGGATAATACATGGGAGCAGCCCTCAGAGTCAACCAAATGAGCTATGAGACTGATTGCGAGAGGCATATTCTCTGTCAGAGAGAGGACCTTGTCAACCTGTTCTGGATCATGTGTGTTGTCTGCAATATCTATGAATGTTTGTCGTGCTGCAGCTTGTTCCAAGGGCTTCAGAGTTGGCAGAAATGGATGAGTCCATGCCACTTTGGCAGGTCTTTCTGCTCCTCGCATTGTGATCTGAGCATCATAAGTTCAAAGCACAGGTGAAAAATGCTTGAGACCTACCACCAATGCAAGATGATCCACGCTTGTGAGGAGCGACAGAAATTCCTCTATTTTGCTTCGAGACTCTGCCGGCTCCCACAATGTTTCAAGATTATCCAGAATCAGGAGACTGTCTGAGCTGCTGGAGAAGTATTGGATGACTGGGTGTGTAAGGTCTTTTCCTGGCTTTAGTCCAACATGGGCTCCTATGAGAACAGCAAGTTCCACTTGGGTTGCTGCAGAATCACAAGCAACGAAGAACCGATGCTGATTAAATTTCTCAGTAATTCCTGTATGATGAATGACAGCTCTCGCAAGACTCGTTTTTCCCATTCCACCTGCACCCAAAATTGCAATCCTGGGTGTTTCTCCATTGAACAGTTCAAGAATGTTGGAAAGCTCTGAGTTTCTCCCATGGAATATCTTGGGTTCTGCTGGCAACATGGAGATTGAGTTAGAGCTTGGATATATTAGTTACAAGAGATATCATGGAGAGTTGAGTAGAACCTGAACTGTTATGAGAGCCTGAATAAAGCCTGCTGATCTGTTTGAAATTTATTGGTTGATTCTTTTAGAGGACTAGAATTGGCATACAGAGGATGTGCCATCTGAACTGGTTGCATCAGACAGAGCTTCAATCATGTCAAGCACTTCTTTGTGTCGCTTTTCTGCATCTTCTTGCATCTGTGTAAGATTCTTCATGTGATTGACTATTGGGACCTGCATATTAAGCCCCTCAACGAGCAGTTGAATTACCAAACAGATGCCACACCTGAAAAATCTCAAGTCCTTGTTGCAATCCTGCCTTACAATTCTTGAGCAGTGTACTCATCTCGCCTTGATGCAAGAAATTCTTGAGTGTGCTGCCCTTCTGTTGAGCTTTGACAAATGTGTGGATTTTGTGGAGGGTCCTGAAAAAGTTGTCAATATGAGGGGGGTTTTCTTTTCCAAGTGAAGCAACATACTCTGTGAACTTTCCAATGTGAGTCAACACACTTGGTGGCAATTCCGCTCCAGTGTCAGAATTAATATGAACCATCAGAATTGCATTCAGCAACTCGTAAGTTTGCTCCAATAATTCAGTACAGTTATTCTTATTTTGTCTAACAGTCTGTCATGCTTGATTAAATTTTTTGGCTGAGGCAGATTCAGTGGTAATGTACCTGTATATTTTTCAACAGAGACTGTGTTGTGTTAGAGATGGCCGCCAAGAAGGGGCTCTTCAGGCTGCTGGCAAGGATTTCCAGAGTATTTGCAGTGATGGTGAAACATTCTGTAATGTTGTTGAGTCGAATTTGAGTGACAGTGGGTTGGGAGGGCATCTTGTGAGGTGGATCAGGGATCTCAAGAGACATCGGTGTTTTATCCTGTGTGCCCATGGGAAGTTTCTTTTATTGGCTATTGTTCATCTCCCGCACAGAAGATGTGATCCTCATATCTGGTGTAAAATTTGACCACATCAAATGATACTATTGAATGAATAGCTGTATTGAGACATCTGGGGAAAAAGTTCTGGTCTCCGCTTGTTCATTGATCGTGGGCTCAGCTATATTTGCCATGATACCATGATATCTTCCCATGCACTGCTTGATGGGTACAGATGCATGGTGTAAATGGACACAGCATTTAAATGGTATGACCATAGCAAACCCAACTCAACTTGGCCTCCCCTCAGTTGCTTGATTTTGAACATCTCAGAGATTGTCGGAAACAACAAGTTGCCTGTTGGGAACTCTACCAAATCACCAATTGAAACTGAATCAAGGTTCTCAGGGCTAGACTGATCCTGAGAAAGCTAAAAATGTAATCTGAGAGAAGGGACAAACAATTTGCAACCAGGTGAAGCATTGGATTGGACTGAAATATATGGCAAAATTGTAGGTTAAAATTGAGACTTGATCAGAACATCATTAAAGAAAACAAGAGCACAGTGCGGTGCTTCACACCCGACCACTTGGGTTGAAAGATAGCTGTTACTTACTGTATGAACCCAGTAAAGCATCTTTAAATTCTTAAAATGAATTGGTGAACCCATGACACGAGCTAATTTGGAGAAGTGATACATGGAGACGGCCAAAAGCGCTGGGGGCAGCATATGTCCCGAATGTGAACCACCAGCCCAGCATTGAACCTGTTTGCGGAGATGTAAATGGTTGCGGACTTGCGGCTAATAAATCATGGGCCACGAACACCTTGGCACATCCCCACGCCGAGTCGAATGACCACTTCAAGTCATCCTCTCTGTGCAGGAGGTTATTTGGACCCCAGACAAAAACCATTTGAGTCAATGTTCAGAATTAAAAATACACACTTCTTTCTTTCTGATCCAAGTTCAGGCCACTGGCGTGCTCAGCGTGACATGGCAGACCCCAATTCTCAACTCTCGGGATGCCATATAAGATATCTTGAAATACAGTTTGAATACAGTCGCAATTTATTAGAGAGCTTGCGCAAAAGCCGCGCGAGCCGCATGCGGCTTTTGGGCATTGCGCAAAATTACCAGGTTTTTGCTGGGTTCGCTGGATGATTTTGAGAGTTCATTGCTCTCTCGGGTCTCTGTGAGACTGTATTGTGTTCATCCAAATCAGTATCTGGTCAATGCGCGACCCGGGGGAGCGGTTTCTCAAGTCATCACTCTGACTCCACTCAGATTTCGCACACTTTTCGCGTCCTGCACGGAGCAGTTGCGGCAGTAATGCAATTTTTTCACCCACTAGGACTTGCCTCTCAACCTGAATACCTTTCCACTGACTTGGTTTCTCACTAACCTCAGATTTGATTTCCGCACGCGGCTTCGCGCAATGCCCAAAAGCCGCATGCGGCTCGTGCGGCTTTTGCGCAAGCTCTCTATTGTCCGTGCGCACTGAAATGGGGGCAGATTCATGCGGGGTCAAACTGAGTCGAGGTCATACGTGAGTGCGAGAATGACACGGGATTACTTTGATCAACTCAACAGGCATCAAACACTGGATAGACACTTGACGCCTGGACTGTCAATTTTTCCGGGAATAATACATCGAGATAACACACCAGATTCAAGCGCTATACACATTTAAAGTATGTATGTACATACATCAGCATTTACCAAGCAATTTACAGTGCATTACAGAACTCTTACAGCGCCTCTATCATATATCCCCAGATCCCGGTTTACACAAACTTACACCTCTCCCCTTCCTTTCCCTTACTGACTTCGTATTATCTATTTCAGGTTTAGTGCTTGATGTCTTGGCTGGGAGGTCCGTGTTTTAGCTAGGGCTTCCACCCGTTGCCGCGACAGCAACGGCCGTCGATTCGACGGGTGAACCACGGGCACAGCCGTTGATCAGACGGGCCGTCGTTCGTGTTTCCAAATCTCTGACGGGACGGCACGGTCAACGGCATGGCCGTTGACGGTACAACGGGAATTAACGGACAAGGTAAAATTGGTTTTAGCGTGTAATTCGAAGTAATTCTACCCCACAATCTCTTGGGCAGCAATACGAGCAAGGCGAAGCCGTTGCTTGACCATCATAAGTGTCCTGATGGTGTCGGGCTTGAGGCTGGCACGTCTAAGAGATATGGTGTCACGGCCACCGGAAAAAAATGCACTCCACTGCAACAGCTGACCTTAGGGATAATGAGAGTTATATCTGAGACTCAAGATTTGAAACGTAGGAGGAATGGCGAGGATATCTCGGGCCAGACAAAAGATTTGGAAATTGTGCCTTACATGCGACCCACCACTGGACAGGATCACAAAGATTGAAATCCTCGCACGGGAGGCTGTAGTACTCCCGAACAACACGCTGTTGGACGCGATACCTAGCGGTGAAGTCCTTCTGCGGGGAGCCGAGCGAACGGGCGGAAAATGATGCAAGTGGGGGAACAACTGGCACGATGTTGGACTTCTGAGGCGTCGAGGAGGGTCCCATTGGCATCTAGTGCACACTGGTTAGCCATTTTGCAGGGAAGAGTTTATACTGAACGTTAACTCTTGCATACTGAAGACCTTTTATAAGGCCTTCGGGGGTCCAAAAAAAAAAACAGCTGGGAAGCTACCAACCTTAGAATCCACCAACCTTAGAATGCCGGGGGGCAGGCATGGCGGGCATGGGCGCGACCAATGAGAGCTGCAGAATTGTGAAAAAAATGTTTCCCGATAGTAGAGCACTTGAGGCGAGTCCTTGGTGCTCAGGGCATGGGGATGGGCGCGACCAATGAGCTTCGTTGGAGCAGTAGCCGACAGTGAGGCGGTCATGGCGCAGTCATGGTACAGTCAGACAGGTGAGATTGCTCAGGGTCGGGGCCAGTTTGAGGCACAAAATCAGTAATTTCGGGCGGCGATCACAAACGATACTAATTGTAGAGCCTTCAGAAATACAGACGGAAATTTGCAGATATAGAGGGAGTGCCAATTTGGGCATCTTTCAGGGACTGTTATATCCCGAGTCAAGGTCGGATGACCGGATGCCGGCCGGTCGTTCGGAAGCCGGTTACCGGAAGGAAGTACCGGACAATAAGAGGATGACCGGTCGGCCTAGGATGGATGCAAGCACCACAAGAGTGTCATATAGGGTGAGCGTTACTATCTGGCAAATCGAGCGGAGAGGATGAGAGATAGACGTCTGGATAAAGTCCGGACGAGAGGACTCAAGGAGCCAAGCAAAGGATAAGAGGCTAAGCACGTTAATTATCAAACTGAAGAATACAGCATAGTACATAGGGCTTAAATACGTAGACATACGTGTCACTACTATAAGTAGTAATGTCAAAGCAAAGTCCAAATTAGGAGATAGAAGTTCGAGTCGGACAAAGCGACATCTAAAACTGGAAGTTGGAATCGTGTGGACATACGGATAAACGGGAAACACTCAGTAATCCTTCATTGCGTAAAAACCCGTTCCGAGCAGCAACCAGTTCGACCGGTTGCCGGAAACCGGAAGAGCGGCCGGTCGAGTCTGGCCGAGGGAGAGAATACCGGCTGAGGGCCGGGTGTATGTGCACGGATATAACAGGGACCCAGAACTATAAGTAGTCAGGCAGTGAAGAACGGGACACGCAAGAAGGCCATAGGACATCGTAGTCAAAGGAAAGTGTGGAGTGAGTAGATCAATGGCGGCAAAAAAAATCGGCTTTTTCCGGACGCCCGCACTTGTCCCATCTGAGCCAAGATCCGACCAGGCACCAAGCAGGCACCGTCAACTACGTGCGAATTTGTGTGCTTTTGTGCCCATCGACCCGTTGCGACACCCCTGGCAGCCGTTTTTCAATGGGTGAAAACGGGTCGAACCCGTGCCGTGACCATGCCGTCGGCGAGCACAAAAAATCCTTGACGGAACGGGTATGGCACCCGTTCAACGGGTGCCGTTGACCCGTGGCAACGGCGATGGGCGGAAGCCCTAGTTTTAGCTCAGGCTGTAACAGTCATGGATGAAATGAACACCTAGCATAGGGGCCCTCTGTGCCAAAATTGAAATGCACCTGGTCCCAGAGTGTTATCTCTTATCCGTAGCTGTAGAGCATCTTCTCGCAAGTCCACACTCGAATTTAGCTGCGTAAGCAAGAAGAGCTCGATGCGGGATGGTGTGGGATGTGCTGCGTGGGTCATTGAGGGTCGTCGTCGACAACATCGGCATCAGCTCGGACCGGCCAGCCGGTGCGCATAGACTACGCTCTCAATCAAATCTCTTCTCTTTGCTGTTTTGGATACCACAGCCTCAGCGAATATGGCATTTTTCTTCGCAAAATAATTGTACTCTGTGGTTGGTAGTTTTGGAGCAGAACGAAGTCGCAAGTCTGTAGTCCCGATCACAGTTTGATCTCGGGCCGTATCTTGCTGATCGCCAAAAAGGGAAATGTCACCCCTATCTAAGCCTTCACAAAAGCCTATGCACCGCCAAGGGCTCACTAGAGACACAAGAATGTTGAAATAGCTTCCTTGCATCATATGATCTCTTTGGTACCATAGAACTGTTTTCTCAACCATCTTGGAGTCCTTTATTTGGTCAATGTCCTACAAAAAGTGGTTTTTCAATACCCTTACTTAAAGATATAAGACAGCTAACTCAATAATATTACCTGCTCTGTTGCAACAATTAAATCAAACGCAAGGATCATCGAGATTGGGAACAAGGATACAGAGGATTGGTGTGCGATTCAGGCCGAAGATTAATCTTCAGGGCCGCAACCATTGAATGACAGGCAATTCAAGGCCATTCGGAATGTTAGAAACACCACGCAACTGATGCTAGCTCCTAGCACTCTAGAGCACAGCATAACCGATCCCTAGCACTCTATGTTTGGAGTCAAGGAAGAAAATCTCAAAAAATGACGATTTTATCAAGTGTATTCCAAATTCTGTAGGAATATTTTTCATAGAATATCTAATTTCTGGTGTACCTCTGCCAATAATTACATTGGTTGACTTCCCATAAGACTAAATATTTTCCGCTGAATATCCAAGGGGTGCCAGCGATGTCGGCATCTAAGGTTTAGTCCTGAAATCTAACTGCATTGGTTCCCATAAGGAATACAATTTCAAGAGCTACAATATACATTCTAATACAACCATATCTTGGTTTACCCATCCACATGTCCTTGCTCAAGAGAACACATTGTGGCCATACACCGATGTCTGATGCTACTAGTATGGCGCGCGCTTTCGGAACGCAATTGTAATGTGTTTCAACGCATTTCCGGACATCTTTTTGGCTCCTGCACCCGAGAAAAAAATTCGGGTCTGTGACTCGGGATTCAGTAGGGCGAGGGAGCACAGTGGAGGACCCTGCTCGTTTGCATGCTTGTGAGAGACTCTCAGAGAATGTGATGATGGTCGAGCCATCCTGTCAAACATGTCGTGGCACCTTCTAAATCCGTTTATTCAACACGAATATAATCTAGAATGGGGGGTCGAGACCCCCCTACAGACTATAATAAATTAAGGTTTGGAAGAGGATCGAAACTGGAAAATCCGAGATCCAAGTCGGATGGGGTCCTACAGGTGCCTCGGCATCGCTGCCGGAAATGCAAATATATTCTGAAAAATGTCTCTATGCTTATGGGAAGTCACGCATTGAAGGAAACTGGATTCAGAAGGTGTGGGAATAATACTGTCAGCGCACTGCTGGTCATGCCGAGATCAATCTGACTTGGGACTTACAACTTAGGACTTGATGAAAAAATACAGACCAAGCGATAGAGCTTACCGAAATCCATTGAGACTATGAATTCTTTGTGAAAATTAGTCTCATAAACGCTATCGCTTGGTCTGTATTTTTTCATCAAATCCTAATTTGGACGGCCTGACCGGCAGCGCGCTGACAGTATTATTCCCATACCTTCTTAATTCTGTTTCTTTCCACTCGTATAGAGGTATTGCAAGAGGACATTAGTTAGTGTACGAAAAAAAACTTTCCCGACATGCATACGGATATTAGAATACCCCTGATGGTATAATCATTTTTATGAGATTTTCCTTCTTTATGCCAAACATACAGCACTTGGGATCGATTATGCAGCCTTCTAGAGTACTGTAGTAGTTAGCATCAGTAAAAATGGTGTTTCTCGCATTCTTAATGTCCTTGAATTGTGCTTTCTTCAATCGTTTCAGCTTCGAAGATTAACCATTGGCTCCTCAAAGCACACTAATCCGGATCCTCTGTGGAGTCCTTGTTCCCAATCCCGGTGATTCTTGGTCTTTAACTGTGATTCAAAACAGTGAGTATGTACCACTATTGTCTCATTTCTTCAAGGATGTTGGAAAAACCGACCATTTTACACTTTTTCAAACCCACTGATATTTCGCTACCAAACATTAACGTATGACAGACAATATCAACACCAAGATGGTTTAAAAACGGCTACGCGGTATCATATGATGTAGTGAATTCGACCATAACATTTCTTTTGTCTCTAGTCAGTGCCTATGCTTTGTGAAGGTTCAGATAGAGGCGACATTTCCCTTTTGGGCAATCGGCAAGTCGCGGCCCGAGATCAAACCGTGATCGGGACTTCCGACTTACGACTCGTTCTGCACCAAAAGTACCGACTACAGAGTACGATTATTTTGCGAAGAATAATGCCATAAAAATCGATCTCATACTCAGCCTCTGTGGACTGGCAAAAAATACCTTCATTCATTTATCTGAGGACATTAAACAAGGAATTCTCATCTATTCCTGGTACCGCTTACGGATCCAGGTCTCCAACACGAATAGAAGAATCGACTCGGTGCACCGATCGTACCATCAAATTCAAAATTAACTATTTAAATATTTAATTAAAGTTTTCTGGCTGGTGGAAATATGCATTTTGTACACAGCCTCCCCGACAAAAGTTTTTCGGCACAGCATCTGGATTCTTTAATGCGATAAACGAGCCTTAATCGGATTTCTTAGCACAGCCCTCCGGTCCGGCATCAAAATCTGTCGATTGATTTGACGTTTTCTCGTTAATTCGACGCCGATCGTGGAGAAATAACCGCTGCCCGAACAGTGCAGCATCAGATTCCGAGTCCTGGAGCCACCTCACAAATCAATGCTTCCCAAAATTGTTTGCATTCTTGTGGTATCTCTACTGGTTTAGCCAAGCTTTAGCATCCGTCATCTTGCGAAAGTTCTCCCCAGTGTTCGACATTAAGGCCTTATTAAGGGTCCGAATTTTGGCTAAGGGCTTAATCCTTAATAACCCTTAATTAAGTCCTCGAAATTAAGGCCTTAACATATTTTTCAGGCACTATTTCAGCGGCAGAAAGACATCGAAATAATAAACTATTCATCCTCTTTGTAATCATCACCTGATCCTTTCAATTCTCCATCATCTAGCTCTTCATCTGAGTGCTCTGCTGCCAAGGGTTGTATCAACAGCTCCTCCGGACTAAAGGCCTTGCGGGGCGCGTGTTCGGGTGGCTGGGGGATCTTGCTGCCAAAAAGTCGTGAAAGGGGCAAGGCAGTCATTGCGTGCGGTGCTGGGGGGCAGGCAGCTGAAGAACAGGGCAGGATGGATCGCTCGACCAACTTTGATGTGATCATTACCCTTAATTAAGGCTTAGGTTGAATCCTGGCTGTCTTTAAGCCTTAACGTTAAGGGCTTATTAAGCCTTAATCATGTTAAGGCTTAAACCTTAAGGAGAACACTGGTTCTCCCCGTAACTTCACCCCTCTACGTCTAAATGTTGCTCCTAAAATCCTAAACCATGACCGTTCCCGAATTCTGTCTTCCTGCTTCCCATTCCGCACTCCTCCAAAATGAACTCAACACTGGCAGACTGGTCCCTAACAGTTGTATAATCTCCTAAATGGCACTGTCTTCATTCTTTTATCCGGAATGACTGCTTATAGAACAAAGTTCAATGTCCACAGCTCAACGTGAGCTTGGTCTACGCAAGCAAAATGAACTGTAGTCTTCATTCTTTGTGAATCTGGCTCGAAAATAACATTTACATCAAGGGATAATTCTGTGTCCATCAACTCCGAAATCCATGGCTCAACGTGAACTTGGTTGACGCGAACGCGTCGACCAAGTGAACCTGAGCCGTAGTCTCTCAGTCTGTTTTGTGAATCTGCCTTGATGATAATTATGTCTCAATTCTTCTGAATCTGGAGTACTAGATTGAAAGACCAAAAATAATTCAAACCAGGGTATAGCACGAGGTACCAGGGGTGCCCGGAGGGCCTTGGTATTCTCATCACATACATCGAAAACAAAAAGCACTGGTTTTATGTACTAAGCTGAGTCGACTTGGGGATCTGGACTGTTCTTTCAAACGAAGATTCAACGAAAAAAGAAGCAGCGCGTACATAATAACCTGGTAGGGTGTGTCTGTACAGTTTCGAGAATTAAGTACCCAACATCTATCCCCTCAAGAAGGTTCATCTCCAGCGCTCGCTTCCCTACCTTCTTCTTTTCCTCTCCATACCTCAGGCCACCTTCAACACCTCCTCGACTGAACACCCCACCCACCACCCCGGGTCTGCAGACTCCGTCGTTTCGTTTACGGGGAGAGAGGGCTAACAGTGCGATGGTGTGGTAGATTCGTGCGGAAAGACGCCATCCGATATCGCCTAGCTTGAGTGTGACGGATGTGCTGCGCGAGGATCTCCTGGATCCCATATTGCGAGTGGCCCCGCCCGCCAGAGCTCAGAACATGCATGGTGAGGAGATTGGGGAATGTGGACGCTGTGTGCAGCGATGATTTGACTCGGAGGCGGCGCCGAGAATCGGCGAGTGAGATCTATGTGTACGATGCGCGGCAAGCAAGCTACCCGGATCCACTCGACACAAGCTCCACAGTCCGGGTGATGGCAGCGGGTGGATCGATGTCCGTGGGGGATTGTACGGGTACCGGTTGTAGGGATGATATCTTTTAGGGCGTCCAGATAGCGGGTGCGTAGGCTGTCTAGCACGCAGCAATCAGCATTAACGATGGATATCGGCGCTGGGCGCAATTCCCCGCCCAGATGAGAGAACAGAGGTCGGGATAAGGTGTCGACGTGGAAGAGGACACGAGCCAGGCGACGGCGAGAAAGGGACACGACCGGTGGGACCATGACGCTGGTAGCGTTCTCAGCTCGTCTTCGTTCTCTCTTCGCACGCAACGATGGTGAGGAGAGGTGGGGACCGGCGTCGTGAGGAGTACAAGCACACGAACGCACGCGCGCGCCATGGATCGATGTGAGGGCATCCGCGGGCGGGCATTGATGTGCGCGTGCGGTACGACTCGGAGCCTCCCCGCTGACATACACGCACACAGGACATGCTACCGCATGCGCGAGGCTCCGGCAGCCGCCCCAGATAGCAACGGGCCCCGGATCCGACTTCTCCAGACAATGCACGGGACTGCGATCTCGCATATTCGTCTTCTCGATGGTGGGTGAGCGGATCCGACTTCGACTTCTGTAGAAGACCCGCGGGACGCTGCCTGCGCTCGTGTCTCGTCTGTGTTTTCGCGCCTGGAGACTGCCGTACGTCGGTAGGGATTGGCGCACTTGTACGATATAATGGACGAGCGCAGGACGTCTCGAAGTCCAAGGATCGACGTACATCCGGCCGGTGTGAGACAAGACTCGAGAGGGCCCGCGTTTCCATCCGATACACGCACATAAGATGGGCACGCAAGGGTTGAGGTCCTCGCGCTACCCCTCGAACTCGCTGACGTCGAGGTCCGTTGTATGTCTCGCGTTCTGAGGTAGTACTGCGAAGGTGATGTAATATGCCTCCACCAGGTATGCTACGTGTGCTGGATGGCGTGCGCGCGCGCGTGGTGGTACGCAGTGGATGGAGGATACAACGTCTGTACTTGAGATCAGCGATGAATCCAATGAGGGTGGTGGGCTGTGCGTACTGGGTAATCTGTGCACATCTGACGCACACACCACTCCCTCAAGTGCGCAGCTCGAGCCCCATGGTTCGAGAACATACGCTCTCCCCGTTGCTGCGCGCCTCTTTTTGCTCCGACTCTCTGCGTCTCCTCGTACCGCTGGACATCCGGACGATGGTGAGGTCCAGAAGGGAGGTTTTTGATGTCTGTACTGAAGATCAGCGACGAATACAATGAAGGTGTGGTCCACGTACGCATACATCTCGCTTGAATAGTCTCGGTGCACACATATCTGACGCACGAGGTCGAGGTTGTGATGTTACTCTCGAGGTCGCGGCTCGGGCCCCCGCGGTTGTGGAACGCGTGCTCCCCCCTCCTTGTCGAACGCGTGCTTCGTTACCGTACATCTCCTGCCTCCTGCTGCAGCAAGAGGTACACTTGGCGGCACTGCACTGAATCACGGACGACGTGAGCCACGTGGAAGACGGTGATGTAGGCTCCGACCGCTGTCCCAAGAACAAGAACGTAGTCCTACAGCGAAGATCAGCAGCTAATCCGTCGATGGCACGGTACGGCGTACGCTGTCTGGATCTGACTGCGGCTTGGGAGGATTGGCGGATGTCGGTCGGGAAAGGGTGCATTTCTACGCGGATAGCGAGGACCATCGCGGTACATGGTGCATGCGGTTTTGGGCTTGGTGCGCAAGAGAAGGAGGAAGAGCCGTGCGGAGGATGTTGGACACCAGGAATGTAGGGGTGCCGCATTCCTTCCCTCGACGCCGCTCGTCGCCCGCCCGCCCTCGAAGTATCCGGACGCGGGAGGCCGATCCTACATCTGTTCCTGTGCTGGCACGAGTAGGCGCGACTGCGATCCGTCCCCTCGGGTGTCTGGAACCCAATCCTAGCGCCCGATTGCGAAGAGGGGCGGCAGAAGGTTGGCTAACGGGGAGTGTGTGCGCGTCGTTGATCGCGCCGAGAGCGCAGGCCGTAGCCGAAGCAGGAGATGAAATACTCAATCTGCGGTTTGTCGGAGGCCAGGCCCGGGCGCGAGACGCGAGCGTGTGCTCGTCCTGATCCCCGAGCTTCATTTCCCCATTCACGTATATAATTTACAGTACGTGAGCCTTGATAGGTGCATCGAGGGTCTCTGCTTCGTACAGAAGGGTGGAAGTCCTAAGATGAACCTATCCCATTGGGTCAGAATCCTCTAAGGTGGCACGATATCAAGGAACGTACATACAAGCCGCAGCTGGGTGGGGCTTAGTTGCAGATGAATCATGACGTGTGCGAGCGGGGTAATGCATGGCCGGGCGGCGGGATGAAAGACGGCTCGTCCCGCTCAGTGCGTAGGTCTTGGATGCACATTGCTGCGAGTCGTACGGGACTAGTGCGTGGGCCGCCTGTTTCGGTGCGGGACGAGGTTGGTGGGTAGGGGTGAACGCGCGGATGCAGCGTGTAGCGGGGTGGCACCGGGCAGTGGTTTATGGGTGTGGTGTCTCTGCACACGTTAGTGCGATGTGTCATCGGGTTTAGTACGCTTGCGCACTTGGAGATATCTGCACATGAGACGCTTATTACGACTGTGCAGCGAGCCAAATCAGCTGTGTTATAAACCATAGTAGAAAAACTTGACCTGCTATCGCGCTGAGGCTTGCACAGAATAAAAGTCTTCCGTTCACGAATCATCGTGACTAGCCGCTAAAGCTGGGAGCTGGGGACACATGTTGGTTGCAGAAGGAGGTCTGAAGGCCACGTTCTTGGATTCTCGCGTTGTTCACGTCGTCTGGGAAGGCTCAGGTTGGAGTCGTTCGATGTCGGGTGTTGAAGACAAGATCATAGTGATGGCAAGCTCCGGCCCGAACAATCCGTACGCACAGACCACTCTGTTCGAGTTGGTTATTCTTTCAAATCTCATCGCCTTTGCTCCTCCAGTTAACTGAATCTCAAGCTTCTGTGGACCAGTGTAATGTCGTCTCCGCGTCCTGTACATGAGATTAACGCCGCTGAAATGAGAAGGAGGTTCGAATCTGTTCGAATCCCCGTAGAGGCTTAATTGAAAGTTAAGACTCGAAAAGCTCTCCGGTTTATTTCTTTTTAGAAGTACATTCGAACTCCACACGGGACACAGAGCTTCCAGCGATAGATTACGGGGAAGTGTCAGCTACTAGCACATAACTATTCGAATTAAATGAACTCGTTACGGGTGTTCAACCTCAAGTTGGTAATCTCCCTCGAGGCTCGAGAAAATCATTGGCACCGTGACTCTTTGGCTTCAATTTAATTCATCCAAAACACACTGGAATCCTACCAAGTAAGATAAAGCCTCTGAACTCCCAGCAAGTCACCTCACATGTATTAGTCAATACCAAGAGTGTAATGAGGAAATGTGGGTTCGAGTCCCACTAGAGGTATCAAGAGAGAATGCAACACTTTTTCTTTCTTTTCCAATCCAATTATTTTGTGCAGATTGCAGTACCAATTGAAGAGCCATGAAACCTGTAGACCAGGTCACTTTTGCCTAGGGGGGTTTGATTCTCTCTACCTGCATTTCTTGGATTTTTCCGTACAGTACAGATGTGTTTGCGGTCCGATATGCAGACACTACAGTGTTCACAAAGGCTGAAATCACACAAGCCTCCGTGGATCACGGCGATCCACGTTTATTATTATTCTGCAAGCCAAATGCTTTGTAGCAAGGAGGAAGGGGTTTGATTCCCTCGGGGGCAATAATTCGTGGGGCCTCATTTTTTTTTTCCATCATAGATGAAGAAAATCTCCGACAAGAGTTCAACCTACAGTAATATTGAATTCCATGTGTATCTTAGACTACACCGTGAACAAGACTGGGCTCAAAAACCCTTCATGGGTTCTCACCCCATTTCACTCACATTGTACATACAACCCCAAGCCTCTGTGGACTAATGGCCAGTCACCTCATACATATAGGGTTTTAAAAGTGTAATGAGGAAACATGGGTTTGAGTCCCACCAGCAGCATGTGCATTTCGATTGGATGTCATTTTTTTCCTTCCCTTCCCAATCTCAGTATTTTTGTGTTCATCCCTCTAATAGTGATTCACTACTGAAAGGCAGGAAGCCCGTGGACCGGTCACTCATCTTGTATGTGGTTTGGAGGTCATCGACAATGATGAAATGGGGGTTTGAATCCCTCGTCGGCATTTGTTGGCAGCAGTCCACAAAACAGTCCACTGGTCTCTGTTTCCGAGTTTGAGCCCCGGACCCTCTTTCAAAGTTGTACTTGTACAGGTTTTGGTCTGACCATCCGAAATTCTTATCTGAAAAATACAGGAGAACAGGTTCATTGGATTTGATCCGGAATCTACTGTAAATTGACACGCACTTCTGAATGAATGAAACCTGAAAGCTAGAAATGGAACCCTTGTGGATTGTGGAGCTCTGGGGTGTACAGTCGGTTTTACTGTAGTACACTAATCCGCCTTTCATTTATTTATTCTGCTGTCAGTCTCACAATGGATTGGTGTGAGTACTTAAACAGTATTGATCAGCACGGATGAGCTCCCAGCCCAGTGGTATTGGGAGTGAAGGACACAGATCAATCTCCAACAAGAATTCAACCTGAATTCCATCTCAACTATATGGCTTGCTTGTTTTTTCTCTGGGCAGCAGGATGTCCCTCAGCCTCTCAGGGAACAGCGCACAGTTTGGTCTTTCTTTATTTTTTGTTCTATCTCATTCTGATGAGTGAATACCCAGAGGATCAAATCTCTAACAAAGTTCAACCTGAATTCCATCTTGCTCACATTTACTCTCTTTGTATGTCTCAATGGAGGGGAATAGACCAAGAAACCCCTGTGATCGTGTCTTCAATTAGAAGGATGACTTTTCCGAAGTTTGAAAGATAAAGCGGGATTTGAACCTCCCAAAAAACACAACGGATATGGGGAATACATTCTGCCTTTTGTTTTTGTTGCATTGTGGAAAAACCACTCAGATCAAGCTCGACTCTACCTTCCGGGTTTTTGCCTGACAATACCGGATCGTCTTAAGATGAATTAAACCCAAGTCTCTTATTAAATAAATATGTTCATTCATTTCAAACCAAACCACAGGGACACATATAGCGAATCAGTAACCATAAATAAAAACATAGAAAATCACCAACAAAAACATACAATTCCT
The DNA here is from genome assembly GCA_029378395.1 of Mycena leptocephala. Lineage (NCBI taxonomy): Eukaryota > Fungi > Basidiomycota > Agaricomycetes > Agaricales > Mycenaceae > Mycena > Mycena leptocephala. The sequence continues at coordinate 75,901 of JARJLF010000476.1, forward strand.
GGAAGCCTCAGGCCGCAATCAAACCAAGCTCTTTCTCTTGGCCCATATCCATCTGATCCAGGTCCTCAATATCAGACAGATCATCCTCAAGTTCCTCAACAGTTCCAGATGGTGCATTGAGCTCTGCCAGACAAGCCAAGTTGTTTCTGTGTTGCTCCAGCACATCTTTGCTGATATTAGCAACCCTTTCATCAATACCCTGAACTTGTTTGGCCTGTGAGGAGCGTTCAAACAGGGATCTTGCCCTATTCCAGAAATCCACTGCCTTGAACAGGTCACCATGTCCCATAGAAATGTCTCCGAATCGGAGCATGCATTCAGCTCTGCTACGATGCACATCCATCTCAGTGAATCCCTCTAGAGCAACTGTGAACAAGCTGGTGGCTGTATGCTCATCATGTTGTGCAAGGAAGATGTCTCCTAAGGATCGGAGAGCCTTGTAGCTTTCGAGCTTCTCTTTTCTTTTGAGAGAATTCACAAGAAAAATGGTTGTCCAGCTGGACATCCCATCCAAATCACCCCAGCAACTGGCATCACCAAGTCGTTCCAGACAATAATTTTGGACCTGGAAGTATCCCAGAGTCACTTTCAGGCACCTTTTTAAAATAGCCTTGGCTGCCAATGAATTTCCCTCCCTCAGGTAGAGATCTGCAAGAATAATGTCACACATTGTCACTCCCACAGCATCACCCAAAGTGTCTAGCATTTTTCTGGCTCTGTCACAATTCCTCTGCACATCATCCTCTGGAGCATCAATCAACACATCAATCTCAGCAACATTAATTAAAGCAAGACCATAGTTGTAGAGATCTTGTATAGAGGCTTCTTCAAGAATGCTAATATGGATACTGCGAGCCTCAACATATTCTGATTTGAGCCGGTGGATTTCTGCCTGAGCATTTATGATGCTATAGTCTAAACTTCCATGGGACATGCCACAAAGCCCTAAGACGTCTCTTGCCCTAATGCAGAGAGACATGGCTTTTGTGTAGTTCCCCAATGTATAGCAGCAAGTAGCCTCAATATTGAGTGCCTGTGCTTCTCTGTATAAATCTGCAGAAATTATGGCCAGTCTCTGGGCCTCGTTTGCATGCACTTGAGCTGCAGAGTAATCACCAAGGCACCATTCAACCCATGCAAGGTTTCGCAATCCTTGTGAATGCATTTTGGTGTTCCCAGTTGAAAGGGCTAAAGATATAGCAGCTCTACAACATTTTGTGGCAGAGGGTATATCACCCTTTATCCGATAATAGGTTGCCAAGACATTATAGAATTCGCCTATGTGAACTTAGTTAGTCTCAACAGACCAGTATTGGTCAGGGAGCATACATTTAAGATCTGGGTCATCAAACTCTTTGAAGTGTTCCAGGGCATTGAATTCTGCATTGAGAATTGAATACATCCATGAGTTGCAACACTCCATGATGAAGTAAGCCTCCAGGCGATGGTCATATGGGCGTGGAAGGACATTTCGAATCTGTTGAATGAGAGATGTAGCTCCTTGCCCAATGCGTCGACTAAAGGTATTCAGATAGCATACACAGTAAATGCTATTCACTAGGTCTGGATGACCCTGTTGCAACCCATTCTGAAGGACATTCTGGATGTTTGAGTAGTTTGATGATACTCGAGCAACTGCACTAGAACTTGATTGAGTTCCACGGTATTCCATGAAGAACTCGAGTAATTCCTGAAAATGCTCGAGAAGGGGTCGAATGAGGTGACCGCCAGGTGGCTGGATCTTCTGCATATACTCTCTGATGGGTACCAATACTTTTAGCTGCTTGTGTTCATCGCTGTAGGCCAAGGCAGTACGAATCAATGCTGCTTTACAGCCCAGGATATTATCAACTGGGAGCTTGCTCTGCACAAGCTCAGCATCCGAAAGACCATCAGGGAGCATTGACAGGAGGCTCAGCAGATCCTTTGAATGGGGATTGAGTCTAGGACTTGACAAGGACAGTGAAATTGACAAGTCCAAGTTGGATGTTCTGTCATATCCATCTGAGATCAAGGATGTTTTCTCCTCCTCCCAGCGGGATAATACATGGGAGCACCCCTCAGAGTCAACCAAATGAGCTATGAGACTGATTGCGAGAGGCAGATTGTCTGTCAGAAAGAGGACCTTGTCAACCTCATTTGGATTATGTCTGTTGTCTGCAATATCTATGAATGTTTGTCGAGCTGCAGCTTGTTCCAAGGGCTTCAACTGTGGCAGAAATGGATGAGTCCATGCTACTTTAGCTGGCCTTTCTGCCCCTCGCATTGTAATCTAATCATCATAAGTTTAAAGCACAGGTGAAAAATCCTTGAGACCTACCACCAATGCAAGATGATCCACACCAGTGAGGAGTGACAGAAATTCCTCTATTTTGCCTCGGGACTCAACTGGCTCCCACAATGTCTCAAGATTATCAAGAATCAGGAGACAGTTTGAGCTGCTAGAGAAGTATTGGATGACTGTGTGTGTAAGGTCTTTTCCTGGCTTCAGTCCAACATGGGCTCCTATGAGAGCAGCAAGTTCCACTTGGGTTGCTGCTGAATCACAAGCAACAAAGAACCGATGCTGATTATATCTCTCACTAATTTCTGTATGATGGATGATAGCTCTCGCAAGACTGGTCTTTCCCATTCCACCTGCACCCAAAATGGCAATCCTGGGTGTTCCTTGGCTGAAAAGTTGAAGAATGTCTGAAAGCTCTGAGTCTCGTCCATGGAATATCTTGGGCTCCGATGGTAGCATGGAGATTGAGTTAGAGCTTGAATATATGTCAGATACAAAGATATAATGGAGAGCTGAGCAGAAACTGACCTGTTATGAGAGCCCGAATAAAGCCCGCTGATCTGTATAGCATTTATTATAATTATCTCAGAGAAGTGAATTTTCATACAGAGGATGATCTGTCTGAACTGGTTGTGTCTGACAGGGCTTCAATCATGGCAAGCACTTCTGTGTTTCGCTTTTCTGCATCTTCTTGCATCTGTGTAATGTCCTTCATGTGATTGACCATTGGGACCTACATACCAAGTCCTTCAACGAGTGGTTGAATTACCAAACAGATGTCACACCTGAAAAATCTCAAGTCCCTGTTGCAATCCTGCCTTGCAATCCTTCAGCAATGTATTCATCTCGCCTTGACGGAAGAAATTCTTGAGTGTGCTGCCTTTCTGTTGAACTTCAACAAATGTGTGTATTTTGTGGAGGGTCCTGATAGTAGTCAATACTAAGCGAGTTTTTCCCCCCAAGGCAAGCAACATACTCGGTGAACTTTCCAATGTGAGTCAATACACTTGGTGGTAATTCTCCTCCTGTATCTGACTTGATATGAACAACTAGAATTGCATTGAGCAGCTCATAAGTTTGCTCCATCAATTGGCTACATTCATTCTTATTTTGTTTAACTGTCTGTCATGACTGACTGAGATTTATGGTTGCAGCAGATTCACTGGCAATGTACCTGCATATTTTTCAAGACAGACTGGGTTGTATTAGCCATGGCTGTCAAGAGGGGGCTCTTCAGACTGCTGGCAAGGATTTCCAGAGTACATATAGTGAGATTCAAACATGTTGTAATGTTGTTCAGTCGAATTTGAGTGACAGTGGGTTGGAGGGGCATCTTGTGAGGTGGATCAAGGGTCTCGAGAGACATAGGTGTTTTATACTGTATGCACATGGGAGTTTCACTTTCATTGGCTACTGTTCATCTCCCGCACAGAACATGTGATACTCATATCTGGTGCAGAACTTGACCAGATCAAATGATACTATTGAATGAACAGCTATATTGAGAGATCTGGGGAAAAAGTCCTGGGCTCCATCTGAGAAGCTTGTTCATTGATAGTGGGATCAGCTATATTTGCCATGATACCATGATATCTTCCCATGCACTGCTCGATGGTCTAAGCAGGGTACAGATGCATGGTGTAAATGGACAGAGCATTTGAATGGTGACCATAGCAAACCCAAATCAACTTTGGCCTCCCCTCAGTTGCTTGATTTTGAACATCTCAGAGATTGTCGGAAACAACAAGTAGCCTGTTGGGAACTCTTCCGTAGTCACCAAATCACCTGTTGAAAACTGAATCAAGGTCCAGGGCTAGACTGATCCTGAGAAAGCTAAAAATGTAATCCGAGAGAAGAAGGGATAAAAATTTGCAACCAGGTGAAGCATCGGACTGTGAAATATATAGCGAAATTGCAGGTTAAAAATTGAGACTTGATCAGAACATTGTTAAAGAAAACAAGAGCACAGTGCGATGCTTTGCACCCGACCACTTGGGTTGAAAGATAGCTGTTACTTACTGTATGAACCCAGTAAAGCATCTTTAAACTCCTCAAACGAAATGGTGAACCCATGACACAAGCTAATTTGAAGGAGAAGCGATACAAGGAGACAGCCGAAAGTACCGGGGGCAGCACAAGTGAATCATTCTGCCGAAGAGCCCAGCATTGAACCTGTTTGCGGAGATGTAAATGGTCGCAGACTCATGGCCCACTAAATCATGCTACCATGGACACCTCACTTCCTCACCTCGAATCACAACTTCAAGTCGTCCTCTCTGTGTGGGAGGCTATTTGGACCCCAGACCAAAACCATCCGAGTTAATGTTCAGAATTAAAAAGACACACTTTTTTCTGGTACAAGTTCAGGCCACCTCACTTCTCAACTGTCGAGACACCATACATTGAAATACAGTTGAATTTATTGTCTGTGCGCAGTGAAATGGGGGGCAGATTTGCGTGGGGTCAAATCGAGTAGAGGTCATCTGTGAATGTGAGAGCGAAACACAAGATTGCTTTGATCAACTCAACAGACTGGACAGACACTTTTGAACGCCTGGACTATCAGTTACAGCGGTAAATATTGCTGGAAATAATATTAATGTAAGTCAGACATCGAGCTAAAGATAACGCACCGGAACACATTTAATTTGCACGTACAGGATGTACATAAATCGACATTTACAGCAGCTATGGCATGCTACACAACTCGTTACAGTGCCTCTATCATACCCCCAGATACCGGTTTATACACAAACTTCCACCTCTCCCCTTCCCTTCCCTCAGCACCTGGAAATACAACATATCGCTTCATATTAGAGGCTACCTGTGTATCATCCGCAACCTCTAACATGAGGTGATTTTAACCTTCCATGGAAGCCCTATATTGGCCTGTTCCATCCATTCCACCGAACACCAATTTGTGAGCGAAAACCAGCGCCATAAAAGTATCAGTAAATTTTGTGACCCAGTAAAATTCCATGCCTTCCACCAACCGCAGTCAGTAAATTTTGTGACCCGGTAAAATTCCACGACTTCCACCAACCAGGGTCAGTAAATTTTGTGACCCGGGAAAATTCCACGACTTCCACCAACTGGGGTCAGTAAATTTTGTGACCTGCTGAAATTCCACGACTTTCACCAACTGGGGTCAGTAAATTTTGTGACCCGCTGAAATTCCACGCCTTCCACCAACTGGGGTCAGTACATTCTGTGACCGGTTAAAATTCCGTGGCTTCCATCAGGTCCATATCACACCCTTTGTGACTTCCATGACTTCCATGTACTGTTTGGACCTGGTGCCTGTGCAAATAGCTTCCACCACTTCCACAGTTACTTTGAAATGACCTAATTTCCACTGCTTCCACAGACATGAAACAACTTGATTCAGGACTCATACATCCTTGTCTGTGGCTAGTACTATCACAGTCTCTATGGTCTCCGCAAGCTCCTGCACCTCCACGTCCTTTCCCTCATCTCCATCGCTCTCATCAGTCACCCACCCATCATCATTATCGTGTCCAGTCTGTTGCGCAAGTCTTCCACGTTCCACCTCGGCAGCAATAGCCAATGCCTCGTCTTCTTCCTCCTCTGTGTTCATAGGGTCTCCCTGGGTGGTGGGCTCTGAAGGTGGGGTGAGATGAACACCTGGCAACAGGGTCCCACTGAAGCGTGGACCCAGCTTCCTCGCAAGTGTCCTGAGGCGCTTCATGTGGTCTTCATCAAAATGCCCTCGCTGCATCCGATACTTCCCAATGAAGAATGCCAGGTGGGGGTCAGTCTCCCTCACCTCTGCCTCCTTTGCAAGCACACAGGGGGCAAACAATGGGGCACTTGTCATAAGGGCATTTGTATGACACTTGCTGCGGCATCCGACAGGCATGCGCTTGGCACTTGCTGCAGCCACGTTGCCTTCGGATCAATTCCGGTCCGGCCATCAGACGGTAGTGGTAACACTGAGAAAAATAGTCAGTGGGATGGAGAGTCTGAACTCGATCCAGCACAGGCTTATGTTAATATATGTAGATGGCTTTTTCTATGCAAGAAAGAGCTATGGAATAACTAGAACCCCGACCCGCACATGATGAGGACACTGAGAGTTTTTTTGGTTCTTCAAGCCGAAGGGTGAAAACTCCGAATGTTGGATACTGTTGTACTGAAATTCGATTTTTTGGCACAGCAGTGATAGAGCAACCCAAAGCTCGCTTGGTCGACCTGTTCACATTGACCAGAACAATGGGCTCCATATAAAATTAGGGTCATTCACAGTAGCCCGTTTTTGTGCCCTTTTTTGCTCCTTTTAATGTGCCCTTTTTAGCAGATAATGCAACCGAGTGAGCTATAAAATCCAGAAAAATTCACCCCAGTCCTTTTTGATCATTTGAGTATGCCGCCCGTCAGCAACGATAGGAGCACACAGACAGCATGAAATGGAGAAAGGGAGCCAAAAAGGGCAGACAAAGAGAGCAGAAAACCGGAACGTTCATAGTAGCCTTTTTTTCCGCCCTTTTTGGATTCCTTTTTTTTTCTTCTGATTTCATCCAATATCGCATGTTGGATCTAGATTTTTTTGGATTTGCACCCTTTTTGTATGTGGAAATTGAAAAGGAAGAAAAAAAAAGAGAGAAAAAGGGAAGAAAAAAGGCTACTGTGAACGACCCCATTGGATTCTACTGTGATTGCCACAGAGTCGATTAAAATTGGGATTAAATCAAAATCAAATCCCAGTGAAGAAGTTCAATAGAGGATTGGAAACATAAAAAGTATCTGAAGTCCGCTGGAAAACATACAGAGAGGTTGTCGCGATGGGGGGGCACTCAGTTTTATTCACTGTTAATTGTTATGCTGTGAGTTTAATCGAGCTTGGGGTCCGCGTTGAAATTTGACTGACACTGGACCATGGAAATTTTCACCGAAAGATATTGCACCTGAGATCGACAGCCACAAATGCAATGCCCGATTGGGTTCAAACCAACACTTTTATAATAATATAATTCGCCTGTGTGTGGCTCGAATCTGCGCGGACGCGAGGCCAAAGTATGAGGCGTAGTTGGAGATGGAGATACTGAAGGAAAATGCAGAGCACCGTAAAGTCAGCAAGTAACTCCAGAGAAACATAATCATCGTAGGGCTACTATATGCGACTGCCTATCCGGCCGAACTAGGTATCCGGCCACTTGGATACTATAAGCCTATGCAATATAAAATTCTTGGATCTGGCACCTGTACGATGTTAGACGACCCATGAGGGCACCGTATGTCAAATTTGGAGGCACGGCAAGCCGGCGATCAAAAACTGTGGGAGGTTTCCGATCAGGATGTCAGCGTGTGAACATCATTTCTTATTCTGGAACCGCCATCGCACTGCCTTTCTGACTGTTTCTCGACCAAATCTTAGCTGATTCAAGACTTTGGGGGCTCATTCTCATCCCCTGAATCTGAGGAATCGCGCAGTTTGACTCACTAAATAACAAACGCTTTGTATCAAGTGCAGGACCCTCAAGGAGAAATTTGATGTGCCCTGAGTTGCGCGTTCTGGCCGCCAGTGTTGCGCACACCCGGTGCTTGCTACGGACATAGGATTTGGTCAATGTCGTTACACCCACTTGGTGTTTCTTATGTCAAGTTATCAGGCTGTTACCTCTCCTATTCCTCGTTCACGGCGTGATATGACCGAAATCCGCCAAATTTGTTGGTGCATACATATGGATTTCTTTTGAGCTGGTTGTGAGTGCGTGAGGGACATTTTTGGTGTTCAGATAAGTCCAAATACATCCCTAGGCAATATATACACTTCAACCTGGGACGTCGAGACTTTTCGTCATCTGTAACACAAGCCATTCCGTCCACAGAGCAATTTCACCCACCTTCTGTGTCAGAAAGGCATCTGGATACAGTCCTGATACTGCATAGATGTGAAGTTTCTCTGCACATAATAATACATTCATATCCATTATATAGTTTGGCATATCTTGGGATAAACAGCACCACTCGCAATGAGTGAATTGGGCGGGTGGCCAGATAACTAGTTTTTGCCATTTTGGGACATGCCCAGAAAGAAAATTCAGCCAGGAATGAAATCGTATTCTAAATTCCGAAGAAAAAATAGGTTCACTTATAGTATGCAGTACATCATTTGGGACCCCATAAACACGCATTAAAATGTCGCTATGTACGGGAATGAGGCTAAAGATGCTTAGGTGGTCGGATAGCCAGTCTCAGATAGTAGGCCAAGGTAGTTTGCGGATTCGCTGCTTATCACAATATCATAATCATTTCTGTTTGCTAATTTACCCCACTTGACTAGGTTCATGGCCAGCCTGCCTATGAATGGTAAAAATAAGTGGCAACCACTCGGCCGGCCATCGAGCAGCATCCAAAGTGCCCGTCACAATTGCTGCCCTTGGTTCAGCCCAATAAAAGGTTCTGTGCAGACATGGGATAGGCAAGCCAAAACCAAATAGTATCAAAACCCAATCAAGACAAGATCACTTGTTGTACCTGACCTAGCAGCTTGAAGGTCAATTTAAGGTTCGTGCAATTCAATGTGCAAAGGGCTTTATCACAGATAGCTGGCCAGACAGTGTAGAAAATGTGTGGTACAGTAGACCCCGTAATTTGCAAAGACATGGGTTCATGAACTATGTGTGGTACAGTAGACCCCGTAATTTGCAAAGACATGGGTTCATGAACTATCTTGGAACAGCTTGAGTACCCAAGCACAGGCAGACAACCAGGAAGGAATGCGAAGGATCGAGAACCTCTTCATAAGCAAGAGTACCAGGCTGGTAACAGCAATCATCGGCACACCAAATGGCTGGGGGGTGAGCCGAAAGCATTTTGGCAGCGAGAGAAGGTGATTACGCAAAAGCCGCTGACGAAACTGTGATGCACGGCCAAAATCTAAAAATCATGCTCCCTAAGACCCAGTAACTTACGTTACCGGGAATAAAAATGTTGGAACAAAAACAGATGAGGACTGACTGAAATACTGGCCGCATGCTAAAAATCTACTGATGCAATGTTGAATCGCATTTATGCAATGCACAAATTTATCTAGCAGCCCGTAAGTCTTTCAATCAAAATAGGGTAACCCCGGCCCTTAAGTAAATCAGTGCTTGAACGTGATTTACCATTGGAATGCCCATCGTTTAATCAAACTTGGTATAGATTTATGAAATAGTCTAAAGTATGCAAACCATAGTAGACCCGTTTGCGCGGCAGAGCGCACTATCATGGCTCTTTAATTTGGGTTCAATTTGAAGCTATGAATTCGTGGTCCTGCACTCCATCCGGCATCCCTGCAAATCCTGGGCGTCATATGTTCTCAGTTAATAAGCAATTAACAAGTATTACAGTGTGAATCCTTGATTGAAATTTTGTCAATCCATGGCTGGGCTAAAGTGTCATTGACTCGAACACTTAAAACCTTATTACAGTCTAATGTTCATCGAACTGGGCTAAAGTCGGGACGAGGTAAGATCTGAGATGAAGGTTATAGTTTTGGGGGGAAACACTTGGTGGTGGGATCTAGGATTCAGGGATCTGGTTATAGGGCGCACCAATACCCACTTCGTTCTGATATCTCTATGGAATGGTGCTAATGGCTCCCATGCAACACACATGGGGTGCTCACTGTGAATCTGGTGCTGCCTGCCATTTCGTTGTAGATTGTGCGTGGCATGTTTTTTCGAGCTTCTAGATTTATATACCTTACAGTGCAAGAGGTGGACTGTTCACCGCTGGTTGACATGCTGCCGACTGCGACAGGCTGCAGGCAACACCTGTGACATGCTCATGCTTGGCTTTGGCTTCATTGTAGGGTTCTTTGTGTGTCTCCCGGCCACAAGCTCTGTGAGATATAGAAAGAGAGGAAATTTGTTAGACTTACCTGCACCCAAATCTGAGGTTTTTTTTAGCAGTCCGCCAGCTCCAGTGAGCAGAGAAAAAAAGGAGGATAAGAAGTCAAGTTGATTGATTGAAACACCGGCACGGCGATTCAAGTTTATTCCTTCCGGGCATAAAGCCGAATCGAATTAAACAGCCAGCAAATCATATTCAAGATATTGAGGTCGGACCAAAACCGATCATCTGAAAGGTCCGATCTTGTGCCATTTTGGGTCGCATTTTGATAGTGTTTTTTCTTTTCCCTCTATCTTCCTCAATTCTGGGTCATTTGTCTCGAAATAACGTGCAAGTAATTTGCAGTCTTTTAGTGCAGTGTATGGGCTATTCAGTATATTTTTATTGGGCGTAGTCTGATCGCGATTTCAAATTAGCTGATTTTCACCCATCCTCTTGCTGTAGGGGTTTAGAGTGCTTGGGGACCTCTATGAGTTTGGTAAAGTAGCTCTACACACGTATAATACTGCACTAAATAATTTGATTTGGGGAAAATCACCGGGAAATCTTGAAACGAGAGCAAAAACTGCAGATCAGCCAGGAAAAGTGTACAAAACTGTCCACCCTATGACAAAGAGACGTACAGTCAGGGAGGGCCAGTATCTTGTCCAGGCATCTTCAAAACTCATAAAATGGCTTTATAGGCCACACTGCGAGATGGTGTCTTGCAATGCGGCCTACAAATCTGCATCAGCCCCGGAATCACACTTTTTTGTTGACTCACCCTCTTTTTAATGAGGTGGACATGTTTTCCCTTCCTTTTCATTCTTTTCCTCCCCTTGTCTCATTTTCTGGATGCCACTAAGAGCAGCAAGCAGACTCAGACTGTTTGATGTATGTCCCAGTTGCGTGTTACCCTGTTTTTGGGGCGTCCGACGCAATTTTGAGGCGTTTTTTGGCGCGTTTCATGTTCATTAAGAGGTGGAGTACTTTACTCATCCTAATACCACTCTCCCGGGGTATCTGAGTGCCAAAACTCCGGTAGTTGTGCACCATACAAGGTTGGACTGAAAAAGCGAAATACCAAAGCTCCTGGAAATACGCTGCAGAAAAACTCCATTGCATTTGTTATAAGCGTGTTATCCCAAAATTTCAGGCTGTTCGAACGAGATTTGAAGTTTCCAGGTCAGTTTCAAGGTACTGATGGCCCCATACACTAGATGACCTGAAGTTTTCTATTTTCCTCTGAATATTTCGATCAGAAATTGCGGATGAATCAACACAAGAAAATGCGCCATATCCGGCCTCAATCCGTGCAGAGTTGAGCGAGATATGAGCCATTCTTTCCAAAGGATCAAAAAGTTCCGAAAACTGAAAAAAAAAACGATGCGTGCCTTCGGTACTACAAGGTGAGATCCATTATTTGATTTGATTTCTTCTTTTGCAGAGGTTTTACTTATGCTCTCATACTTCCTACCTGCGCGATGCAATAGAATATTTACCGACCCGCAACCGACCCGCCAAAACTTACCTGTCACGGCATGTCACAACTGCCATTATGATTCGGGATGGCAGCCCGCGTTTAAGTCTTGTTTAACTCAATCGGGTTAAACTTGAACAGACATGCTCCATGAGCTGGTTTTTTAGCATGCAGCCAGTATTTCTGTTTTTGTTCCAACATTTTTTATAATTTAAACCTAAACACCTGTTGGTTAGATATGAGCGACGTCAGAAGGGAACTGAACCAAAATTGTGGTAAAGTGCATGCATTTTGTGCTGCAAAGCTAATTTTTGTACTTACACCACCGTCTGATGGCCGGACCAGAATTGATCCGAAGGCAACGTGGTTGCAGCAAGTGCCAAGCGCATGCCTGTCGGATGCCACAGCAAGTGCCATACAAATGCCCCTATGACAAGTGCCCCATTGTTTGCCCCCTGTGGCAGGAAGACCCTCTCGTCCCTGATATATGTCACAAGCCTGCGTATTTCAATATTGAGGCGATCGATTTCCTCCTTTGCACGCTGAATTTTGAAGTAGGTGTCCATCATTTCTCGGGCTCCTGGTGTTGCCCATGGCCGAAGGGCTGCATTCCCCTCTGGATCACGGAGGATGTCGAAGTCAGCCAGGAAGGTGAAGTTGATTACCTCACTCCAGGATAAGGTACGTCTGGGTGGATCAAGGGCAGCGGCAGCTGCGTTATACCGATCAAGGGCAGCCCGAATCGTACGTGACCGGGTTTGAAGAGCCTTTGCGATGTGCTTTCTGAGCTTGTATCCTATATCAATTGTTAGAACCTTGATTGTAAAGCCCAGTCACAATCCTTACCAGTTCCAGACATATTCACTTAGTTAGTTCAAAGAGGCGCTTCACCACAAGCTCCTCCAATTTGTTGACTGCCCCACGATAACACCTTGTGGCCACTAGCTCAGCCGCCTCTCTATATTCCTGACTCTCAGTTGTCCACCGAACCTCTATTACCATCTTTTCCTCCATCTCCTGGACTGATTTGACTGCCTTATCGTAGTTCTCCCGGGCGTGCCGCCTCACAGTCCCATTCGCCTTTGACCGCTCACCAAAGACAACATCGAATCGTTCTCTGGTGGGTGGAAGCGGTGGAATGAGTAAAGGCTTGGTGCATGGAAGCAATGGAAACAGCCAAGGGGCGGTGGAACACATGGAAGGGAGCTTTCAAAAATAAAGACTTACTTCCGATCTGCCAGGTTTACGAGCTGCTGGTAGTACTCCATTTGGTCCGTCTCCTCTGGATCTTCCTTGGAGAGCATATTCAGGTATTCCTTCTCCTGTCTCAGGCGTTCCTCAAACACCTCAGTGCTAGGTATCCCAGCCTGGCCCATTGCGAAGCGGAGTGAGTCCTCTCTCTCAAGGATCTCCAGAGCTTGATGGTAATTATTGACTAGAAACTTGCCTTGATGGGTGATCAGCGTCTGATTCTCCAATAAAACGACGACTTCCTCAAGTTCGCATACATCTCAAAGTTATCCACATGGGCCATGTACGTCGTGATTGTCTGGCGACGATGGAAGACACTCGCATATCTAGTGCACCGTGACAATGCATTGGACTTGGAAAAGAATCGTTCACATCCTTCCAGGTCCTCCAGGCCCAAGCCAAGGACATATGTTGTTAGATACCTCAGTTGACACAGACGGTTATGGGCATGTCCATGGAATGCCCCGACCAGACATCGAAGGTTTAGTTGCCTCACCTTCTCTCCGATGGGGGAGTTCCCAATGGTGGTATCAAAACCACAGCCTATGTCATAGCCCTCTCCGATGTCGGCGCCAAATGCGTCCATAAGAGCATCGGATACAGCAAGACCATATTTCGCCCTTTGTCAAACTGTCAGTCAGATACCAGATTCTGTTAATTTGGGAGAACACGTACAGTTCTCCACTTCTCACCATATCTGCAACAAGAAGAACAAAGCCATGACGACACAGGCAGAGGAAAATTCCTGTCTCGTCGAAGATTCCCCACATACGTGAGGTGAGCTCCTCTGATATGTTCTTCCACCTCTCTTGGCACTCAGAATCCTTTGCTGGATCGTCGTTTCTCTAGTATGTGGATCAGTATCTTCCATGGAAGACGTGGAGGCGGAAGCAAATACTCACTGGAGCCTTTGCAAACTGGGCGAGCAGCTCCTTCGTAAACTGATCGACCTTCTCCCGACTGAGAAAGTACGTCCCTCTAGCATCTGCTGTCCTTGGATCCGGCCGCTCAGTTCCTCCTCTTCTTGCTCTTCCATTCTCGTCCTCAGACCCCTTCTCTTTTGTCAAGACACGCTTCAAGGAGTTGTTCCTATCCATCGTCACCAGCATATCAAAGATAAGCTTCATCTCCCCCTCGAGCTTGTATGTGCATGCGGGGCAGCCAGTCCGGAGCATCGCGCCCAAGCGCCTTCTTTACACGGTCATCAACGTTCTTGAGGATTTCAAGGTAGACATCGAAGCAGGTAGAGAACTGCTGAGTCCTGTAGGGCCTGAACGCGGTACCATGGAGATCTGCCAGAGTCTTGAGCCAGGCCTGAATCCCAAGGGTGGGGCATCTCAAGTGCACAACACGGTACATCTCCAGCAGACAAATTGTGACAGTGACCTTGGGCGTCCATGGAGAGCATGGAATGAGGCCTTGCCCCACAAGACCCGATGCAATATAAACATCATTGCCCGTCAGTGGCACCTCTACAGTGTAGCTACCTAATACAAGTTAGCGCCAGTGATAGACGTATCAGTGATAGAAAATCACTGACTCAATACGTCTATCACTGAAACCTTGTAATATGTCTCGACCGTCTCAGGCTCTGGAGGTGGTGCAGTTGAATCGAGTCCGAACTCCCCTTGGGTCGCACCCCACTGGACATATGCGTTGGTCATCGCCTTCATTTGAGCACAGAACCCAAGCACCCGCCGCTGCATGGCATCCGAGCGACTTCTGCGATCATGGCGTTTTCTAAGCAACAATTAGTACCAATGCAGACATCAAGAAGAGTGCAAGGAAAACGTACTTCTTGCCATTCAGCTCCTGATTCAAGCCGTCCTGGAGATCGGCCATTTCTCCACCGGCATGGCTGATATCGATACGAATGTTCCCTTCGGCAACGTCGTCATAATTGAATGTAGCAGGAACCTCATCGTCAGAGTGGTCCATGGGATCGTCGGGCATGTCTCGCAGACGTTCAAATGCTGTGCGTTTCTCTTTTGGCAGGGCTACGGGTTTCAAAATCAGACTCATCTCCTGCCCCTTAGTATTGACATACCAGCAATACGCTCGAGCATCTCGATATTGGTTATGGCGTTCAGGTGCGAGCGTTCTTTCTGACCCAAGGTTCGGAGCTCTGGCCTGGGCTTTCCATTGGGGCCTGGAACGTCAACTGCCATTCGCACTGTGGTTTGGCAGTTACACGGCGGTGTCCTCCTGTCTTTGGGCATGGAGAGTTGGTGGAAGGGAGTTTTTTGACACTTGATATGCGGCCACGTGATGTATGTTTGGTTGCCACGCGTGGTGGAAATGGTGGAATGAGGACTTGAATCAACCCTCAGTGGAAGCGGTGGAATGTGTTCACCGGAATGAACAAGTACATGGTACCTGGTGGAAGCCATGGAATAGGCGGCACATACATAAAACAAAGGAACCAAGGAAACACCTGCTCCTTTGTCTCGGCAATACCCATAAAGGCCTGAGAGAATGGCGCCACTCCACCCTCTTTCTTCCTTCCGCCCACCACCCTCTCCTCTCGACGTTGGGGCCAGCAATGCACAACAGTTCAAGTGAGTCGCACTTTCCTTTTTAGGCCACCAACCACTTTTTCTCTGCCACCACCATCTCCTTCAGCACGCTGTGGTACCCCTGCCGGGGAACCTGGCGGTGCTATGGTTTTGGTGGTGGCCAAGACCCTCTGCTTCTGATACGTGCAGCGGTCTTTTCCTTTCTTTGCCAGTATACTTTGTGCTCCCTCCCTTCTTTGCCACCGCTCTCATACTAATATTCTCAAGGCTTTGCTGACCCTGGCGTCGACGCTCTTCAATTCCGCTCCACCCGTTCTGGCTGTGTTTTCTCCGAATGGACTGAGATCTCTGCACGGACATTTGACATCGCAACTGCTGTTGTCCACAGCCTCCAGCTCAACCATGCCCACAACGAGAACCTTGCAGAGCTCGACAGTGGCCCACCCACCCTCGCTCTTGCTGCCACCCAGCCTGCCACCGGCTCCACCTCCGCCATCTCCATGCTGCCCAAGACCTGCCGCGATCACGACAAAGCACGCTCGAAGCTCAAGCACCAGGCTGAGCGCACGGCAGCTAAAGCAAAGACCGACATCCTGCTTGATGCTCGCCCACGTCACCCACGCCATCTCTCTAAACCTGTCTCCCCAATCAAGGCCACATTTGAGATGAGAAAGGTTCGCATCGCCTCTACTGGCTGGATTGGGCTGCGTGACGATGGCATCGCACCGGAGGAGGATGAAGACAATGCAGAGAGTGGGCCATCACCCACCAGAACCTTACCGGATTTCTTTGGCCCCAGCGCCACTCTACACGGCTTCACCTATGTCCCCTATGATAGCCCGTAAGTCATTTTCCCTGTCTGCTCTTTTCCTTCCTTCTCATCCTGCTCAGGCAAGCATGCCCCATCATTGACGCTAAGCAAAAGGTCTGGGGTGTGTTCGGTGGGATGCTGGACGACCCCAACTTCATGCGGGATGTCCACGACCCCGCCGTGGAGGCCATGGAAAAGGCCCGTGCCGACGCCTCTCTCACTGATGACCAGTGGTTCCATCGGCGTGGAAATTACCCTCAGCTCTCCACCGGCAATTCCTATGGCGGTGGACAGATCCAGCCTGGTGAGCTGGTTAATGGGGTGATCAATGCCACAATCCTCGCCTCTCTCCTCAGCAACATTGCCTTCATCCGACTCACTGGCTTTGCTACAGGTACGTGTTGTCCATGTCACCCTGTCTTTGACTTACCTTTTTTTTAGGACTCTTTGTCAATTGGGCGCCAAATCTCTTTGACTTTTACGTTGACTATATGGGTGTGTTCTACAAGCGGTACAAGAACTTGAAACGGCCCTTCCTCAACGGCATCTTCTCTGCCTGTACCTTCAATCTCGGACCCCGTACATGTGCCCTTGGCCACCGCGACTTCGCCAATCTCGCCTTTGGCTGGTGTGCAATCACTGCCTTTGGGGACTACGACTATACGAAGGGTGGGCATCTCATTCTGTGGGACTGCAAGCTCATCCTGGAGTTTCTGCCGGGCTGTACGATCCTCATCCCCAGTGCCGCCATATTCCACTCCAACATCCCCATCGCCAGCCACAAACGGCGCTTCTTGTTTACGCAGTACACCGCTGGAGGGCTCTTCCGTTGGGTAGAGCATGGCTTCCAGACGGAGGAGGCATATTTGGAGACGCTCACCAAGGAGGAACGACGTGAGGAGAAGGAGCTTGGTCTGAAGCGTGCGCACAAAGGGGCCGCTATGTTCTCTACTCTTGAGGAGTTGAGTGCCGGCGTCTAATGCATTATATACACTTCCTGTACCGCGTAGTCCTTGGATATGAATATTGTTCACCTACTAATCCCGACTATCCCCTCTAATTAGAGGGGCAGACACCCCCCATGTGCTCCCTCTAGTTAGAGGGGTTTCTGCAAAATCCCCCATGCTGCAAAAAACGCTACGAAACATGTTGCAATATACTGCAAGACATGCTGCAAATATGCTGCAGCAGACTTGGAGCTATTTATTTGAGTGTGTCTTAAGTAATCCCGCCATCAGCGGCGGGCGCGCCTATCCCAAAAAGGGAATTGTCTAAGAAAAAATCGAGAAAATCTCAATAAAATACAGGTGTGTACTAGCATGTATTGCATCCAAAATGGGTGTATATTGACCCCATTTGCAACATAATCAGCTGTGGTACTGTAGTGATTTAATTATATTTTGATTAAAATCTACTGGCAGGTTGAATTGATGAGCACGGCCGTTGCCGTGGATTTGATGGCTATCTGTATTTAGGTTGAAATTGATGGATCTCGGCTTTTGCCTTGGGATTGATAGCTGGCCATATTGGGGTGCTAAAACCACGTGTGTCGGGTTGTAATTGATGCCCAGGTGCTTTAAATGCCAATATTTGTTCAAAAAGAGTTGGCTCTGGGAAGTATTTTGCATTTTGCGGGCTGATGGAGCCACCAATTGCAAAAATGGTCTGGACAACTCTTGGAGCGATTGATGAACTCCACAGTTTGGGTATAGGGATCAGAGGTTTGGCCGATGACTTTCCTTTTTGGGACACTAACGCTTTCGGCCTAAAAAGGAAATTCTTCACATCAACCCTTCCCTGGCTCATAATTCAACCGTTTTCGATGGTCTAACCAGATAGGTACATTGTTTCATGTCCTTCAAAGGCAACTGGGGCACAGTGGACCCTATTACAGGGCAATAGTAGGGTGAAAATAGCGAAAATTGATCAACTATGTTCTGGCCATAATATCCTGGGGATATACCAATGGAAATACCTTCTGGATAAATTTCCTTGCTGCCCTGTACCACACAAACACTCTCCAGGTGATATACTGTATTTTACTGATGAAGAACATTGCATTTTGGCCATACAAGGAAATCGCATTTTGGCTCTATTATGCACTCCTCCCTGATTTGAGGCGTTCAAACATACACCCTTTGGCATTGGATTATTCATATATCCTAGAAAGATGGACAATTGATACCCAGAGCACTTCATACCTCATGATTCAAGGTGATCTCCTTTCATATCCTTGTTCACCCTATTCATCATGCCACAGGGTTATAGACAATGTTATGAAGGATCCTACTGAGTTTTATAAGCTATATGAACAGTTGTGAGGCAAAAAGGAGGCCAATATATGATGTTGAATGTCCAAAATGTTGAATGACACTTTTTGTATGTTCCATGAATAGGGCACCAAGGAGACCATTTAGTGCGAAATAAACAACATGGGTGACATCAGACCGTGTAAATACACAAGATTGAGCTTTATTTGAAGTGTTTTGGTCAAGAATTGACTGAATGCTGTTTCCGAGCATATGGGCTTGAGTGTAACTTGTGGTCCATATATTGGCCATGGTTGAAAACACCATCTGGCCAGATCTGAACCAAAACACCTGAAATAAATCACAATCTGATGTATTTACACTGTCTGATCTCGTTTCCAATGTTTATTTTGCACTCAATGGTCTCCATAGTGCCCTATTCATGAAATAAGCAAAAAGTGTCATTTGATATTCTGAAGGTTTATTGTCATATATTGGCGTGCATTTTGACTCAAAACTGTTGATATAGCTCAGGAAACTTAGTAAAAGGCCTCAGAGCATTGTCTATGACCCTGTGACATGCTGAAGATGGTAAACAAGGATGTCAAACAAGATCACAGCAAATCATGGGATATCACCTGTTCTGAGCATGCATGGCTCAACCTTGCAGCAAATATACATAGCCCAGACCCAACTGTTGTATTTTGCAATGCCGGACATGATGAGGGAGTGCATTATGGAGCAAAGATAGAATTTCCTTGTATGGCCAAAATGCAATGTTCTTCATCAGTAAAATACAGTATATCACCTGGAAGGTGTTTGTGTGGTACAGGGCAGCAAGGAAATTTATCCAGAAGGTATTTCCATTGGTATATCCCCAGGATATTATGGCCAAAACATAGTTGATCAATTTTCGCTATTTTCACCCTACTATTGCCCTGTAATAGGGTCCACTGTGCCCCAGTTGCCTTTGAAGAACATGAAACAATGTACCTATCTGGTTAGACCATCGAAAACGGTTGAATTATGAGCCAGGGAAGGGTTGATGTGAAGAATTTCCTTTTTAGGCCGAAAGCGTTAGTGTCCCAAAAAGGAAAGTCATCGGCCAAACCTCTGATCCCTATACCCAAACTGTGGAGTTCATCAATCGCTCCAAGAGTTGTCCAGACCATTTTTGCAATTGGTGGCTCCATCAGCCCGCAAAATGCAAAATACTTTCCCAGAGCCAACTCTTTTTGAACAAATATTGGCATTTAAAGCACCTGGGCATCAATTACAACCCGACACACGTGGTTTTAGCACCCCAATATGGCCAGCTATCAATCCCAAGGCAAAAGCCGAGATCCATCAATTTCAACCTAAATACAGATAGCCATCAAATCCACGGCAACGGCCGTGCTCATCAATTCAACCTGCCAGTAGATTTTAATCAAAATATAATTAAATCACTACAGTACCACAGCTGATTATGTTGCAAATGGGGTCAATATACACCCATTTTGGATGCAATACATGCTAGTACACACCTGTATTTTATTGAGATTTTCTCGATTTTTTCTTAGACAATTCCCTTTTTGGGATAGGCGCGCCCGCCGCTGATGGCAGGATTACTTAAGACACACTCAAATAAATAGCTCCAAGTCCGCTGCAGCATATTTGCAGCATGTCTTGCAGTATATTGCAACATGTTTCGTAGCGTTTTTTGCAGCATGGGGGATTTTGCAGAAACCCCTCTAACTAGAGGGAGCACATGGGGGGTGTCTGCCCCTCTAATTAGAGGGATAGTCAGGATTAGTAGGTGATATTGTTTTATTGCTTTAATGACGATTTTTTGAGATGTAAGAAAAATAAAGTGAAATTTCCATGGGCTCCATCGGAAAAGGCGTCCGAGTCAATAGAAATGTGATGAAATTCCACCGCTTCCATTGTAGACTTAGGCCCGACGTTGTCCGAAGTGAGTGATCACACACTTGTATCATGGTGATCACACACTCGGGCATTGATGGGGGTTTTGGACTGTCTACCAGCTTCATGCCTTGACTTGGGTGGGAATTCTGAGTCGGCAGTTCTTTTCATTTGACCTCTGGGTATCTCCAGAATAAATTTTACATTTATTGGAATTTTACTCATGACATTGTAGGTTGGGATGAAAAGGTGCCCAAATTGGCCGTATTTGGCTAGACCTACCCTTTCCTTCGACCACCACCACAACTCAAAGTCAAAGCCTCAAGCCAAACATGAAAGAAAAGGATAGGTATAGACCTTAGCTACCCTCTACTACTCAGTTAGACTGTCCTAAAGCCCACATTAGTGCAGAAAAGGGTAAAAAGTCGGATTTGATCCCTCCCCCGCCTAGTCATACACCAGCAGCTAGACGCCTAGCTATGGCCAAGTCCCGTGAGAGGTGAGTTCTATAGACCCTAAACTATATCCTTGGAGCTTACCTGCCCAGAAATCATGCAGAAGAGGCCGAGAAAAACCGAATTCATATGCAATGGTATTTGCGATCATATTTCTCCTTGCAACTCATTTTATTTCACTTCTATACTGTTTTTAGGTACCGCGCAAAGATGAAGGCCAATCCAGAGGCCTACAGTGAGCAGCAGAAGCAAGCCAAGAAAGCCAGGGCCAAATATGAGGAGAGGCGTGTCATCCACCTCAATCCAGTCTGGGTCTCACATTCTCCCCAAGGCATAGGCATACTCATAAGGCCAAACAGCTCCTTAGGCACGATGAGGCATCATACAAAGCACTGGGGAAGGAAAGATACTACACAGTGGCAGCAAAAAAGAAGGAGGGTGCACGTGATTATGACATGGAATGGCTGGTGTATCAGGACAAGCGAAGGGAAAAGGACATCGGACGGCAGGGGGGCACTAGGGGAACGTACACCCTCTGCATAGACCACATTCACCCATAGCCTGTGCAATGTGATATTGTTTGCGAAAATTTTTCTGGTGGAAGCGGTGGAGCCTCCCTAGTTTTTGGCCGTATGTCAGTTGTGAGCCATGGAAGCAGTGGAAGCCGCCTTCATGTAAGTTGATTGATGCATCACATGACCAGCAAGTTGATGTCTTCCCCCACGTCGTCCTCGCAGTACTACTGTCTCCCCCCATTCCACGACGAGCCCCAGGGCTGCCAAGAGGTCATCCGCCAGACCGTCTCATGTTACCTAGTCACCAGTCCTGCTGCCAACGAGGCGTGAGGTGTCTATGCTCAATGGTGTGTCGTGATCCTACTAATCGATAACATTGAATTACTGGAGAACTCAATCTAGGGCTAATGCCCAGCGTGCTGGTGAGGCCGTCCCCCGTGGTGGTGCTCCAAAGTATGCGTGCTATAACGACACCATTTCCACCTGGCATGCCTGCTGTGATGCGGGAGAGCATGATCATCCCCAGAAGCCCTCTTCCACTGCGCCAATTGCACCGATCACCCCTCCAGCCGGCAGTCCTACTACCCCCTCCAGAGCCCCAAGAGCACCTGCAGCTCGCCAGGCTCCAGTTCCTGGCAGCCCTTTGCGTACCCCCTCACGTGTGTTGCCACCTCTTTCCACTGCACCTCGTGCCAGCCACACTCTTCCTATCCGCTATGCTGTTGGTGGTGGGGGTGCTGTGCACACCTCGCTCACGGAGGCACTTGAAGTGCTCGAAGTTGTCGCGTTCACCAGCACTACAAGACTCGTCACCACCCAGGATACTCAGTATGCAGTGCACGTTGCAGCTGGACATACCAATGGGCAGGCTCAAGCCCTCGCCGATGGGGAACGGCTCGCTGAGGGATTGCAGTCCTGGACTGTTGGGAATCCCTTTTCCAGTTCTGCAGGCGCCCGTCGTCAAGCCCGTGCTTTGTGTATTGCTGAGCTGTGCACTGCACTCTCCACCATCGAGCTCAGTGCAGCTGAATCCGACGGGGAGGAGGTGGAGGAGCCCGCTCAGCGTTTTGATTACGAGTCAGACTAACTGCGTTTTTTTTTCTGTGTTGTACTTACCACCTACTGATGTTGTAGCTCTCGTGCACAGTTTTTTCTTTTTGATTTTGTTGTTTTGAAATGAGTCAAATTCGGTTGTTCTTCAAACCAATGTGTGAAACAGCAAGAGGCCCCCAGACCATGGAAGCAATGGAAGCGGCCTTCAATGGTGAAGACCTTCAAGAACCGGCCTGCTGTGGAAGCAGTGGAAGCAGCCTTTTGAAGGTGTCAAGACCCACAGACTATGGAAGCAATGGAAGCGGACTTCAATGGTGAAGATCTTCTTCAAGAACCAGCCTGCTGTGGAAGCAGTGGAAGCGGCCTTTCGAAGGTCTCAAGACCCACAGACTATGGAAACAGTGGAAGCCACACTGGCAAAGTTGATTGCATGTCACGTGGTGGAAACATCTCACGTAATTGCCACTCTCCTTTGTTTCCACCATCTGCCAAATTTCCGAGGTGAGTCTCTGTCCTGCAGAGATTCGTCTCAACTAATCATCCTTTCTCTAGATTCAATGGCCAAAGTCAAAAAACATCTCATCAACCTGAGGTCTGCCGTGCCCGAGGCACCTGCATCCACCCGAACGACACATTCAACAACTGGTGCCACCCGTTCTACACGTGCCTCGACCACCAAAATTTCCACCGCATCCTAGGCAGCCAAAGGCCACATGGCAGCAGCTCCCCAAGCAAAACGCGTGAGCAAGTGCGGCAAAAAAGCCAAGGTTAAAGAGCCAGAAGAGAAATCTGAGAAGGCAGATTCTGAGTAGGAGGACGAAAAGGATGAAAAGAGCCAGGAGGATGACGACTCGGAGAAGGTGGAATCCGCAAAGGAGGATGACACGGAGAAGCACGACTCTGAGACGGAGGATGAGGAGGAGGACGACGACTCCGAGAAGGAGGGTGACACGGAGAAGGATGGAGAGAAGGATGAGGAGGAGGACTCTGATAAGGAGGGCGAGGAGAAGGATGAGCTAGGTATGTTTTATTATCTCTTGTTAGCAGATGTGACCATCACGTGTCGTCATTCTTCGGACTTTCCTCCGTTACTCTACATCTCCGCTTGCTCCGCCTCACATGTTACTTATAAGCCCGTATCGTTATCTTTCGCGTATCCTTTTGTACTCTCGACGCCCACCCCGAATATACCTCTGGGAGTCTCTTGCTAGTGTGACCTGAACTTCCAACAGGTTATGGGCCCCGGCCCCCCTGCGCTCTCGACGATCTAGCCTCCTACGCTTTCCCCCCATTACCCCTGTCTTCCCTCGTCGAACTCGATCGAACCCGAACCGACCGAACTTGCTTTCGTGCAGCTGAACGCACCCTGAACGACCGACTTGCCAAGCGCAGCTGAACGCGCCCGAACCGAACCGATTTGCCAAGCGCAGCTGAACGCGCCCGAACGACCGACTTGCCAAGCGCAGCTGAACGCGCACGAAACGAACGACTTTGCCAAGCGCAGCTGAACGCGCCCCGACTTGATTTGCGATGGACTCGACTGGAAACCTGAAGAGTGGGCTGAGACTGAAGGATGATGTTGCATACGATGATTGGGAGTTTGAGGCGCACGCAGATATGCGCAGGAAGGGGGTTCTTGCCGTCGCGCTCGGACAGGATGTCCGCCCGCTTGGCAGCGATAATTCCAAGGCCGTGAAGGCTTGGATCACGAAGTGCGACGTTGCGACCGCCACCATCACTTCGCGCCTTGACCCGTCCCAGTTCGCCCACATTCGCGACTTCGAGGAGAATCCAGTGGGGATGTGGGAGAGGTTGAGGGAGACGCACCAGAGCTCGGGATTGGGTGGGGTGGTGGCGATGTGGAGGAAGTTTTATGCGCTCTGTAAGCCCGTTGAAGCCTCGACCATGCGCCCTCACATTGCAGCTGTCCGCGGACATGCCGAGAAACTCGGTCGCATCTACAGCGACAAGCCCTCAGACGCACAGATCATTGCTACACTCCTCATGTCCCTTCCCCCCGCATACGACACACTCCTTGTCACCCTCGATTCACATGCTGAGAAGGACAACCTCGAGTTCGTGATTGGCCGATTGTTGAATGAAGAAGTCCGCCAGGAGTCGGAATTTTCCACTACCCTGTTCCCCGAGACATCCGCGCTGGCCGCTCGTGCTTTCTGCGACAAATCTCGTGTCACTTGCTTCAAGTGCCAGAAGCTCGGCCACTACCAGAATGAATGCCCTGAGCCTGGGCCGCTTGTTCCTCTCGCTTCGCGTGCTGCCACCACCAACGTTGTCGAAACATATTCGTTTTGACGGATTTTGCTCCAGTGGGAGCGTTGGTTGACACTGCGTACATTTCATTATATTGAACACTTGTCTGATATTATTTCTTTCTATTTGTAGACGACGCGCGCGGTCAGTGGGAGTGTTAGCAGATGTGACCATCACGCGTCGTCATTCTTCGGACTTTCCTCCGTTACTCTACATCTCCGCTTGCTCCGCCTCACATGTTACTTATAAGCCCGTATCGTTATCTTTCGCGTATCCTTTTGTACTCTCGACGCCCACCCCGAATATACCTCTGGGAGTCTCTTGCTAGTGTGACCTGAACTTCCAACATCTCTTTTTCCTTTGATATTTCTAACTAGTAACATACAGAGGAGCAGTCTCCAACGTCCCGTAAGTCCTCCACGCCCGATGACTCCCGCAAGTCTGCCACGCCTGGCGATGACTCCCGCAAGTCAGCCACGCTGGACGACTCCCGCAAGTCTGCCACGCCCAGTGACGACTCCCACAAGTCTGCCACCCCCGAGGCTCCTCCCGCCAAATCTCCTGCGCCAGAGAATCCTCCCCACAGGTCCTCCGTGCCAGACCTCCCCACAAGTCGCCCACACCCGAGGATCCTCCCCACGAGTCACCTGCGCCCGAGGCGCCTCCCCACAAATCTCCTGCACCCGAGGAGCCTCCCCACAAGTCCCCCGTGCCCAAGGCTCCTCCCCCCAAGTCCCCTGCACCACCACTTCCACCGCCTCCACCTGTCCAAAACAGGCTGCCCACTCCACTGCTTCCACCACCTGTCCACAACAAACCGCCCACTCCACCACTTCCACCCCCAATCACAGACAAGCCGCCCACTCCGCCGCTTCCACCAGCATCCCCTTCTCCCTCCCGTTCCCCATCCCCAGCCCCAGGGCCTTCCTCCCTAGCCGTAAGGGCTGATGTGGGAACTCACCGCAAGTGCCATCCAGACAATTTACCACAGCCCCCGCCAAGGACAAGGGAAAGGGAAAGGCGGTCGACAATACCCTCTCGCTCGCGAGAAAGGAGAAGAAAGCAGCGAGGGCAGCTATGCATACAGATGTGGACAAGTGGCACAATGAGGTGGACGAGAAGGTGAAGGAACTTGCGGCCAAACACCACCTTCCACAGGACGAGGTGCGGAGCCACATGTTCTCCACTAGCAGGCTGAAGCCCCAGAGGGGGTATCATGAGTTTAATGCCAAGGTCTGGCGACGGGCGGAAGAGCTCAACAAAGGTAAGTCTCCATTCATCTGTCTGGCATTCATGCTAACATAGTTTGTAGATAAGCCCGCTGGGGAGCACCTCTCACTAGATCAAGTGAGAGAGTACGTAAAGCAGGAGGCAGCAGATGCATGGTCTGCCGACGAGCTTGTACAGCTCAAGATTGATTATTTGGTGTACAAGGAAGCGAAGGAAGCGGGAACACAGCAGAGTAATGCCACCTGTGCTGCCGATGTGACGATGACGGGGGAAAGGCTTCATCAGGAGGTAAGTGGAAGCCATGGACATGGAACGCGTGGAAGCTGACCTGCGTTTTTTCACTGTAGTTGGTCCTTTTGGAGAAGCGGACTGGCGCTCGTGGATTCATCGTCATTACAAAGGGCCACATCAATGACAGCATCCACCCCCAAATCCTGGGCACGCCAGCAAACTGCAAATTCGTCCTGGAAGTACTCAAGATGCCAATCAACTCGCTCCCCCTCAAATATGAACGCTGGGCGACAGCAGAGGAGGACGTGAAGCCAGTGAAGAGCCAGGGAAGGCAGGGCGAAGTAGTTGAGATGATCAGAGCTGGGCTCAGTGCGTCCGTCCTTCTCTTTTTTCTTCACTTTGTTCTGGACTTGTTCATTAACACAATTACAGATGCAATGTTCGGGTCTGTTCACCGGTTGAGCATTTCAAGTCTTTCAGTGAGAAAATTGGTGAAAAATGTCCATTATTTTTCACACTTTTTTTCACTGAAAAAGCAAGTGAAAAACTTAAAACTTTTGCAGCACTTTTTGGCTTGTTTCCAATTTTTCACCTTAAAAATGAAAAAGTGGTGAAAGCATTCTAAGTTTTTCACTTATGTTTTCAGTGAAAAAAAGTGTGAAAAATAATGGACATTTTTCACCTATTTTTTCACTGAAAAACTTGAAATGTTCAACCAGTGGTTGGCCAGACCATGAACTACAAGGAATGCCGCAAGATCATCCAGGCTGGGATGGGGGTTGAGCTTGTCAGATGGCCTGCAGGTACTCCGTTTGAAGCGCTGTTGACCATTGGGACAGGTGGAGCCGCCGCGCTGGATGAGCTCTGGACCCGTCTCAAGTGCAAAGCCTGTCACTGGGCAGATATGTCCCCCGAGGACCACAAGGCGGCCCTCAAGGAATACCCCAAGAAGAAGAATAACTACGAGACGATGTGGAAGCCAAAGTGGGAGGCGGTGAAGGTGGCAGAGGCCAAGGAGCTTGAAGCAGCAGCTGCCGTGAAGCGGGTGGAGAAGAAGCAGAAGTGTGAGGAGAAAGAGAAGGCTGCAGCGGAGGGTGGAGATGGTGGAGATGGTGGAGACGGTGGAGACGAGCCGCCAAAGAAGAAGAGGGCGACTGGTGGAGGCGGTGGAAAGGAGCAGGCCCCGAAGGCGAGTGGGAGTGGTGGAGATGGTGGAACAGAGAAGGAGCAGAAGAGGCAGGAGAAGAGGGACAAGAAGAAGGAGGCAAAGAGGAAGGTGAGGGCAGATGAAGGCGGAGACACAGGTGGCAAGCGCAAGGTGGTGGAAGCGGTGGAAGGGGATGCAGACAAGCCAAAGAAGAAGAAGAAGGTTGCGTTTGCACTGCGCCGCACAGAGGCGCAGGATGAAAGCGACGAGGAGGATGACCCCCCCAAATGCCCCACTCCCCGCCCCCATCTAAAGCCAAAGAGTAAGCCCATCATTTCCGACAGCAGCGATGAAGAAGGTTCACCGGCAACACCGAACATGGACCCTGAGTCCATTGCCGTGTACCTGGAGAAACCCAACATCTCGACCTCCTCCCGCTCCTTCTTCCAGAACAAACTCAAGGCGATGCTCGCATTGCGGGAGAGTGAGGCATCGAAGGCATGGATGATTGCAGCTGCAGGGGTAGCCGGCCCCTCCAAGCCAAACAAGGGCAAGGGGAAGGCAAAGGCAACTCCAACGCCACGCAAGATCTCCGCCGTCAATGATGATTCCGACTATGAAGAAACAATCGAAATCGACTACGATGCAGAGCCGGGCACCGATATCTTGTCGGATTGAGCGCGCTCCATCTCCCCTTTAACGCTGTCCTGCCCTGCGCTCCTCGCTCCTCGCCCCATGCTGTCATTGTCTATGTGACTGCTGGGGCCATTTTTTTCTTGGTGATACATACACAATGCTCGCTAGCCTGTTTTTATTTGCTACGTATATCTACATGGACATCGTACTACATTGTTGCCTGACTGTAGTCTACAAAATGAATTTGTTTCTTGCTGTGTCATTAGATTGCATGGAAGTGGTGGAGATATGTAAGGGATAATGGTAATTAATGGTTCAGTGGAGGCCATGGAAGCCACCTGAACATGCACGGTGAATGGAAGTCATGGAAGTCACAGAGGGTGTGACATGGACCTGATGGAAGCCACGGAATTTTGACCGGTCACAGAATGTACTGGCCCCAGTTGGTGGAAGTCGTGGAATTTTCCCGGGTCACAAAATTTACTGACCCTGGTTGGTGGAAGTCGTGGAATTTTACCGGGTCACAAAATTTACTGACTGTGGTTGGTGGAAGGCATGGAATTTTACCGGGTCACAAAATTTACTGATACTTTTATGGCGCTGGTTTTCACTCACAAATTGGTGTTCGGTGGAATGGATGGAACAGGCCAATATAGGGCTTCCATGGAAGGTTAAAATCACCTCATGTTAGAGGTTGCAGATGATACACAGGTAGCCTCTAATATGAGGCGATATGTGGTATTTCCAGGTGTCCCTCAGCGTGTCAATTCCGACTTCGGATCTATTTTTATTTTGTCTCGCACTTTGAAACACACCCAAATCTCAATTCCACGTTTATTTACGTTTGAGTCTTTCTGATCCAGGTTCAGGCCACTGGTGTGCTCAGCGTGACATGGTGGACCCCAATTCTCAACTCTCGGAACGCCATGGCAATTCGAACAGTGTATCGGGATAACGCTGGTAGCAAACGCGGTCGACTCTGATCCGGATGAAGAAAGTCTGCCAGCACGGCGAAGTATCGCTTCCTCTTTGAGGAGATGGGCAATCACCCACGCCGCATCGTCGACGCTGGAATGGTTGGTGACGAAGCGGACAGCCTCGTCGAACTCGGGGTAAGGGAGCGAGGAAAGAATGCGGGCAATGGTTTGGGAATTGGAAGGGGGATCTGAAAAGACGTTGGTGAGCTGCTCCACGATCTCGAGAATGCACCCAATATGGGTTTTGAGTGGGATGGAGAAGTCGGTGTAGCGGGCAGCGAAGAATGTGTTCCACAACCCGAGGTTGTCGTGCGACGAGTCGCCGCTGGTGTGGAATAGCTCCAACTTCGCCCACATTGTGTGCGCATCATTGTCTATGCCGCGGAGATGTTTATACTGGTCCTTGTCAACGGACTGGATCAAATCCAAGGCCGCCAACGCTGAACAACTGGCCCAGGCCTTCGCAGGTCTGCTGTTAGGGCCCATTGTCGGCGCGATGTCCGTGCCGCGGTAAATTCCGTCGGTGTCGCGGGTCTTAGCAAACGCCAAGAATCCAAAGGAGAACGTGTGCCAGTTGGCGTCATTGAGTTTCTCGCCCTCGAATTTCGGCATAGGTAAAAGTCGATGGGAATGAGCGTAGATGGGTGGGGGAAAGGAAGGAAATGGCGGGTAAGATCGAATGAATGCCCAATTAAGTGTACAGTTAGGGGGTCGGAAATTTGGAAAATTGAGATCGGTCGTAAGTCACGTCACAGCTCGGGGTCAAAGGTGATCATCCAATGGGGGGTCGTCTCCCACTGGTCCTTTGGGTCAGGGTAGAGGTGGTCATCCGGTGTGGGGTCGTCTCCGCCAGTCCTCCGTTGAAGGTGGTCGTCCTGCGGGGGGGTCGTCCATCAGGAAAAAACCTCCTTTACTAATTTAGGACTAATTTTCTTCCCGACTTTACATTAAGGTAATCCGGGGTAAAATCACTGAATTAGCCAGCCTAGCCAGTTTTCCAAAGTTACCTGGTTGTGAATTCTGTTTCTGAGCCAGGAAGAGAGGGAATTCAAACCTCATAATAGATGGGTACATCATTTGGCAATATCCCTACATAGGGCAGGTATTGGGGCACGGAAAGAAATTCAACATCTGCTCATTTACGATAAGTCCATTGCCGAGACACCGGCCCTAATGTGTCGAACCCACGCACGGACCGCTGTGTAACGCACACGTGCCATCAGAAAAGTGGTTGGTGTCTGGATTTGGAGAGGCACACAACACTCGTCAACAACTCTTCTCTTTTCCCCCCACCTTCGTCCCTCCCACTCTTCCATTCACTGGACCCTGCTCATCCCCGGCCCTCACCATGCACAACCTCGATGAAGAACCATTGTACATTGACTCTGGCTCCGTTAGCCGCCTATGGTACGAGCTTTTTCACTGTCTTGCACGATGTTTTGGCTGAACAACATGCAGCCTGCTCTGGGTCTCCTGTAGGTGCAGGTATGTGCTCATGTATCTCTTCTACTCAATCTGACCAATGATTCCGGCCCCTGGGAACTCAGTCCTATGTAGTCCGAGGTATTCAAAGAGGAGCCGTCATTGTTTGCTTGTGTAAAGGTATATCTTCTTGTGCCGCTCTCGCGGATTCTCCCTTACGAGGCCTTCACATGCACAGCCCTTTTTGATCCTCGCTGACGAGCCCTTCACATACACATCCCATCGCTCGTGTTTTGTAGCCACCCAGTCGCCTCCAGTGTGTCATATCCCCCGCCACTGTTGCATGCATGCTCACATCCTTTTCTGTAGACGTTGTAGAATGGCCTTTCGCCTCGGCCTGCCACGCATCTGCATGTGCATTCCCTAACACTGTAAAAGAGGATGCAACTCGGCATTTCTTGCCGCCCACGCCGTAGCATAGCCGTTCGGATCGCCACTAGAGGGACGTGACCGAGGTGTGTACATAACTATTCTCCTTTTCCGTCTACTCGGGTAACCATTTTCAGTATGTATAAGTCCCCTCCTGCCCACATCGACCAAACTCATTACCGTTGGCCGCACACGCGCACAAAGTACAAGAAACTTGCAGGTGCGCCCCGCATCACCATCATCTTGTTGTCTCCCCTCTTTTTTCTTCCCTTGCTTGCTTCGCATCCCCACAATGGGACGCGAGACGTGCAGCCGGCGTCTGCGCACTCCATTGTACCCACAGGTTCGACTATGCTCGTGCTGCGAGCATGCCTTGTGCGGTACTGTTGAGCACGCCCACGCGTAACGGTCTGTTCAGTAGTTGGATCACGCGACGGTTGTGCTTCATGGTTTGTCTTTTGAGGCCGAACCCTGGATAGCAGCTACTCAGCTAGTGTACAATGTGTAACTGTTGTCGTAATCTTTGAATATGATTCATTTGTCCACATTCCCGCCCAATTATAAGCGACCAATGTAGAAGCGAGCCGACGGTATTCCTCGCAAACCTGGCTAATTAAGGTCTAATTTTCCCCTAAATTATTTCCAACGTCACTAGAAAACTAACTCAACTAACCCAACTTATCTAGCTAGATTAGTGTGAACTTGGGGTAATCTGACCTTATTCGCAAGGGAGGTGTTTCCTGATGTCTCCCACAGGTCCTTCGGGTCTGGAAGGTGGTCGTCCAACGGGGGGGTCGTCTCCCGCTGGTCCTTCCGGTCAGAGAGTGGTCGTCCAGTGGGGGGGTCGTCTCCCACTGGTCTCTTGGTTCGGCGTGTATCGGATCAATGACAAGGAAGAATAATATATAAAAGCAGCAAAGCACAGAGATTTCAAGGCAAAGCGGGGCCCATAACCTGTTGAACCAGCGAGTGAGACGAAGCAAGAGTGAATGATCAACTACTACGACAGGAGCAAGTACCTAGTAGTGATGTACAACAGATGACCTAATATCACCATCTCAACACGAACCTCTCTTCCTCCAGTATCACCCTGTCCGCTCCTGTCCGGCCTCATCAACACCATGCATATTCCCTTTCCCTCAATGTAATCACCTCGCGCCTCGGCAAGACTTTGCGTGCGCCACGCCGCACACACTCACATTCTCGATCAGTGGTAAGCTCTTCCCTGTCGATGTGCCCAGGCGCTCGACGGTGAGATGAAGGACTGTGCCACGAACATTGTTGAGAGGGACGTGCCTGTCAAGGGCAAGGGGTACCAGCTGGAACCTTGGCGATCCGTGCCTCAAGCTTCAAGGGGTGAGTTCGCCTGTTTCATTTAGCTGTGTGTCATGCGTGAACGCGGAACCAAGTCGAACAGATATAGTGTCTTCGCGGTGTTCTACTAAAGCAACATCACCTCCCCATTGGTTGACCCCCGCACATCGGCTTGCTCTTGACTGTCCCAGCTGACAACGGCGCAGCGGCGCTGCAGAGTGCGGTTGTGAACGTGATTAGC
This sequence comes from Mycena leptocephala, assembly GCA_029378395.1. Taxonomy (NCBI): domain Eukaryota; kingdom Fungi; phylum Basidiomycota; class Agaricomycetes; order Agaricales; family Mycenaceae; genus Mycena; species Mycena leptocephala. Next base: position 108,157 of record JARJLF010000476.1, read on the forward strand.
CATAATGGCACTGGTAGTGAGGTTCTGCTTGCACCGCAAGGCAAGATCCCGGAGGGGAAGATCAACACAAATGGTGCCACTGCGGGTAGGGGAAGACACGTCTGGGTCTGGGTTTGGGTGCTAGCAGAGTGGTGGGCTGGTTGGGCTGGTATAGGGTGGGCCTGGTTGCCTTGCACTGGGTTCATTGCCTCTGGATGCATTGTTGTATATCGTACAGTACATGTCTGCAGGAATGGTATTTCTTTATAATCTCAAAGGTATGACACAGTGTGGTTTGAGGTGATGAGCATTTGGTTTTCAGATGGATTGTTCAGAATCCAGACCATGCGGCTCCAGGACGCCTTGGTTGTGCAAGAGCACGTTGAATCTCAAGCCCGAAAATTGGTGTAGTTGCATTTATCGACCTGCACTTGGCCAGAAAAAAAACAACGCCGATACAGTGCTTCTAAATCCCACATATGATCTCTAGTACAATGCTCCCAAGTGCTCAAGGCTGATTTTGTATCTCATTTCGGTGTATGCGAGCCATGACAGTAAGTTTGTTGGACAGTACTAGGGTGCATAGTAGTGTACATCTGGTGAGCGTGCCAAAGCGCGCAGTCTTTGGATATTGTGATGTGATTAATATTACAGCGTTTAATATCAACGTAGTATTGAAGTAATGATTTAGAGAAGGATGTTTCGCAGAAGAACTGAATAAATTCAGAGTAATACTACGGCTTAAATACAAACGGCGTGCATAGCTAATTGTCCATAGTAATAAATATATCATAGATTGTATCTAGCAGCATAGGTAAGTAACTGTGAGACGAACAGTAAACCAGTGGGGACAATAGAAAAGTGCGGGCGACGAGGGCAAGTCGCGGCAGTGTGGTTCAACCAAAGTTGAACCAATTGAGTCGCCCGGTCCGGGCAGCTACTTCGGTTTGCTATTCCAACACGTAGCTGGCGATCCTACCGGCAACATTAGTAACTTACGTTCACATGCAGAAAAAATTTGAATGTATCGGCGCAACATTCGTCGAAGCATCCATAGCACACCTTTCGAAATTTGGGAGAGGTTTCAGAAGTAGATGCTTCTAGAACAGCAAATTAATTCAAATTTTAGTCCTTCTAAACTGCGACTTTCCGAACTCCGAGCCTCTGAGCTTGGTTGTGTTTGACGACTGGGAGAGCATCACGCGCGTGACGCGCCTCACACTCGACAATGACGAAGAAAGGCAAAGGCGCAAGGATTCAAGTGGATCTGCGGTCGATATTGAAGACTCAGATAACGGATAAGCCCACTTCCGTGGAGAACGTCGACCTCATTGCCGCCTCTCTCTCATTTCTTGTCTCGTTTTCGCTTCTCTCCACTCCGCTCCAGACGACTCAAAGATATATTGTCTCTGTCTCTCTCTGTCAATGGACCATGCTCTCTCATGTGTGATTAACTTTCAAACTCCCTCGGAAGCGCAACTTCTGTCATTGCACCAAGCAACAGCAAATGTTGACATCGCGCCTCTGTCTCCGGACAACACACTCCCCTTGTCTTCGGGCCCCCCACCGCACCTCACGCCCTCGTCGCTCACCTCTATTCCCTCCTTGACCGCAGCAGTATATGCCATCCTCCTTCCATCCTACACCCTCCACATCACTGTGCCCACCCCCCGCCATGCACCCTCCTTGTGCGCTATCCTAGAGTACCTCCGCAAGCTGACGAACAGCAGAAGCTCCGAAGACGACTTGCCCATCTTGTGTGCCCACCGTTGGATCTGGCGTTGGATGCGAGGGGCGGAAGTGCGTGCGGGGGTGAGACAGGTGAGATGGGTGAGATGGGTGACAGCGCGCGAGGCAGGACGAGCAGATGCGGAGGAGGGAGGAAGACACCAAAAACGCTCTTTGGCATCTTTGCTACGCGTGCGCTCAAGCTGCGTGAGGAGATTGTTGTCGGGTGAGAGTGGGACGATGCAAATGCGGTCCATCGGTTCATCTTCCCCTCCCCCCTTCCCGCTGTGCCATGCTTTTCGTCCTTGCTCTTTCGTCGCCTCTCCTTCATTTGTCTCCACCATTCACGCTCCTCCTCGTTCTTATATCCACGCCTTACCTTCATTTGTCTTCCCTTGGTACATTACCCTCTATCTTCTCTCTGCTCACCTCATATTCTCCTTCCCAAATACTGAGTTAACTTTTACCTAGACCCCCGCTCGCTCCAACCTCGACGCAACGCCACCCCATCGCGCAACTCGCCAACATCCTGCACATGCTCGGCGGCATCCTCGACGTACACTTCGTCGCGATGGGGATGTCTGCCCTGCCCGCTGTCCCCGCCGCAGCAGCAATGCTGGCGGATTATGTGGGGAGGGAGTACGAGCATTCACTGTCTGCGCACTCCGAGGAGGAGAAAGAAGGGGAGATGGATCGAGGGAGGACGCCCGGGAGCAGGGAAGGAGAAGGAGACGGCGAACACGAGCAGGAGCCAGAGCACGCACGCGTGCGGCATCCGTGCGCTGGGAGTGGTTCCCACCTGTCGTCCTCCAGCACCATCCCGGCACGGCGTATGAGAAGCAGGAGGAGATGGGGATGGATGTCGACGCCGATATTGACATCAAGGGCAAGGTGAACGGTGAGGAAGGACTGCGCGCGCGTGCCTATTGGTCGGAGGCGTCGGGCCCGCTGCCATTGGCGGCGTCGTCGTTGTCTTTCCCTCCCTCCGTCTTCACCGCCACTGCATCCACGTCTACCTTACACGCCTCCTCGTCCTCCTTCACCCCCACTTCCATACCTCCACATCTGCTTCCTTCCCCGCACGCCTCTCCGCATCCACCTCCACAATGACAACGACAGCAACACTAAAACCGAAGCCCGAACGTCTTGCTGGCCCCGGGGTCCTGCTCCCGTCCCACGAAGCCCTGCCCGAGGCGCGCGTGCGCTGGGGCCTGCTCACCGAATCGAGACGAGGAATCCATTTTTCAATTTGGGCCTGTACTTTCATCGAAGAAGCAACGTTGAGAGATTGAGCCCTGTCAGTCTTCTTCATATTTCCTGTGTTCAATCTAACCCGCGTGCTTTCAGATTTGTGTTGCTGGATTGAGCAGGATAGAATTGGACCTGCGAATTTTATGTCATTTGCGAAGCTACTTGCTCAGCCAATTCCATGATTTACCAAAGACTACGACCTCATAATCATGCATTGAATAAAAAACCAAGACTGGATTTCGAAACCGCTACGTTTGAAGTCAGGTACTTCAAATATAGGGTATTTACATGCAAGAAGTAAATCTACGTACGTAGTAGTATGATATGTACTGGCGGTAATCGTGGAAACAATACAAGATACGTGTCGCTGCAACGCCTTTCATCCCATAAGCATGGTCTTCTGGATCTCGTCCATCAGTGCAGCCACCCGTGCTTCATCTACGACTCCTTTCGCGCCTTCGATACGCCAAGCCGCACACCCAAACCAGACAAGTAGTGCGCCTGAGATCGCAAGACCGCGCGCAACTCGAAAATGATGGACCTCCGTGTGACGCTTCGGTGTCCCCGCCGCTGGTCGGTTATCTTGGATCGTAGGCAGAGGCGATTAAGAATTGGGTGTGATCGCGCGGAAAAGCGGAGCGAACCATTGAGATGAGCGAGTTCGGTGGGTGACGTGAAGTGCGGAGCAAGAGGCGAGGATAGGCACTGCATGGAACCCAAGACGGTCTCACCCTCGCGTGCGGATAGCCCGAGGTGCGGACACCGGAGGATCGTGCCCCACGGATGCGTGGGCCATCTAGCGCGCAGCATTGAGCATTAACGATGCATATTGAGTATGGATGTATTCCCTGCGCAGGTGGGAGGAGTTGAGCTCGAGATAAGGCGTGGGCGACGAAGACCACACGAGCAGGGTGCGGACGAGAAAGGGCGGACAAAGAGGGACACGGGGAGCGCGGGACTGTACGCAGCGACGGCGAGGTGGGGACCGGCGTCGCACGGGGGACAGCTGGTGTGGTGCATAGCAAATACACAAGCGCTCGCCATGGATCGATGCGATGTGCATCCTCAAGTTCCATCTGTATCCGGAATGACTCGAAGGCGAGGGAACCCCGCCCTGCTCGTCGCTGGGATATGCAAGCACAGAACATGCGACCGCGCACGCGAGGCTCTTGCAGCCGCGCCAGATCACCAGCGCTGTAACGAGTACCGGATCCGATTCCTCCAGACAACACGGTACACTCTCGTTTGCGTCTTCTCGTCTCGATGGTGGGTGAGCAGATCCGACTTCGCCGGATGCGATCATGTCTCGTCTTCGCGCGCGGGGACTGCTGTGACGTCGGTAGGGCTTGGGATGTGCGAGGCAAAGAGGCGTCGCGCTGGCCGTCTCCATCGATCGATGTGCATCCTGGGTCGATGTGAGGGGGCCGCGCTTCCATCCGATACATCATACATGCACACAAGACAAGCAAGCGCAGGTCGAGGTCGTCGCGCCGCCCCTTGAGGTCGAGGTCAAGATCCGCTGCGGTAGGCGAAGCTGTTGTCATACACCTCGAGCGCGAGCGCAAGCGCCATGCTGTATAGCGCTAAGTCGCTCCGCGTGCTGGATGGCGTGCGCACGCGTGGTGGTATGCAATGGATGGTGAGTATGACATCTGTAATGGGGTTTAGGATGCCAGGAATGCATTCAGCGAGGATGCGGTCTGCTTACATCTGTGTCTGAAGCACACACCACCGCCCCGCGCTTCCCCCGCAGTTAGAATGGAAGGCGTACTCTCCCTTCCCATTGCTGCGAGCCTCCTGTTGCTCCGGCTCTCTGAGTCTCGCGGCGCTGGAGGTCCAGAGGCTCCCGATGTCTGTAGTAGTTCGGATCAGCGATGCATCCAGTAAGGATGCGGTCCACGTACATCTGTGTAATCTGTGCACATCTAAAGCGCGCCGCGCTTCCCTCGTGGTCGCAGTTCGGACCCCGCTGTTGGAGAACGTGCGCTCTTTCTCCCCGTTGCTGCACGCCTCGTTTTGCTCCGACTCTGAGTCTCCTCGCAGCACTGGAGGTTCGGAGGATGGCGAGGTCCAGAAGGGGGGTTCCTGAAGTCTGTACTGAAGATCAGCGACGAATCGAATGGGGATGTGGTCCGCGTAGGCGTACATCTGGTCTGGGCAATCTCGATTCTGTGCACATCTACGCACACAGGGCCGCCGAAGGTCGAGGTCGAGATCATGGTGCAACACTCGAGTGCGCAGCTCGAGCCCCGCGTTGTCGTTCTTGTACGCGTGCTTCTCTTCCCCGTTGCTGTACAGCTAGACTCTGGCACGCACTGAATCACGGACAACCCGGGCTGCCTGGACGACGGTGAGGCCCAAAGCATCAGGATCGGGAAGTAATTCATTGATGGTAAGTGACGGCGTACCCTGTACAGTACAGGAAGATCTGCACCGTGACTCAGGTACAAAAGAATGCACCACCTCGGGAGAATTGGCGGATGCCAGTCGAGGAACGGCAGATTCTACGTGGATGGAACCATCGCAGTACGTGGTCGATGTGGGCTTCGTGCGCAGTGCGCAATAGGAGGAAGAGGTGTGCTGCCGCACGACTTGCACTTGTGAACGTGGGGCTTGGGGTGCCGCTTTTCTTGCGCTAACGCCGCCCATCGTCCGCCCGTCCTCGAAGCATCCGGGACGCGACACTCCTACATCCCTTTTGGTGTTGGTGCAGTGGGACGCGAGCACCATCCGTCCCTCCTATCCTAGCGTCCGATTTGGGAAGAGGGCGACAGAGGCCGGGTGCGTGCGAGCAGTGACAGCGCCCCGCTGATCGCTCTGGCTATGGTTGCTATGCGGTCCATCGGAGGCCAGGGCCGAGTGTGAGACGTGCGGGTCTTCATCCCGATGCCTGAGCGCTTGAGGTTTGATGCGCCTGCTTCGCACAGAAGGGTATTAGTACTTGGATAACTCTATCATGTTGTCAGGATGCTATAAAACTACACGGCTGATATGTGGGGAACGTACATACATCAGGCCACAGCTGGATGAATCATGACGTGCGTGAGGCAGTGAGTGCTGGGGCGGGATAATGCATGTCGGGCCGACGAGAGGGAAGACGGCTAGTACCACTTTCCGTGTAGGTCTTGCATGCACCTCGCCGCGTAGATCCGAGTCGTGCGGGACCAGTTCGTGGGCTGCCTGTTTCGGTGCGGTACGAGGTTGGTGGATAGGAGTGAGCGTGCGGACGTGGCGTGTAGCTGGGGTAGGCGTTGGGCCGTAGTTGATGTAGGCAGCGCCGGGAACGCTAGTGCGATGGACCAGCGAGTTTAGTTAGTACGCACGAATGCGTGCACTCCTTCTGCACTTGGAGACAGCTGCGCACGCGATGGGATATTGCGACTCTACAGCGAGCCGAGTCAGTTGCGAAATAACCCGCAGTAGAAAAACGCGACCTGTTATCACGCCGATGTGTCTTGCGCAGAATAAAGTTTCCATTCGCCAATCATCGCGACCAGCTGCTGGGGTCTTGGAGATGGCAACACATGTTGGATGCAGATATCTTCAGAGCCTGAAGACCAGGTTCTTGGATTCTGGTGTTGTTCACATCCTCCGGGAAGGCCGAGCACTGAGGTTGGAGTCGAATCAAGTTTGGTGGTTGATGACGAGATCATGATGACGAGGTCCAGCCCGATCAACCCGTACGCACGGACCATTCAATTCTAGTTGCTCTTATTCCATTCATTCAATCTCTTGATCTTTGCTCCTCCAGTTAACTGAATCTCAAGCTTCTGTGGACCAGTGTAACATCGTCTCTGCGTCGTGTATGCGAGATTAACACCGCTGAAATGAGGAGATGGACTCTGATGGAGGTTCGAATCCTTGTAGAGGCTTAGACCAGGCAAAAAGCTATTTCTTCTTTTTATTTTCGGAAAAAATACACCAATACGCCACACGGGTCAGCAAGGATCCAACGGAGGTCGCTTGGCTCCATGAGTCTTCGAATTAAAAGAAACCATGACGGGTTCAGCCTCGCCGTTACCTCGGGCTGGTAATTTCCCTCCAGAAAATTGTTGGCTCCATGACTCCTTCAATTTCAATTCATCATCCTACCAAGTAATACCAAGCCTCTGCGGACTACTGACAAGTCACCTCATATGTATACTGTGTTGCTGGGATAGTGCAATCAGGAAATGTGGGTCCGAGTCCCACCAGAGGGATAGAAAATGACGATTTTTTTTGGTTATTTTTGTAGAATGTGCTACCAATTGCAAGAGCCAGGAGCCTGTGGACCGAAAGAAAACCAGGTGGGAATCCCTCTACCCGCATTACTCCTAGCGGGAAGTTTCCTTGTGTTTTGCAGTCCGAAATCCAGACAGGTCATGTTCACAAAGGCTGAAATCACAACAAGTCTTTGTGGATCACAGCATCCGCCTTTTAAACGTTACGTGGCTCAATTCTCTTGTAGCAAGGAGGAGGGCATTCAATTCCTCTCAGGGGTAATACTTAGTTGAGACCCAGATTTTTTTTCTATCATAGATGAAGAAAATCTCCGACAAGTTCAACCTACAGTAATATTGAATTTCAACTCTATTCTTTATCTTACACTACACATCGAACAAGAGTTCTCACCCCATCTCACTCGCGCTGTACATACAACCCCCCAAGCCTCTGCGGACTAATGGCAAATCACGTAAAGACAGGATTTTAAAAGTGTAATGAGGAAATGTAGGTTCGATTCCCACCAGAGGCATGTGCATTTCAATTGGATGTCATTTTTTTCCTTCCCTTCCCAATCTCGGTATTTTTGTATTCACCCCTCGAATAGTGATTCACTGCTGAAATGCAGGAAGCCCGTGGACCGGTCACTCATCTTGTATGTGGTTTGGAGGTCATCAACAATGATGAAATGGGGGTTTGAATCCCTCGTCGGCATTTGTTGGCAGCAGTCCACAAAACAGTCCACTGGTCTCTGTTTCCGAGTTTGAGCCCCGGACCCTCTTTCAAAGTTGTACTTGCACAGGTTTCGGTCTCGACCAACTGGCTGTCATATCTCAAAATGCACAAAACAGTTCCATTGGGTCCAATGCCGAATCTGCATCGACATGCACTTCCGAATGGATGAAATCTAAAAAGTAGGAATGAAGCTGGTGTGAATTGTGGAGCTCCAGGGTATACATGGGTTAGGCATTAATCTGCTTTTCATCAATTTATTCCATCCTCAGTCTCACAATGTATCGCTACAAGTACTTAAAACAGTGGTGACCAGTGAGCGAGGATGATTTGCCAGTGGCATTAGGAGTGAGGGACATGCATTGATCTCCAACGAAAATTCAACCTAAATTCCATCTCAACTAACTTAGGCCCTGATCGGCAACCGTGACTTCACGCGTGAATTTTGGTGGAATATTTTATGCATACCAAACTCGTCCCTAAACTACCCCAAATTGAGGAATAGGCCGTTTCTATGAACATTCAAGGTTGGAGAGGGGCAGAAAAACTGTAATGCAAAATTTCCCACAGATTTCACAGAAGATGCAAAATATTTCAAGTTCAGCCCAGCATATTTTGAACTCATTCCACCGCTCCCACCCAGACTCTTCGAGATTTCAGGAAACGCATGCACTTTCCATTCTAGGATGGTTTAGGGACGAAATCCATGGGAAAAGTATGCACAAAGAGAATTCAAACAAAATTCACGCGGAAAAATTAACGGTTGCCGATCAGGGCCTAAGTATTCAGCTTACTTTTTTATTGGGGGGAGGTCCCTCAGCCACCCAGAGGAACAGTGCTGTTTTATTTTTCTTTGTTTTCTGTTCCATCTCATTCCGGTGAGAGTGAACAGCGAGGATCAAATCCCCAACAAAAATTCAACCTCAATTCCATCTCTTTCTCTCAGAATTACACTCTTTGTAACTGCACCTCAACAGAAGGGAATAAAACCAAGGAATGCCTGTGATCCTGGTGATCACCTTGTTTCAATTAGAAGGATGAGTTTCCGAAGTTTGCAAGAAGAAGCAGGATTTGAACCTCCCGAAAAGCACACCAAAGAGATGGGATATATTCTGCTCTTTTTCTTTTGTTGCATTGTGGAAAAAACACTTAGATCTAACTCAACTCATGCCTGACAATGCAACCTTATCCTCTCAAGATGAAATTACACCCAAGCCTGTTATTAAATAAATATGCTCATTCATTTCAAACCACAGGGACACATGTAGCAAATCAGTAACCATAAATAACAACATAGAAAATCACCAACAGAAACCTACAATTCCTGCAAGCCTCAGACTGTAATCAGATCAAGCTCTTTCTCGTTATCAATGTCCACCTTATCCAGATCTTCAATGTCAGACAGATCATCCTCCAATTCCTCCACAGTCCCAGCCGGTGCATTGAGCTCTGCCAGATGAGCTAAGTTGTTTCTGTGTTGCTCCAGTACATCTTCACTGATACCAGCAAGTCTCTCATTGATATATTGAACCTGTTTGGCCTGCAAGGAAAGTTCAAACAAGGGTCTTGCTCTCTCCCAAAACTCCACTGCCTTGAGTGGGTCACCATGACCCATAGAAATGTCTCCGAGTCGGAACATGCATTCAGCTCTGCTGCGATGCACATCCATCTGGGTAAATCCCTCTAGAGCTACTGTAAACAAACTGATGGCTGTATATTCATCTCTGTGGGAGACGAAAATATCTCCAAGGAATCGGAGAGCCTTGTAGATTCCGAGCTTCTTTTTTGTTTTGAGAGAATTCACAAGATAAATGAATGTCCAGCTGGACATCCCATCCAAATCACCCCAGCAACTGGCATCACCAAGCCGCTCCAGACAATAAGTTTGGATTTGGGAGTATTCCAGAGTCACTTTGAGACACCTTGCAAGGATTGTCTTTGCTGCCAATGAATTTCCCTCCCTCAGGTGGAGATCTGCAAGAATAACATCACATAGTGCCACTCCCTCAACATAGCCTACAGTGTCTAACATTTTTCTGGCTCTGTCACAATTCCTTTGCACATCATTGTTTGGAGCACCAATCAACACATCTATTTCAGCGACATTAAGTAAAGCAAAACCATAACTCATGGGATCCAGTATAGTGGTTCCTTCAAGAATCCGAGTATGGATACTGCGAGCCTCAATATATTCTGATTTGTGCCTGTGGATTTCTGCCTGAGCAGTCATGATATCATGGTCCAAGATTCCATGGGACATGCCACAAAGACCTAAGAGCTCTCTTGCTCTAATGCAGAGAGACATGGCTTTTGTGTAGTTCCCCAATGTATAGCAGCAAGTAGCCTCAATATCTAGTGCCTGTGCTTCTTTGAATAAATCTGCAGAAATCAGAGCCAGTCTCTGGGCCTCATTTGCATGCACTTGAGCTGCACAGTAATCACCAAGGTCCCATTTAACCCATGCAAGGCTGCACAATCCGTGACAATGTCTTTTGGGGTTCCTGGCTGAAAGTGCTAAAGATATAGCAGCTCCGCAAAATTCTGTGGCAGAGGATACATCACCCTTTATCCGATAATATTGTGCCAAGACATTATAGAATCTGCCTGTGTGAACTCAGTCAGTCTCAACAGATCAGCAATCATCAGAGAGCATACACTTAAGATCTATGTCATCAAACTCCTTGAAGTGTTCCAGGGCATTGGAAACCAGTGTATCTGGATTGGAAATTGAATGAAAAATCCACGAGTTGAGCTGCTCAATAACAAGGTATGCCTCGAGACGATGGTCACATGGGTGTGGAAGGACAGTGTGAATCTGTTGGATCAAAGAAATAGCTCCTTGCCCCATGGCTCGGCTAAATCTATTTAGATAGTATGCACAGTAAATGCTATTCACTAGGTCTGGATGACCTTGTTGCAGCCCATTCTGAAGGACATTCTGTATGTTTGAGTAGTTTGATAATACTCGAGCAACTGTGCTGGAACTTGATTGAGTTCCATGGTATTCCAACAAGAACTCAAGTAATTCCTGGAAATGTTTGTGAAGAGGTCGAATGAGGTGATCACCAGGCGGCTGGATCTTCTGCATATACTCTCTGATGGGTACCAATGCTTTTAGCCGCTTGTGTTCATCACTGTAGGCTAAGGTGGTACCAACCAATGCTGCTTTGCAACTCAGGATATTATCAATTGGGAGCTTGCTCTGGACCAGCTCAACATCTGAAAGACCATCAGGGAGCATTGACAGGAGACTCAGGAGATCTTTTGAGTGGGGATTGAGTCTAGGACTTGACAAGGACAGTGAAATTGATAAGTCCAAGTTGGATGTTCTGTTATATCCATCTGAGATCAAGGATGTTTTCTCCTCCTTGCAGCACGACAATACATGGGAGCAGCCCTCAGAGTCAACCAAATGAGCTATGAGACTGATTGCGAGAGGCAGATTGTCTGTCAGGGAGAGGACCTTGTCAACCTCTTTTGGATCATGTGTACTGTCTGCAATATCTATAAATGTTTGTCGTGCTGCATCTTGTTCCAAGGACTTGAGAGTAGGCAAAAATGGGTGAGTCCATGCCACTTTAGCTGGCCTTTCTGCTCCTCGCATTGTGATCTAATTTGTATGAGTTAAATGTCTAGGTGGAAAAATTATGGGAACCTACCACCAATGCAAGATGATCCACACCTGTGAGCAGTGACAGAAATTCCTCTATTTTGCCTCGGGACTCAACTGGCTCCCACAATGTCTCAAGATTATCCAGAATCAGGAGAGATTTTGAGCTGCTAGAGAAATATTGGATGACTGGGTGTGTAAGGTCTTTTCCTGGCTTCAGTCCAACATGGGCTCCTATGAGAGCGGCAAGTTCCACTTGGGTTGCTGCTGAATCACAAGCAACAAAGAACCGATACTGATTATATCTCTCAGTAATTTCTGTATGATGGATGATAGCTCTCGCAAGACTGGTCTTTCCCATTCCACCTGCACCCAAAATGGCAATCCTGGGTGTTCCTTGACCGAAAAGTTGAAGAATGTTTGATAGCTCTGAGTCTCGTCCATGGAATATCTTGGGTTCTGATGGCAACATGGAGATTGAGTTGGAGCTTGAATATATGTCAGATACAAGAGATATCATTGAAAGCCAGTGGAAACTAGCCTGTTATGAGAGCCTGAATAAAGCCTGCTGATCTGTGCAAAATTTATTACTTGATTCTCTCAGATGAGTGGAATTTTCATACAGAGGATGCTCCATCTGAACTGGTTGTATCCAACAGAGCTTCAATCATGTCAAGCACTTCTTTGTGTCGCATTTCTGCATCTTTTTGCATCTGTGTAAGGTCCTTCATGTGATTGACCATCGGGACCTATGCATCAAATCCCTCAATGAGTGGTTGAATTACCAAACAGATGCCACACCTGAAAGGTCTCAAGTCCTTGTTGCAATCCTGCCTTGCAATCCTTGAGCAGCGTACTAATCTCGCCCTGGTGGAAAAAATTCTTGAGCATGCTGCCCTTCTGTTGAGCTTCAACAAATGTGTGGATTTTGTGGAGGGTCCTGACAACAGTGATCAATATCAAATGGAGTTTTTTTTCTAAGTCAAGCAATGTACTCTGTGAACTTTGCAATGTGAGTTAATACACTTGGTGGCAATTCTGCTCCAGTGTCGGAATTTATGTGAACCATCAGAATTGCATTCAGCAACTCGTAAGTTTGCTCCAATAATTGGGTACATTCATTCTTATTTTGGTTAACTCTCTGTTGTAGCTGACTGAGATTTATTGTTGTGACAGACTCAATGGTAATTTACCTCTATATTTTTCAAGAGAGACTGAGTTGTCATGGAAATGGCCTCCAAGAAGGGGCTCTTCAGATTACCCACAAGGATTTCCAGAGTGTTTGCAGTAATAGTCAAACATGTTGTAATGTTGTTGAGTCGAATTTGAGTGACAGTGGGTTGTAGGGGCATTTTTATGGTGGATCATGGGTGTGCGACACATGTAGATATTTATCCGGTTTGTGCATGGGAATTTTCACTTTCATTGGCTACTGTTCATCTCCTGCAAGAAGATGTGATGCTCATGTCTGGTGCAGAACTTGACCACATCAAATGATTGATATGTATAGGTTTCGCTTCTTCCTAATTTGCACCTTTTTTCCCGTCTACCCACCCAGTTCCGTTATCTTGGGTAGCCTCGAGGCCTTTTCCCTGCAGCTATTTTTTCAACATCACAGTTTAACCTTTCAGTGGATCTTTGACAAGCTGTCAGTTATGACATGCCAGTCCATTTTTGACAGACCACATGCCCGTGAGTCAAGCAAGTAATGATGAGAAGGGTGGAACTTGAAGTGGGACAAGAGTGGGAGTTGGCTAACTGTCGGCAAAGGGTCATCAGTGGGACGAGCCTCAGCTAAGTGCCATCAGTGAAACTTGCCTAATATTGATTTTGAACCCCGCTCAGTAAAACCCTACACAGTGGGCTCAGTGGGGAGCATAGCACTGTGCAGTGTGCCCTGTGGCGAGCATCAGGGGGGGCTCACACACACCTTAAGGGGTTTTTATCCTGTGTACCATTGGGAATTTCCCCCCTCATTGGGTACTGGTCACAAGTATCTCGCACATAATGCACATAGCTGTGATGCTTGTCTCTCTCTCTAAGACTCTCCTTGGTTTTTCGTATACTTATCTCCTAGTGGCCTTCCGGAGCCTCCTTAACTCCGCTGATAGATGTTTGAACCCATCAAATAAAGATGGGTCAGTCAAGAAAATGTTGGAATTCTGAGTCTGTCACTTGACACCAACCGGCATATTAACAATTGCCCCATGCACTGCCTTCTTTCATGTACTTGCATATCTCTCCATTTGGTCTGATTCTCCCGTTAAGTAGTTTACAACTAATGTTGGGACCGAATGTGCGGGCAATTTATTTTTGCCTATTTGAGGCTGATTCATGCACAATAAAAATGTTTCCCTCCTGCAAAAAATTCAGATAAGCTCACCAGGAAGCAAATAGCAGTGGAGAAGCATTTATTACATAAAGATATTACCTGACTCAATGACCATTACTCAATTGTACGGTAACAAGGAGTGGATGTTCGAAATCATTCCCAAGATACCGCTGTTACTCTCAGTTCTTCCCATTACACAGGGGAAATAGTAGGTCCCCCCATGTCATTGAGGAGAGGTATTTGGTAAATGCAAGGCAGTGCAAGGCCCACATTTGACGTAGGCGGAATCTAAACATCTTGATCTGCTACTCAGAGATTGAGATGGTCCGTTGGCCAAGCGGCAATCATCCCAGATCTACTTTTCACCCTCGCCGATCATCCGAAGCCTTTCATTGAGTACTTGGATTTATGCCAGCCCACGCTCGTCTTTGTTATCCATGTTGAGGGATGGACATTCATCTCCCGGATGACGGTGTTCTGTTGGCTGTAATTCTTAGCTCTTCTCCTAACCCCACGCATTTTGTCGATGTATTTAGAATTTCCACTGGCCACAGATTTCCTTGCGTCGTAACTTGCAGTCACCTCTATTCCCTCCTTGACCGCAGCAGCATACACCGTCTTCCCTCCATCCTACACGGTCCACGCCGCCACGCCCCCCGCCAAGCACTCTCCTCGCGTGCTATCTCAGAGTACCTCCACAAGCTGACGAATGGCAGGAGCTCCGAAAGCGGCTTGCCTATCTCGTGTGCCCGCCGTTGGATCTGGCATTGGATGCAAGGGGCAGAAGTGCGCACGTATGCATGCAGGGGTGCGACGGGTGACGGCGCGCGAGGCAAGACGAGCAGGAAGATACACCAAAGATGCTCTTTGGCATCTTTGCGACGCAGGCGCTCAAGCTGGGCGAGGAGATTGTTGTCGGGTGGGAGTGGGACGATGCAAATGCGGTCCATTGGTTGGTGAGGTCACGCGCAATGGAGGGTACGTCGTGTTCTTCTTTCTGTCTGCAACTCCTTCTCGTACACGTCCTCTTTCCCCTTGATTCTCTTCGTCTTTTCCTTCATTCGTACTTCTAGTACTATCCCCATCCTCCCCTTCCCCCTTCCCACTGCGCCATGCTTTCTTGTCCTTGCTCTTTCATCGTCATTTGCCTCCACCATTCACGCTCCTCCTCGTTCTTACATCTACGCCTTACCTTCATTCGTCTTCCATCAGTACATTACCCTCTATCTTCTCTCTGTCTCCACTCGTCTTGTATTCTCGTTCCCAAATACTGAGTTAACTTTTATCTAGACCCCCGCTCGCTCCAACCTCGACGCAACGCCACCCCATTGCGCAGCTTGCCAACATCCTGCACATGCTCAGCGGCGTCCTCGACGTCCACGTCGCGATGGGGATGTCTGCCCTGCCCGCTGTCCCCGCCACAGCAGCGATGCTGGCAGATTATGAAGGGGAGGGAGTACAAGCATTCACTGTCTGCGCACTCCGGGGAGGAGAAAGAAGGGGAGATGGATCGAGGGAGGACGTCCGGGAGCAGAGAAGGAGAAGGAGATGGCGAGCACAAGCAGGAGCCAGAGCGCGTGTGTGTCATCCACACGGTGGAAGTGGTTCTCACCTGTCATCATCCAGCACCATCCCAGCACGGCGTATGAGAAGCGGGAGGAGATGGGGATGGACGTCGACACTGATATTGACATCGAGGGTGAGGTGGACGACAAGGAGGGACTGCACGCGCGTGCATATTGGTCGGGGGCGTCGGGCCCGCCGCCATTGGCGGTGTCGTCGTTGTCTTTCCCTCCCTCCATCTCCACCGCCACAGCGTCCGCGTCTACCTTACACGCCTCCTCGTCCTCCTTCACCCCCCACTTCCATGCCTCCATATCTATTTCCTTCCCCGCACGCCTCTCCGCATCTATCTCTACAATGACAACGACAGCATCACCAAAACCGAAGCCCGAACGTCTCGCTGGCCCCGGGGTCCCGCCCCCGTCCCACAAAGCCCCGCCCGAGGCGCGCGTGCGCTGGGGCCCGCTCACCGAATCGAGACGAGGAATCCATTTTTTAAATTTGGGCCCGTACTTTCATCGAAGAAGCGACGCGGAGAGATTGAGCCCTGTCAGTCTTCTTCATGTTTCCTGTGTTCAATCTAACCCGCGCGCTTTCAGATTCGTGTTGCTGGATTGAGCAGGATGGAATTAGACCTGCGAATTTCATGTCATTTGCGAAGCTACTTGGTCAGCCAATTCCATGATTTACAAAAGACTACGACCTCATGATCATGCATTGAATAAAAAACCAAGACTGGACTTCGAAACCGCTGCGTTTGAATTCAGGTACTTCAAATATATGGTATTTACATGCAAGAAGTAAATCTACGTACATAGTAGTATGATATGTACTGGCAGTAATCGTGGAAACAATACAAGATACGTGTCGCTGAAACGCCTTTCATCCCATAAGCATGGTCCTCTGGATCTCGTCCATCAGTGCAGCCACCCGCGCTTCATCTACGGCTCCTTTCGCGCCTTCGATACGCCAAGCTGCACACCCAAACCAGACAAGTAGTGCCAGGCCAAAGTACAAGGAATCACGGACTCCACCGGTGCCCAGAACACGCGACGAGCCCTTTCTCCACCTGAGATCGCAAGACCGTGTGCAACTCGAAAATACCCCAATGATGGATCTCCGTCTGACGCTTGGGTGTCCCCGCTGCTGGTCGGTCATCTTGGATCGGAGGTAGAGGCGATTGAGAATTGGGTGTGATCGCGCGGAAGAGCGGAGCGAACCATTGAGATGAGCGAGTTCGGTGGGTGAGGTGAAGTGCGGAGCAAGAGGCGAGGATAGGCGCCGCATGGAACCTAAGGCGGTCTCACCCTCGCGTGCGGATAGCCCGAGGTGCGGACACCAGAGGATCGCGCCCCATGGATACGTGGGCCGTCTAGCGCACAGCATTGAGCATTAACAGTGCGTATTGGATGTGGATGTGTATTCCCCGCGCAGATGGGAGGAGTTGAGCTCGAGATAAGGCGTGGGCGACGAAGACCACACGAGCGGGGCGCGGACGAGAAAGGGCGGACGAGGGACATGGGGAGTGCGGGACCATACGCAGCGATAGCAAGGTGGGACCGGCATTGCACGGGGGAAGGCTGGTGTTGCGCATGCAAACACACGAGCGTTCGCCATGGATCGATGCGAGATCCATCTGTATCCGGAATGACTCGAAGGCGAAGGAACCCCCTGCTCGTCGCTGTGATACGCAAGCACAGAACATGCGACCGCGCGCACGAGGCTCTTGCAGCGCCGGATCACCAGCGCGGCAACGGTACCGGACCCGTTTTCTCCAAACAACGCGGTGGACGATGCTCTCGTTGTTGTCGTCGTCTTCTCCTCTCGGTGGTGGATAAGCGGCGTGCGTTGGTCGCGCGGGGACCACGGTGCGTCGGGCTTGGCGTGTGCGATGAAAAAAACGAGCGCAGGACGATGGATCGGCATGCATTGCGCGCTGTTGCGAGACAAGACTCAAGAGGGCCCCCGCTTCCGTCCGATACATGCACAGAAGACGGGCACGCAAGGGTCGAGGTACTTGTGCTACCCCTCGAGCTCGCCGACGTCGAGGTCTCTGTATATCTGGCGGCTTGAGGTATGCAAAGGTGTGGTCGTATACCTCGAGCACAAGTGCACGCAGGTACGCTCCGTGTGCTAGAATAACATGCGCGCGCGTGGTCACTGAGGTACGTAATGAATGGCGCTACAATGTCTGTAGTAGGGTATAGATTCTAGGCTCGCGTTCAGCGAGGATGCAGTCCGTTATATCTGAAGCACACATACCTCGACATCGCAGTTCGGGCCCCCGCGGTTGGAGAACGTGGACGCGTACTCCAGTCCCCCTCTCCTTTGCGTGTCTGTGTTGCGTGGACGCTCTCCTCGCACCGCTGAAAGTCCGGATGATGGTGGTGCAAAGGAGGGTCCCGATATCTGTAGTAGGGATCAGTGACGAATCCAAGTCAATGAGGGTGTAGGCTGCGAACTGGGCAATCTGTGCACATCTGACGCATGCGCCACTCCCGGAAGTGCGCTGTTCAGGTCCGCCGTTGGAGAACGCGAACATGTTCCGAGTTGCTGCGCGCCTCTTTTTGCGCTGACGCTCCGAGTCTCCTCGCACCGCTGCAGCGGTCTGGATGATGATGATCTGAAGCGGATTGAGCCGTCGTCTGTAGTGGGATGAGCGACGAATGCAAGGAGGGTGGCGATCCGCGTACGCGTACATCTGCTCTGGATAATCTCAGTCTGCACACACCGCTGCACCCGAGTCCACCGAGGTCGAGGTCGTGGGGCAACACTCGAGTGCGCAGCTAGGCCCCCACGTTGTAGAATGCGTACTTCATATCCCTGCTGCTGTTGCTGTACAGGCACGCTCCGCACACCGAATCACCGACGTGCGCCGCCTGTAGTGCCTGGATGAGGGTGACACCTAAAAGAGGCTCCTGACTGCGCTAGCGAGGGTCAGGAAGTAGTCCGCTGATGGTAAAGGACGGCGTACACTACAGTACAGTTGGATCTGCACCACCGTGATTCAGATATGAAGGAATGCACCACCGGGGCTGCGGCTTGCTGATGTCAGTCGACCGTGGGTAGATTTCCGTGCGGAGAGTGCTAATCATGGCGGTATGCAGTTGATGCGGGCTTCGTGCGGGAGGAAGGAAGAAGCGTGCGGAGGATGGCAGACGCCTGGAACATAGGGATGCCACACTCCTGCCCTCGACGTCGTTCGCCGGCTGGCCGCCCACCCGCCCTCGGAGTATCTGGCATGCGCAACACATCTCGTTCTGCGATGGCGCGACTGGGCGCGAGCGCCGTCCGTCCCTGTCTCGAACCCGATCCTAGCGTCCAATTTGACAAGACGGGTGACAGAGGCTGGCTGGTGGGGAGTGCGTGCGAGCGGTAACAATGCGTCGCCGATCGCGCCGCAATGGCAGCAGTAGGAGATGCCATCCTCGATCTGCGGCGCATGGGAGGCCGGGGTCGAGTGCGAGATGCGCTCGTGTCTTCATCCTGGTTCCGGAACCTTATTTCCCCATTCTCGGTGTAGGATCGAGAGCACCTGCTTCGCACAGAAATTAGTGCCTGTAAGGCTTCATAGCCGATATATGGGGAATGTACATACATCAAGTCGCAGTCGGGGCGCCAGAGGATCATGCCGTGTGCTAGAGACGGGACAATGCATGGCAGGGCAGCGGGATGAAAGACGGCTAGGTCCGCTTGCCACGTAGGTCTCGGATATCGCGATATAGCTCGCCGCGCAGACTCCGAGTCGTGCGGGACTAGTTTGTGGGCCGCCTGTTTCGGTGCGGGACGAGGTTGGTGGGTAGGGGTGAACGCGCAGATGCGGCGTGTAGCGGGGTGGCACCGGGCAGTGGTGTATGGGTGTGGTGTCTCCACACTGGGCACGCTAGTGCTATGCGTCATCGATTTTAGTACGCTTGCGCACTTGGAGATATCTGCACACGGGACGCTTATTGCGACTGTGCAGCGAGCCAAAGTCAGCTGCGTTATAAACCATAGTAGAAGATCTCGACCTGCGCACCGAGGCTTACATAGAATAAAAGTTTTCCGTTCGCATCATCGCAGCCAGGCCTTGGAGATGGGGACACTTGTTGATTGCAGAGATCTTCAGAGCCTGAAGACTAGGTTCTTGGATTCTGGCGTTGTTCACGTCCTCCGGGAAGCCCGATCGCTGAGGTTGGAGTCGAATCCAGCTTTGGTGGTTGAAGATAAGATCATAATGATGGCGCGGTCCGGCCCGATCAACCCGTACGCACAGACCACTCTGTTCGAGCTGGTTATTCCTTCAAATCTCATCGCCTTTGCTCCTCCAGTCAATCAAGTCTCAGGCTTCTGTGGACCATGTAACGTCGTCTCCGCGTCGTGTATGGGATTAACGCCGCTGAAATGAGGAGATGGGGGTTCGAATCTGTTCGAATCCCCGTAGAGGCTTAATTGAAAGTTAAGACTCGGAAAGCTCTCTGGTTTATTTCTTTTTAGAAATACATTCGAACTCCACACGGGACACAAAGCTTCCAGTGATAGATTACGGGGAAGTCTCGGCTACTAGCACATAACTATTCGAATTAAATGAACTCGTTACGGGTGTTCAACCTCACGTTGGTAATCTCCCTCGAGGCTCGAGAAAATCATTGGCACCGTGACTCCTTGGCTTCAATTTAATTCATCCCAAACACACACTGGAATCCTACCAAGTGAAATAAAGCCTCTGAACTCCCGGCAAGTCACCTCACATTTATTAGCCAATACCAAGAGTATAATGAGGAAATGTGGGTTCGAGTCCCACTAGAGGCATCGAGAGAGAATGCAAAGCTTTTTCTTTCTTTTCCAATCCAGTCATTTTGTGCGGATTGCAGTAAAATGTAATACCAATTAAAGAGCTACGAAACCTGTTGACCAGGTCACTTTGCCTAGGGGGTTTGATTCTCTCTACCTGCAATTCTCGGATTTTTCCTGTACAGTACAGATGTGTTTGCGGTCCGAAATGCAGACCCTACATGTTCACAAAGGCTGAAATCACACAAGAAGCCTCCGTGGATCACGGCGATCACCTCGTTCCATGTTTATTATTATTCTGCAAGCCAAATTCTTTGTAGCAGGGAGGAAGGGGTTCAATTCCACTCAGGGGCAATAATTCGTGGGACTGAGAATTTTTCTATGCATGGAAAAAAGCTCCGACAATGTTCAACCTGATATTGAATTCCACTTTTTGCATTTTATACTGCACCTCAAACAAGACCGGGCTCAAGTCCATGGTGAATATCTAATTTCACTCACACTCTACATACCAACCCACAAGCCTCTGCGGACTAATGGATAGTCACCTCATATGTATAGCCAGTACGCAAAGAAAGTCTAATGAGGGAATGTGGGTTTGAGTCTCACCAGTGGCGTGCACATTTTGATAGGATATCATTTTTCCCCTACCCATCTCAATCCCAGTATTTTTGTGTTAATTCCACCGCTGAGAGGCAGAAACCCTGTGGACCAGTCACTCATCTTGTATGCTGTGCAGAGATCATGTACAATGGTAAAATAGGGGCTTCAAATCCCTCCCTAGGCACTTGTTGACAGTGGTCCACAAAACAATATAGAGGGCCTGCTGGTCTCTGTTTCCAAGTTTGTGCCCTGGGCTGTCTTTCAAGGTTGTACTTGCACAGGTTTCAGTCTGACCACCTGACTGTCATATCTGAAAATCCACAGAACAGGTTCAATGGATTCAATATGGAATCTACTGGACACTCACTTCCGAATAAATGATATCTAAAGACGGGAATGAAGCCCTTGTTGATTGTGGGGTTTACTGTATAATCTGCTTTTCATTTATTTATTCCATCCTCAGTCTCACGATGTATTGGTGCGAGTACTTGAACAATGGTGATCAGTGAGGATGAATTCCCAGTGGCATCCGGAGTGAAGGACACAGATTGATCTCCGACAAAATTTCAACCTAAATTCCATCTCAACTATTCAACTGGCTTTTTTTTTCTCTGGGCAGCAGGAAGTCCCTCAGTCTCCCAGGGGAACAGTGCTATTTTATTTCCATTTATTTTCTGTTCCATCTCATTCCATTGAGAGTGAATAGCCAGAAGATCAAATCTCCAACAAAAGTTCAATCTCAATTCCATCCCTCTCTCTCAGAATTACGCTCTTTGTAACTGCACTTCAGAGGAAAGGAATAAAACCAAGGAACACCTGTGATCCTGGTGATCACCTTGCTTCAATTAGAAGGACAAGTTTCTGAAGTTTGCAAGAAGAAGCAGGATTTGAACCTCCCAAAAATCACACACAATGGATATGGGGGATATATTCTGTTGTTTTTTTTTTTTTTTTTTTCTTGTTGCATTGTGGAAAAAACACTTGATCTATAGCTCAACTCTACCTTCTATGTTTTGCCTGACCATACTGAACCTTATCCTCTCAAGATGAAATTACACTCAAGCCTGTTATTAAATAAATATGCTCATTCATTTCAAACCAAACAACAGAGACACAAGTAGCAAATCAGTAACCATAAATAATGTCATAGAAAATCACCAACAAAAAACATACAATTCCTGGAAGCCTCAGGCTGCAATCAAACCAAGCCCTTTCTCTTCACTCATGTCCACCTTGTCCAGGTCTTCGATGTCAGATAAATCGTCCTCCAGTTCCTCCACAGTTCCAGATGGTGCATTGAACTCTGCCAGACGAACCAAGTTGTTTCTGTGTTGCTCCAGCACATCTTTGCTGATACCAGCAAGTCTCTCATTGATATTTTGAACCTGTTTGGCCTGTGAAGAGCGTTCAAACAGGGGTCTCGCTCTCTCCCAAAACTCCACTGCCTTGAGTGGGTCACCATGTCCCATAGAAATGTCTCCGAGTCGTAGCATGCATTCAGCTCTGCTGCGATGCACATCCATCTCGGTGAATCCTTCTGAAGCAACTGTGAACAAACTGGTGGCTGTATGCTCATCACATTGTGCAAGGAAGATATCTCCTAAGGATTGAAGTGCCTTGAAGATTCCGAGCTTCTCCTTTCTTTTGAGAGAGTGAACAAGAAAAACAGTTGTCCAGCATGACATCCCATCCAAACCACCCCAGCAACTGGCATCACCAAGTCGTTCCAGACAACAAGTTTGGACCTGGGAGTACAGAGTCACTTTCAGGCACCTTTTTAAAATAGTCTTGGCTGCCAATGAATTTCCCTCCCTCAGGTGGAGATCTGCAAGAATAACATCACACAGTGTCACTCCCTCAACATCGCCCCAAGTGTCTAACATTTTTCTGGCTCTGTCACAATTCCTCTGGACCTCATCCTTTGGAGCACCGATCATCACATCAATTTCAGCGACATTAAGTAAAGCAAAACCATAGTTGCGGGGATCCTGTATAGTGGTTCTTTCAAGAATCCTAGTATGGATCCTGTGAGCCTCAACATATTCTGATTTAAGCCTGTGGACTTCTGCCTGAGTGTTCATGATGTTATAGTCTTGTGATCCATGGGACATGCCACAAAGTCCTAAGAGGTCTCTTGCCCTAATGCAGAGAGACATGGCTTTTGTGTAGTTCCCCAATGAATCACAGCAAACAGCCTGGATATGTAGTGCCTGTGCTTCCCTGTATACATCTGCAGAAATTAGAGCCTGTCTCTGGGCCTCAATTGCATGCACCTGAGCTGCAGAGTAATCACCAAGGTTCTGTTCAATCCATGCAAGATTCTGCAATCCTTGGGAATGCATTTTGGTGTTTCCAGTTGAAATTGCTAAGGATATAGCAGGCCCACAAAACTTCTTGGAAGAGGATATATCCCCCTTTATATGATAATAGCTTGCCAAGGCACTATAGAATCTGCCTGTGTGAACTTGGATTAGTCTCAACAGACCAGCAATCATCAGAGAGCATACATTTAAGATCTGGATCATCAAACTCCTTGAAGTGTTCCAGGGCATTGGAAACCAGTGTATCTAGATTGGAAATGGAATGAAGAGTCCATGAGTTAAGCCGCTCCATAATAAAGTAGGCTTCCAAGTGGTGGTCATGAGGGTGTGGGAGGACATTTCGGATATGTTGAATCAAAGAAATAGGTCCTTGCCCCATGAATCGGCTAAAGTGATTCAGATGGCATGTGCAATAAATGCTATTCACTAGGTCTGGATGACCCTGTTGCAATCCATTCTGAAGGACATTTTGTATGTTTGAGTAGTTTGATGAGACTCGAGCAACTGTGCTAGAACTTGTTTGATTTCCTCGGTATTCCATGTAGAATTCAAGTAATTCCTGGAAATGTTTGCGAAGAGGTCGAATTAGGTGATCACCAGGCGGCTGAATCTTCTGCATATACTCTCTTATAGGGACCAATGCTTTTAGCCGCTTGTGTTCATCACTGTAGGCTAAGGTGGTACCAACCAATGCTGCTTTGCAACTCAGGATATTATCAATTGGGAGCTTGCTCTGGACCAGCTCAACATCTGAAAGGCCATCAGGGAGCATTGACAGGAGACTCAGGAGATCTTTTGAGTGGGGATTGAGTCTAGGACTTGACAACGACAGTGAAATTGACAAGTCCAAGTTAGATGTTCTGTCATATCCTTCTGAGATCAAGGATGTTTTCTCCTCCTCCCAGTGGGACAATACATGCGAGCAACCCTCAGAGTCAACCAAATGAGCTATGAGACTGATTGCAAGAGGCAGATTGTCTGTCAGAGAGAGGACCTTGTCAACCTCATTTGGATCATGTCTGTTGTCTGCAATATCTATGAATGTTTGTCGAGCTGCAGCTTGTTCCAAAGGCTTCAGCAGTGGCAGAAATGGATGAGTCCATGCTACTTTAGCAGGCCTTTCTGCTCCTCGCATTGTGATCTAGTTTGTATAAGCTGAATGTCTAGGTGGAAAAATTATGGGGACCTACCACCAATGCAAGATGATCCACACATGTGAGGAGTGACAGAAATTCCTCTATTTTGCCTCGGGACTCAACTGGCTCCCACAATGTCTCAAGATTATCCAGAATCAGGAGAGATTTTGAGCTGCTAGAGAAGTATTGGATGACTGGGCATGTAAGGTCTTTTCCGGGCTTCAATCCAACATGGGCTCCTATGAGAGCAGCAAGTTCCACTTGGGTTGCTGCTGAGTCACAAGCAACAAAGAACCGATGCTGATTATATCTCTCGGTAATTTCTGTATGATGGATGATAGCTCTCGCAAGACTGGTCTTTCCCATTCCACCTGCACCCAAAATGGCAATCCTGGGTGTTGCTTGACCGAAAAGTTGAAGAACGTTTGATAGCTCTGAGTCTCGTCCATGGAATATCTTAGGCTCCGATGGTAGCATGGAGATTGAGTTGGAGCTTGAATATATGTCAGATACAAAAGATAGAATGGAGAGCTCACCGGAAACTGACCTGTTATGAGAGCCCGAATAAAGCCCACTGATCTGTGCAATATTCATGATTTGATTCTTAGTAGAGTAGAATTTCCCTACAGAGGATGATCTATCTGAACTGGTTGTGTCCGACAGTGCTTCAATCATGGCAAGCACTTCTGCGTTTCGCTTTTCTGCATCTTCTTGCATCTGTGTAATGTCCTTCATATGATTGACCATTGAGACCTACATATCACATTCTTAATTGAGTGGTTGAGTCACCAAACAAATGCCACACCTGAAAAAACTCAAATCCTTGTTGCAATCCTGCCTTGCAATCCTTGAGGAGTGTGCTCATCTCGCCTTGATGGAAAAACTTCTTGACCCTGCTGCCATTCTGTTGAACTTCAACAAATGTGTGGATTTTGTGGAGAGTCCTAATAGCAGTAGTCAATACCAAGAAGAGTTTTTTTCCAAGGCAAGCAACATACTCTGTGAACTTTCCAATGTGAGTCAACACACTTGGTGGCAGTTCTCCTCCTGTATCTGACTTGATGTGAACAATAAGAATTGCATTGAGCAACTCATAAGTTTGCTCCATCAATTGGCTACATTCATTCTTATTTTTTTAACTGTCTGTCATGATGACTGAGATTTATGGTTGCCCAGATTCACTGGCAATGTACCTGCATATTTTTCAAGAGAGACTGGGTTGTATTAGCCATGGCCATCAAGAGGGGGCTCTTCAGACTGCTGGCAAGGGTTTCCAGAGTGCATATAGTGAGATTCAAACATGTTGTAATGTTGTTCAGTCGAACTTGAGTGACATTGGGTTGGGGAGGCATCTTGGTGGTGGATCAAGGGTCTGGAAACACATAGGGTTTTTATCCTGTGTGCCATTGGGAAATTTCCCCTTGGGTACTGGTCATAGATATCCGATCCCGCACATAGCGCACATAAGCTGTGACACTTGTCTCTCTCTCTAAGACTCTCCTTGGTTTTTAATGTGTCTCCTAGTGAGCCTCGTTGACTCCGCTGATAGATGTTCGGACCCATCTCAAATAAAGATGGGTCAGTCAAGAAAATTCCGAGTTCGTTGCTCGACACCAACTGGCATATTACTGATTGCCCCATGCACTGCCTTCTTTCATGTACCTTTCATATCTCTCCATTTGGTCTAATTATCCCTAGGTAGCAGTTTACATCTAATGTTAGAACTGAATGTGCAGGCAATTCTTTTGGCTGTATGAGGCTAACCCAGGTAGCCTCACAAATCTTCGGGTTTGTCATCCATGAAGGATGCACTTTTGATCTTGGAGGATCGTGGAGGCCCGCAAGGATGGATCTCAGATGCAGGGCAGGTAATTCATGTATAATTAGATTTGCTAAAAATGTCCTCCTGCAATAAATTCAGACAAGCTCACAAGACAGCAAATAGCAGTGGAGAAGCATTTATTACATCAAGATATTACCTGATTCAATGACCAGTACTCAATTGTACTGGTGGATGTTCGAATCTTATCAAAGACATGGCTGTCATCTCAGTTCTTACCATTATACGGGAGAAATAGTAGGTCCCCAGTGATCATCGAGGAGAGGTATTTAGTAGATGCAAGGCCCACATTTGACGTCGGCGGAATCTAAACATCCCGGGTCGGCCTGCTAGTCGTAGATTGAATCATGATGCTTTGGATAGCCAAGCGGCAATCATTCCAGATCTGCTTTTCACCATCATGGCCTCAACATGGTCTCAAGTATCCCCTGCCGTTCTTCCCTTTCAAATTACAGTAGAGCGAAAAAATTTCGACACCATCACATACATGTACCCGGACAATACCTATCCAGCTGCCGGCTGGACAACATTCTATCCTCAAGAGTGAAGGGATCTCATCATCTCAGGAGTCAGCTTGTCCTGGGAGCAAGAGGATAAAGTAGCCTGGATAGCACTGCCTTCCTGTTCATTCTCCTTCAGACCATCCTGGCGCAGATACTTTCATCGCGAAGAAGCAACGCAGAGAGATTGAGCCCAATCAGTCTTATTCACGTTTCCTATGTTCATTGTAACACGCGTGCTTTCAGGTTCATATTGCTGGATTGAGGAGCAAGATGGAATTGGACCTGTGTATTTCATGTGATTTGCAGGACTCAGATTCATAACAATGGTGGATCGTACTACATCAACACTCACATCAGCCCTTGGTCAATGAGACCTATACCCTCTACGCCAATTTAAAAAACAGATCACACACTGTTTAATTCCCTGGCGAAATAAGTTGCTAATGTCACCTTGAGTAGGCTATTTTCGCCTTGAGTTAACATCAAGATAGCTGTGTGTGGACCAATTAAAATCGTCGTAGGTGAGTATATTGAAGCTGTAAATCAGACCAGTTCAGCATGTTTGCGATGCATGAATGAATTTCTTCCTCGTAATCGTTTTTGTTAAATCACGGCCGTTGGGCATAATAATAGCGGGTCAAATTCCATAGAAAGAATTAGTACATTCGTAGATAGGCTGACGGACCCTCAGGAAAAGACAGACACTCAAATACTAGTAAAGTTTGTTTAAAAGGACTCCTCTGGGCAATGTAACCACTCATCCAGCAATCCACAGCAGCGAGATGAGAGGCAATTCAGAATAGGAATGAGATTGGCAAGACATGATCTAAATAAATAGTTGCGGTTATATGTAACGTGCATGCGGGGCCAAAGTAGATACAGTCGTAAGAGGTGCAGATATGAAACATACATATAAATGAAGAAGGGAAGGGGGACGACACGAGGAAAATGTGGTGGGGATCAAATAAAGTCAAGTAGGAAGAGAAGATATAAGGACAAGCACGGAGGAAGAAATTGAATAACAAAAACGAAAAGTAAAAGCCAAGGCCCGGAAGGCAGGCAAGTGCGTACTCAGTCCTCAGTGCTCATGAGCACCCCACGCCCGCCCCCTGCTCTGTGTCCGCCCACCATCGTGCGCCTGCGCCGTGTACATCCGCTGCCCACCTACACCCGCGCCACCTGCTCGTATCCCTTCAGTGCCTTCCTTTCTATGCGCTGCTTCAGCTTATTGCGCAGCTCCACGGTGGGAACGTTCCGGCCCTGGAGCAGCTCATTCACCGCAAGGATCGTCCCCCTCGGAGCACGGTGAGGTAAGAGGGGAATGTACACTCGTGTCGAGGGGTTTATCAACAGTGCCGACCTCGCGCACGCTGTGCACAGCGATGATTTGACAGGGAGGCGGCGCCGAGAATGAGTGAGAGAAGTCTACGATGCGCGTCGAGCGATCTACCTGGATCCCTGACAAGGTGGTACCCGAATTTACACAGACGGGCAATGGCGGCGGGTGAATCCATGTCGCGGGGAAGGATACGGAGGTACGAATGGTGGTGCGTGAGGGTCTAGCGCGCATCAATGAGCATTCACGATATATATCGGCGCTGGGTGCGTGATTCCCCGCACAATCGGCAGTAGTTGAGGCTGGGAATAAGGTGTGGACGTCGGCGCGGACGAGGACATGAGCTGGGTGGACCAGGAACAATTGAGCGATGGCTCGGGACACGATCGTAACACTGACAGCACTCTCGTCTCATCTTCGCGCGAAGCGATGGCGAGGTGGGGACCAGCATCGCACGGGGGTCGCGCGCAGGAAGAGGAGCATAAGCACACGAGCACACAAGCGCGCGGTCTCGTGCTCGCCATGCTTCGAGGTGAGGTGCATCCCTCGAGATCCATGTGCCTCCGGTACGACTGCGAGCACCTCCTCGCGGCCAGCGTCGAATACACCCCATGCGCGAGGTGGTTATATGCGTCTTGCAGCCATGCCCGATGGGCTGCGCAGCGACGGGTACCGGATCCGATGTCTCCAGACAACGCGGTGGACGATGCCAGTGAGCACTCTCGTCTTCGTTGTTGTCTTCTCGTCTCGATGGCGGCTGGCGTTGGTCGTGCGGGGACTGCGTGGGTCGGTGGGGCTTGGCGTGTGCGATGAGAAGGAGGAGTGCGAGAGCATCCGATGTGCTTCCCGGGTCGAGTGAGAGGGCCGTGCTTCTGTCCGATACACGCACACAAGATGCGAGATGTGCACGCAAGGGTCAAGGCCCTCTCGTGCTAGCCCTCGAGGTCTGCTCTATGTCTCCGCCCGCTCCGAGGTATGCGAAGGTGTTGCCGTATGTACGCCTCGAGCGCAAGCGCAAGCGCACCCCGCTGTCTAGCGCCAAGCACGCTCCGCTGGAACGACATGCGCGCGCGCGGTCACTAGGGTACGCAACGAATGGTGGCTCTGATGTCTGCAGTGGGGATTAGGAACGAAATCAATGGGAGTGATGAGCTGCGTACATCTGAAACGCCCGCGCTTCGCTCAAGTACGCAGCTCCGGCTTTGCGGTGGGAGAACATATTCTGCCGCTCGCTGTTCCCTGTTGCCGAGTGCCTTCTTTTGCACCGACGCTCCGAAGCTCCTTGCACCGCTGGAGATTCGGATCATGGTGATGACGACTCCCGACATCTGTAGTAAAAATGAGCGACGAATCGAATGGGGATGTGGTCTGCATAGGCGTACCTCTGTTCTGGGTAATGTCGATCAGTGCAGATCTACGCACACAGGCCGCCGAAGGTCGAAGTCGAGATCGTGGTGCAATTGAGTGCGCAGCTCGTCTCGTGGTTGTCATTCTCCGATGTGTATGTCCCTTCCCCTACAGGTAAACTCCATGCATTGAATCACGGACGCGCCCTGCCCGCAGCACCTGGATAGATCACGGTCATGCTAAAACATAGGCTCCCGACTGGTGTAGTAGGGTCAGAAAATAGTCCTGCAAGATCAGCGGGTAATCCATCGATGGTGAGGGATGGCGTACACTGCAGTACATGTGGATCTGTTTGTGGCTCGCGAGAACTGGATGTCGGTCGGGGAAGGTAGATTTCTACGCAAATACTTCTAACCATCGCAGTACGTGGTCGATGTGGGTTTTGTGGTGGGTGCGCATGAGGAGAAGGAAGAAGCGCGCCGGGGATCACGGAGCCGGGAACATCCGACCGCTTAGGAATGTAGGATGCCGCTCGTCTGGTGGCTTATCACCGCTTGCCATCGATATCCGGGTGGAGGAGACTGATTCCTACATCTTCTGCGCTGGCGCCAGTGGGCTCAACCGCGATCTGTCTGCCTCTGGTCTCCCGAAACCGATGCTAGCGCCCGATTTACGAAGAGGGATGGCGGAGGCTCGCTGGCGGGAGTGTGCAAGTGGTAAGAGCACGCCACCGATCGCGCTGAAAATGAGCCGCGGTAGGAGATGTCGTAGTTGATCTGCGGTGCATGGGAGGCCAGGGCCGAGTGTAAGGCACACGCAGGACTTCGTCCCGATTCCTGAGTGCCTGAGCTTTGATACGCCTGCTTCGCAAGCGGCAGGGGTGAACCTATGGCATTGAGTCAAAACACTGTAAGGCAATATCCGGGGAACGTACATACAAGCCGCAGCTGGAGCGGGCTTTGTGGTCATGGCGTGTGCAAGGGCAAGGGCAGTGAGTACGGGCCCGGGACAATGCATGCCAGGGCGGCGGGATGAAAGACGACTAGTCCACTTTCCGCGTAGGTCTTGCATGCAACTCGCCGCGTAGCCTGCGAGTCGCATGAGACTAGTGACTGGGCTGCCTGTTTCAGTGGGGTACGAGGTTGTTGGGTGGGAGCGAACGCACGGACGCGGTGTGTAGCTGGGATGGCGCAGGGCAGTATGAATGTGTTAGGGCACGCTAGTGCGATGAGTTTAGCATGTGGGCGCGCAGTTGTAGTGTAAAGACACACCTTATGCACTTCAAGGCACCTACATGCGGGACGGGATTGGTTGTGCGGGCATGGACGCGCCTTGCGATTGTGCACATCGAGCCGAGCGAGCTGGAGCAAATTCAAATGCTTGCGTTCACAAATTCACGAAATCATCCCGATCGGCTGCTGACTTGGACACTTGTTGGTTGGAAGGGGAAGGAGATCCTGGGAGGCCCAGAAGACGGATTTAGGCATTCTGCACGCAGCTGAGTGGTGGTTGATGACGAGATCATGATGACGAGGTCCAGCCCGATCAACCTGTACGCACGGACCATTCAATTCTAGTTGCTCTTATTCCATTCATTCAAATCTCTTCGCCTTTGCTGCTCCGGTTAACGAAACCACAAGCCTCTGCTGACCAGTGCAAAGTCCTCTCCGAGTCGTGCATGCAAAATTAATGCCGCTGAAATGAGGAGATGGACGCTGATGGAGGTTCGAATCCCCGTAGAGGCTTAGACCAGGCAAAAAGCTTTTTCTTCTTCATTTTATTTTCGGAAAAATACATCAATATGCCACACGGGTCAGCAAGAATCCAACAGAGGTCGCTTGGCTCCATGAGTCTTCGAATTAAAAGAAACCGTGACGGGTTCAGCCTCGCCGTTACCTCGGGTTGGTAATTTCCCTCCAGAAATTGTTGGCTCCATGACCCTTCAATTTTAATTCAGCCCAAATAGCACATCCTACCAAGCAAGATAAAGCCTCTGTGGACTCCTGCCAAGTCACCTCATATTTATTGCGTGATCTATTATACAAAAGACGAGGGTCCCAGGATTGGACGGCTTACCATATGAATTCTATAGCTGGCTTCAGATACGGTTCGAGGATGACAAGAATGCCGAACGTGACGTGTTTGATATACTCGGACTCCTTACAGAGTTGTATTCGGACATCGAGACTCATGGAATATTGAGGGGAACTAACTTTAATGCCGGTTGGATGTGCCCTGTATACAAGAAGGGAGACCGTGCATTGATTTCGAACTACCGTCCCATCACGTTAATGAACACCGACTACAAGCTCATGACAAAGAGCTACTCACTTCGACTGACGGAGATTGCACCGGACCTAATTCACCCTGACCAAGCTGGCTTCATGAAAGGTCGGAAAATAGAAGACCAGGTAAAGCAGGCCAAATACCTGTTAAATTATGGGGAGGCCGTGGAAGAGAATGGCGCCATCGTTGCCCTGGACCAGGAGAAAGCATACGACAGAATTGATCACGACTATTTACTCACCGTGATGAGGCACATGCGATTCCCCGAGAAATTCTGTACGACAATCAAGGCATTATACACTGACGCAGAAACTCGGGTCATGGTCAATGGAGAATTAAGCTCAGCTTTCATAGTGCGACGCGGGGTCAGACAAGGGGACCCACTGTCGTGTCTGCTTTTCAACTTAGCCATTGAGCCGCTAGCATGTGCCCTTCGGAACTCAAAGCTGCAAGGTCTACAGATCCCAGAATCGAACCGACGATTACTAGTCTCTTTATTTGCGGATGACACTACCATATATTTATCAGCGACAGATTCTTGGCTGGAACTCTGGCGAATCCTGGACCTCTGGTGTACAGCGTCAACGGCTAAATTCAATATGAAAAAAACACTTGTTTTACCCTTTGGATCACCGAGTTACCGACGACAGATGCTGGTAAGCCGTTGCTTAAATGGACCTGAAGAGCATTATCGCATTCGAGATGATATAAAAATAGTCCAAGATGGTGAAACCTGCCGTCTGCTTGGTGCTTGGTTAGGAAATGGGGTGGACTATCTAACCCCATGGCCCGAAGTCTTGGAACGAATAGCTGCCGATTTGGCTAAATGGAACACGAAAAATCCTCTCCTTGAAGGACGACGACACATCATTAATATGGTGATTGGCGGGAGAACACAGTATCTCACCAGAGTACAAGGTATGCCAAAAAACATAGAAGACACCCTGATTCGCATGCGGAATGAGTTCTTGTGGTCCGGAAAGACACCAAGGATAGCAGAAAATACTATGTGCTTACCTCTGGAGCGAGGAGGAAAGCAAATTCTAGACATTCGGTCCCGGAACGAAGCGATTGACCTGTGGAATTTGAAAGAATATCTGAGAGACGGCGAGGATCGCGCAAACTGGTGTTTTTTTGTCGACCATTTAATTAAGACCCGGCTGGAAATGAGTGGTATTACCCAACCTGGAGAAGTGTTAAATGTATTTCTCCACAGCACAAGAGTACCGAAGTTCAGGGTGGACCCACTCCCAAATGATGTGCAACGAATGGTTATCACCGCACAGAAATACAACCTCACCTTCAATTGTCTCTCCATCTCCGATGACATCAAGCTTAGAATGCCTATCTGGAAACATATCTCCATGAATATGGATCAGTTTGAGCTGATACGACGCAAAGACGCTGTTAAATGCCTTCGGGAACATCATCAGGCCCGTAACGTGGGTGACATAATCACTATCGCGCATCGCAAAACCTCCCCTTTGGATCGAAGACCTCATAGAACAAATGCCTCAGGCATTGGCCGCAAAAACTGTGGATGTGTTCGCTGCCAACGCGATCGTAACGAGATCGGATGCAAACATCCCGGCAAGTGTATTGCTGCAGCAGGAGTACTCCTAGAGACCGTATACCCTAAGTGGAATCCTATGCGTCAAAATGGAGACCTCTGTGATGAACTAGCACTTACAGATGAAGAGCGTCAACAGAATCGCGATGGCGGCCAAGAACAAACTGTCGTCACTTTTGATCCGGATTTTCGATTGAAGGATTTCTCCCACGGTTTCCGCATTTTCAGCTCCGACACAGACATCGACAACAGCATGCATAATATCTGCACAAAGCGATACCAAGCTCCCCCCCCTGCCTCTGATAAACTTACAATTTTCCTACATGCAATAATCACTAACCCCGGAGAAAAAAATGCTGAAATGAAAGCGTTGATCCTTGATGAATCCCGAACTAAGTTCAAGGTGGCTCTCATTCTATCTTTCACAACTATCGCTCCACCAGCCTCGTTTGCTGCAGCCCTTCTTGGAGGTCTGCTCTGGACTATTCAGAACACAAACCGAAATACTGAAATACTCATTTGCTCCTCAACGGACTACCTGACCAAAGCCTTCGTGGTTGATAGGGCACTCCATGAGAATAACATGCTTGATGTTAATTTTCACCTATGGAGAGCAGTTTTAGGTGCCCTAAATGACCGATGTGGACGCGTACGCTTCAAGAAAGTCACATACAACCCTGCGGTAACATTGAAGTCACAATCCGCGAACGCTGTGCTTCTAGACACAGACATTGATGTAATGTTCAACTGCCCTGGAGTTTTGTTATACCACGGGACGCAACGATATTTCACAAAGGTCATTAATTCTCTGAAGGTTTTGCCTCACCGAAAATCCACGGAGACAAACCTCGAACGCATACGCTGCTGTATTAAAGATGTATCTGGTTATCTTCCTCCTGACGAGTTAATTTGGAGATCGCTACGATCACCCGATATCCAGCGAATTACGCGTAACTTCTTGTGGAAATGTGTACACAACATTTTCCGTGTAGGAGGATTCTGGGACCATATAGAAAATCTTGAAATTTTGGGCCAATGCCCGAACTGCAATGTCGATGAAAGTTTAGAGCACATAATGCTCGACTGTGATGCCCCAGGACAACGTCAAGCGTGGGCACTATGCGCGAGACTCTGGGGATATAAGTACGACCATTGGCCAAGATTAAACTGGGGGCTGCTTCTCGGATGTAACCTAGTGAAGTTCAGATCCTCGAAAGGAAAGCCAATGCCGCATAAGCAAAGATTATTTGCCCTGCTCGTGAGTACCTCCATGCACCTAATCTGGAGATTAAGGAACGAACGACGGTTCCATAAGAGTGACGAACATCACACACACACCGAGATACATAATCGTTGGGTAGCGACGATTGATCTCGCGCTAAAGCGCGACCGTCTATCTACAAATAAAATCCACTTCGGTCGCCTCGCCTTCAAGAGACAGATGGTATTAAATACCTGGAGTGGCATCCTTTGGGACGAAGATTCGTTGCCAGATGACTGGATACAGTCAGATCGGGCTTTAGTGGGTATACGACCCATATATTCAAAGCGTGGAATTGGTTAGTACAATTCTAGGTCGGAGTCCCACACTAAGTTCTGAAAACTGTGCATAATTGGCATTTCCCGACGGACAACTTACTGGCTTCTACTGATTAAAAATCGGTTACCCAAGCGGATGAACTTGGAATGCATTGCAGACTGAGTCTCATTATTCAACGCTCCAAAAAAAAAAAAAAAAAAAAAAAAAAAAGACGAGGGTCACGTGAAGCTTTCGCGAGCCAATCAGAATGCTCACTTAAGTCGAGGACAAACATCGTGCTGTCTTATAGCTACCTCGACATTGTCGCGTCTCACATTCTTGGTTCATGCCCGTGGTCTACATCGTTGGGCACGAATTCTCGCACTCGGAGCTCCTGCTGCCCCTTTGTTCTCGCACTTCGCACTTCGCACTTCCGCACTTCTTGACTACGCACTGCCAGCAAAATATCCTCTACTTATGCTCTCCGTGCTAATGCACAAGTAAGCCCTGTAATTACTCTGTACTACTAATACATATTCTTTTCTTCTTGAAATCCTCTGAGAGAGCCCGAGAACTGAGTACTGGCATGTGTACGCCGTAGGAGCTGCACACTCGGCAAGTCTGAAACACAGCAAACTTTGAAAGTCCCGAAGACAGAGCTACAGAGTTACGCTGACACGGACTTATCACCCACAGCTCCCTCTTTCTATGCGTCCTCTACCTTTGCTGCTGTGGATATTGTGGGTGTTCTTGGTGCTTTTGGTCAAAATGTGAGTGCTTCTACGCGTTTTTTGGTTGTTGTGTTCATTGTGCTTATTCCGCAGGCCCTCGCCCTCTTCACCCTCCCAATCATCGTCGTTTCCCCAGCGCACCAAGACGCACATCCGTCAAGCACGTCAGCTGGCCAATATAGCCCCGTACCGCCTCAATCCAGCAAATGCGCCTCTGCGCGCCCTCGCCCCGAACCCAAATGGTAACGCCCCATTGCGCGCCCTCGCTCCACGCCCCAATGGAGACTTGGAGTCTCAGCGTACAGCTCACCGGGACGCTGACCGCGAGCGGCAGCTGGAGCTCCAGGAGACGCCGCCGCGCCGCCGCCGCCGAATGCCTCAGCATCGAGTTGGAGACGAAAACCGTGCTCCATCGCCGACACCTGTTGCACGTAGACATATTGAGCAGGTAAGTGCTCACCATTGGGTTGCATACTGATCGTATATATCTTTTTAGCCTGTTTTCGCCGGCGTTGGGACACCTCCCGATTCACAGCGACCACTACCACCAGACAAGCGTGCAGCTGCTCAGCGAGCACGGCGCGAGCGCGAACGTCAGGCAGCGGCAGCAGCTCCGGTCTCTGAACAACGTCCGACCCTACAGCAAACTGCGCAGCGAGCACGCCGGGAGCGTGAGAGGCAGCAAAGAGAACAAGCAGAAAGACAGCAACAAGAACAGGTGGAACAGCAGAATCGCGAAGCGGAAAGGACACGGGAACGCGAGAGAGTGCAGCCTGAAGGTCAACGCGCTAACCAGCTTCTCACCCCGCCGGCTACAAATCGCGAGCGCCCAACAGGTGAGTAGCCATGCTATATAATACATCGTACTTTTGCTCAAGTATCCTCTCAGTGCCTGTTGATGGTCCCCAACGACGTCCTCGATCCCCGCCTGTAGGTGGTCAACGACCACGTTCTCCACCTGCACGCCATCGTCACCGTCAAGTTCTAGGTGCTGCTCGCCAAGTATACACAGAGCCTGAAATGCGGCATGACCTCGGTCCCATGAACATTAAATGCTCGCATTGTCATGCTTTGCATTGGAAGGACGAGAAAACTGCCAACTCGCCGCAACGCAGTCCCGAGTTTGGGCTGTGCTGTAACCACGGTAAAGTGGTCATAACACAGCTTGAGGAGCCACCGGCAGCCCTGCATGTGCTATTGACCGAGAGCGATGCCCAAGCCAAGGAGTTCCGCAAGAACATTGCGCAGTATAACACTGCACTTTCATTCACGTCTCTCGGCGTCAAGGAGGACCATTCAATTAATAACGGCGGTGGCCCCCCGATCTTTCGAATTCACGGCGAGCTTTGTCACCGTGCAGGCACCCTTCTACCTCCGGAAGGCCACAATCCGACCTATGCGCAGCTATACATCTACGAACCTCAGGCAGCCCTGGAATATTGCATGCAGAACAACACCAATCTGCGTCGCGACACCATGGAAGTCCTACAGCGAATTATTAGCGGGAACCATCAATATGCGCCAATCTTCCTCCACTCGCATGAGGTTCTTGCGGCTGCAGGGGATGAAGCAGACGATGTTTCCGTACGCCTGCGCGTTGCTCCGGGTGTTCATGCCCGAAGAGGGAATCTGCCAACTGTGGACGAGGTCGCAGTCATTCTTCCAAATCAAAATAATACAGAACCTCGGGACATCGTACTCCGTCGACGCAATGGGCCACTTCTCCGAATAAGTGACCTGCACCCCGCATACACCCCACTGTATTATGTTCTTCTCTTCCCTCGCGGGGAGAATGGTTGGCACCCGGACTTGAAGCTTCATGAGCCACAGAAGGACCATCCCGCACGGCTAACGCAGACGCGCTATGTAGCATATAGGCTTCATAAGCGCACAGGGGAGCCATCCACCATTTTGCGTGGATGTAGGTTGCTCCAGCGATATATGGTCGACATGTATGCCTCAATCGACCAAAACCGACTACATTATCTGCGATTTAATCAGCCGAAGCTGCGTGCGGAGTTATATAGCGGCCTCGAAGACGCAATTCATGCGGCTGATGACAATTTGGATCTCGATGACCTTGGCCAGCGTGTGGTTCTCCCGTCAAGCTACATTGGCGGTCCGAGGCATATGGGTCAGCGCTTCCAGGACTCTATGGCGATTGCTCGATATTATCGTACCGTAGATTTATTCATCATGGTTACGACCAATCCTGACTGGCCAGAGATTGTGCGCGAGCTGTTCCCTGGCCAGTATCCCTCAGATCGCCCGGACTTGATTGCGCGCGCCTTTCAGCTGAAGAAGCAAGCCATCATCCATGATATTTACAAGAATGGCATCTTTGGACGTACCGTTGCATATGTGTATGCCATTGAGTTTCAAAAGCGGGGTCTTCTGCACATGCATCTCCTTTGTTTTCTAGAGCCCGGCCAGAAACTGCTCACGCCTGAAGACATAGATTCCGCCATCTGGGCCCGATGGCCTGATCCCGACACCCAACCGCTCCTTTTTGAAACTGTCAAAAAATGTATGGTTCACGGACCCTGTGGTGCAGCCAATCCTCGCTCTCCATGCATGGATGGGGGACGTTGCACCAAGCGCTACCCCAAACCTTTCACCGACCACACTATAATGGACGACAACGGATATCCGCAGTACTACAGACCAAATGATGACCGCGCGTATGATGTCCGTGGAATCTCAGTCGACAACTCCTGGATTGTTCCGTACAACCCGTTTCTCTCTGCAAAATACAACTGCCACATTAACGTTGAGTGCGCCGTCTCGCTGGGGTCATTCAAATATGCCTTCAAATATATCCAGAAGGGTGGGGACGTCGCGGGTTTAGAGGTTCGCAACAAGCGTGACGAAATTACACGATGGATCGAGGGCAGATATATTTCCGCTGCGGAGTCAGCCTGGCGCATTTTTCACTTTGACATGCACGACCAGAATCCGACGGTCGTTCGGCTACAGGTACTTTAAATTTATTAGTTCATATTCATCGTATTAACTATTAATGATGACCAGGTCCATCTTCCTGGGCAGCATTTGGTTCTCTTCAACGCCGGCGAAGACCCCGAGGCTCTGCTTGAGCGAGCTGCCGGCGAACGCACCTGTTTGACTGCATTCTTCGATGCCAATGCGGATGATGGTGCACTTGGTGTTCTTGCCCGGCAGTATACTTACCAAGAATTCCCGCAAGTATTCACGTGGAAGAATGACAAGAACTCGAAGCGTTGGGCTATACGACAAAAGGGTTTTGCGCTGGGCCGGATGTTTTTTGTGCCTCCTACTGCGGGAGAGCGGTTTTATCTTCGCACTTTGTTGACAGTTGTGAAAGGTCCGACATCTTTTGAAGATCTTCGGACCTACAATGATGTCGTTCATCCTACATTTTTGGAGGCGTGTCTTGCCCGGGGCCTTCTGGAGGATGACGGCGAGTGGAGACAGTGCCTCACAGAAGCATCTCACATGCAAACAGGGAGCCGTCTTCGGCAGCTCTTCGCCGCCCTGCTTCTTTTCTGTGAGCCAACGCGTCCTGCCAATTTGTGGATGGAGTTTCGGCATCACATCTGTGATGACCTCTCTCGGCAACTACAAACTATGGGCCGTAATCTCACTGAAGATGACGCATACGACTACGGCCTCTTTTTACTCAACAAGCTTCTCCAGGAGTCCGGCCGGTCCCTCAAAGACTGGCGCACCATGCCGCTTCCGCGGATCGATTGGGATGCAGAGGTTATGAACCCGCTTATTGCCGACCAGCTTGCTTACAATAGGGATGAAGAGCGCAAACGGGCAGAGCAACAAATGGCCCAGCTTAACCAGGAGCAGCGGGAGGCGTTTGACAAGATCATCGAGTCTGTGGGGCAGCACTCCGGGAAGACTTACTTCCTGAATGGTCCAGGCGGTACGGGAAAGACTTTTGTCTACAAGACGGTTTGCCATAGGCTTCGGAGCGAAGGAGACATTGTGCTCTGTGTAGCATCCTCCGGGATTGCTGCATTACTCATGCCAGGTGGTCGAACCGCACATTCGGTCTTCAAAATTCCCATTGATGGGCTCAACGCGGAGTCTTTCTGTAATATTCCCAAAAACAGCCAACGCGCCGATCTCCTTCGTCGGACAGTGCTCATCATCTGGGATGAGATTGGTATGCAGCATCGGCATGCTGTGGAAGCTCTTGACCGTACTCTGCATGATTTACTCAATGATCCTCGGCCATTTGGGGGAATTACCGTCGTTCTTGGTGGGGATTTTCAGCAGATTCTTCCAGTGGTTCCTAAGGGCTCGCGCGAGGAGATCGTAGGTGCCTCAATCTGCCGTTCACCGCTGTGGGTTAACATCGAGGTCCTACGCTTGCACCGCAACATGCGGCTCGAGTCGGAAGGCCAAGACGAGCGGGAATTTGCCTCATGGCTGCTTGATATTGGTCACGGCAGAGGTATCGCACCAAACGGTACCATCCCTCTACGTGCTGGCATGGAATGTGACAGTCCTCAATCACTTATCGACTTTATCTACCCTGGGATCGCCACCACGCCACCTCCACCTCCTGAATACTTCATGAACCGCATGATCCTTGCCCCCCGAAATGCGGATGTGTCCGAAATCAACAGTCGAGTTCTTAAAGCCATGTCTGGCGACGCTCGAACCTATTTCAGCGCTGACAAGATTATCGAGGAAATTGGCGCAGATGGGCCAGGCGGCGACGAAACCTTAATCCCGATCGAATTCCTTAGGTCTTTAAACTCCGGGAGTTTACCTCCAGGTGAACTTGACCTCAAAGTCGGCTGCCCTTTAATTCTCCTCCGGAATCTTTCTCCAGCTCGGGGGCTTTGCAACGGAACTCGAATGATATTGGTTCGCATGTCTGACAGAGTTCTGGAGTGCAAATTGGTAGGCGGGGATCATGACGGTGAAATTGTTCTTATCCCCCGAATCTCCCTTACCCCCTCGAATACCACCGACTTTTCATTCAAATTTTGTCGACGGCAGTTTCCTACTCGGCTTGCCTTTGCCTTGACTATCAACAAGGCACAGGGCCAATCGGTCAAGTTTGTCGGCTTAGATCTTCGAGTCCCTGTCTTCTCGCACGGCCAATTGTACGTTGCTTTTTCACGCGCAACGTCGGGACAGCGGATCCGGGTTTTGTTGCCCGACAACAGCCTCGCCTCTGAAACAACCAATGTTGTTTACCCGGAGGTCCTTCTTGGCTGAGTAAATTTTTTCACTTGATTTACGCGCGCACATCCGAATTGATCGCTATATCCTAGGCCCGACTTAAGTTCTTCTGACTCAGAAGAACTTAAGTTCTGAGCGGTCGGGGGAGATTGGAAACCTGGATAAACTGCGTGGGATATAAGAGTTGTATGGATTCTGTACGCTAGGAGAGACAACCATGGTTCGGCAGACCTGCCTGTGCTCTAAACTTTCAGTGTTTCTTGGACGTGTTTACGTTTTCAGTGGCTGTCCCCTGATTATAATAGTGGTAAACAACCGATTTTCTGCAGCTACTGTGCTTCATCTCTCTTCCTCGACTCCGAAAACACTCCGAAAATTTTATCTTTCATACTCCATCTGTGCCCCTGAAACAGTTTGTGCAATTCAGTTGATATTGCAAGACTTGCTTTCGGACTTTGCCGTCGCCAAAATTCGGTCTTTGGTATCCCTCATGTGCTCTTGAAACATT
Source organism: Mycena leptocephala (assembly GCA_029378395.1). NCBI lineage: Eukaryota > Fungi > Basidiomycota > Agaricomycetes > Agaricales > Mycenaceae > Mycena > Mycena leptocephala. Next base: position 149,212 of record JARJLF010000476.1, read on the forward strand.
CTGTTGCTGGTATTGCTCAATTGTCCAAATGCTAAATTGTAAGATTTTCTTTGGGTTTCCCACCGCAAGCGACTGGCCATATAAATCTGTGGAATCTTGGCTGAATCACCCCACCCCGCTTTTCAATTTCCTCATTCAATGTCCTCCTCCTCCTATGCAAGCCTTACAGGCCTCACTGTTCTTGAAAACCCTCGCCAAACAACGACGATGGGTTTGATTTTTGACGCCAATTTTTTCCTCGGTGGCAAGTCCACCAGGTCGATCTTGGCTTCACTTCGATATTTCAACGCCAACAAGACAAAATTTCCGGATGTTGGCGTGTACTTTGTTTATGCGACGGTAATTAATATTCAAACTACATAGCAAGCACTTACTTTTTTGAAGGTCGCTCAAATGGACCCCTCTGTTCCAGTCGACCTCTTTGCTGGCCCGGACTTTGGCCTCTCGCGCGAGGATTTTGCCTTGATAGGAGATATTCAGTTTGTGAGCCATCGACTACTTCCCTATGTCCTGCATTTGACTTCGGTCTCTTAGCTTTACCTCCTGGGGGAACCCGACGACGTAGATATCAATTTCCTTCAACGCCCGTATGCCCATATTTGTGGTGCTGCTCTCAATCCCGATCCTGAGACCGCAAAATGGTCTATGGAGGCAGATCAGTATACGACCGCCATTCGGGATGTGCAGAAGCTTGCGAAGGGAAAGGGTGATCCCCTGCCGAGGTTTGTTTCCCCAATCCGTATACTGTATTACTGAGCTATCATTCCTCAGATCCTTCTTTCCGGCCATATGCACTATCCCGGACTCTTCCCGCTACACCAACGCGAAAAAGCCGGTCCCCTTCAACAAGCGTTATGTGATGGTTGCCGGTTATCTTACTGACACCAGCAGCACGCTGGACAACGATAGCAAAATCAAGGACTCTTTCTGCATCGACGTCGACAACATCGCTTTCCTCGGCACTCAAACCACACCTGCAACTGGTGGTACCGTCATGAATAGCCCGGGTGTGTGCTTTCGTCTGCCTCATTTATTCACCTCTGATTTTAAATTAGCTCCGTCGACGTCTGCTTCCACTCCGGGAGCTAAAAACAATAAACGTTGGTCCTACGACACCCCTATTGGCAACAAGAAAAAAAAAGAGCCGCATGTCCAGCCCGACTCCAGAGATTGGGACCTCCTCCCCCGCTGGCCCATCGTCTTCTCCGACCCCGGGCCCGTCAAACATTTGAATAGCTATATACAGAGTTGATTCTACACCATTCAATGTTCTTTTCAAATATCTATCTTCTGTCTGTCTCACTTTTAATGATGCCCTACTACTCTTTAAACAATATTTTGTTCATTTTGATTTCCTTTGTATTGATGATTGAGGCTTGAGACTTGAAAATATTACTAAGCAACGAGAACGCGTAAGTGATTCGAGACGTCCTTATCATTCTCCGTCCGTGTATTATGTAAGTAATCCTGCAAGTTATTTGTATCTCAATGACAGTACACCTCCATTGTAAGGTAAAAATTCAGAAGATAGATTGGGGTGTATAGGTGTTAAAGACCAAATTCCACTGTATTCGGGAGGAGCCCCCATGTGTTAGAAAACTGATATTTTATTCCTAATTTCCGGCAACTGGATGTCACGTTTCTGTGCTTACTTTAAATTTAAATTTACTCTTTGAACAATATTTCCGTAGCGAAGCACGGGTTCCTGCTAGTCCAAAACAAGGGCAATGAGGAAATGTGGGTTCGAGTCCCACCAGAGGGATAGAAAATAACGATTTTTTTGGGGTTTATTTTTTGTAGAATGTGCTACCAATTGCAAGAGCCAGGAGCCTGTGGACCGAAAGAAAACCAGGTGAGAATCCCTCTGCCCGCCTTTCTCGGATTTTTCCGGTACAGTACAGTGTGTATTTTGCGGTCCGAAATTCCAAACACTACACACACTATCCACAAAGGCTGAATCCCATAACAAGTAGAAGCCTCTGTGGATCACGGTAACTGCCTTGTTCAATGTGATCATTATTCGACAAGCCAAATGCTTTGTAGCAAGGAGCTCAAGGAGGGTGTTCGATTCCCTTGCGGGCAATGGGCTCGGATTTTTTCTTAAAATACATAAAGAAAATCTCCGACAAGAGTTCAACCTAATATTGAATTCTATCTGTATCTCACTGCACCGCGAACAAGACCAGGCTCAAGTTCATGGTGAACATCTAATTTCAACCATACTGTACATGCAACCCCCAAGTCTCTGCGGACCAATGGAAAGTCACCTCATATGTAGGTTAAAATGTGTAATGAGGGAATGTGTGTTCGAATCCCATGCACATTTCGATTCAAGATTGGATATCATTTTTTTTCCCTTCCCTTTCCAATCCCGGTATTTTGTGTTCATTCCTCTGATGCACTGCTGAGAGGCAGGAAGCCCATGGACCAGTCACTCATCTGGTATGCAGTGTGGAGGTCATCTACAACGATAAAATAGGGGGTTCGATTCCCTCCTAGGCATTTGTTGGCAGCAGCCCACAAAACAATGTGGAGAGCTTCCCGGTCTCTGTTTCCGAGTTTGAGCCCTGGGCCCTCTTTCAAGGTTGTACTTGCACGGGTTTCTGTCTGGACCATCTGGCTGTCATGACTCAAAAATCACAAAAGAACAGGTTTATTGGATTCAATGCAAAATCTAAATTGACATGCACTTCTGAATGGATGAAATCTAAGAAGTAGGAATGAAGCCTTGTGGATTGTGGAGCTCCAGGGGTACACATGGTCTGCTTTTCTTTTATTTATTCCATCCTCAGTCTCACAATGGATTGGTGTGAGTGTTTAAACTTGATTTAAACTGTGGCCGATCCATGAGGATGAATTGCAGTGGCTGGGAGTGAGGGACACAGATCAATCTCCAACAAAAAAATCAACCTAAATTCCATCTCAAGTATTCAGTTTTTTTTTCTTTCTTTCTGGGCAGCAGGAAGTCCTCTCAGCCTCCCAGAGGCACAGCATGGTTTTGTTTTTCTTTATTTTCTGTTCCATCTCGTTCCAGTGAGAGTGAATAGCAAGGATCAAATCTCCAACAAAAGTTCAACCTCAATTCCATCTCTCTCGCTCAGAATTACACTCTTTGCAACTGCACCACAAAGTAAAGGAATAAAACCAATGAAAACCTGTGATCATGGTGATCACCTTGCTTCAATTACAAGGTCTTCTGAAGTTCCAAGAAGAAGCAGGATTTGTGCCTCCCAAAAAACACAATGGATATGGGGAATATATTCTGCTTTTTTTTTGTGCATTGTGGAAAAAACACTTCAATCTAGCTTGACTCAACCTCTTGCGTTTTTTGCCTGACCATGCTGAACCTCATCCTCTCAAGATGAAATTACACCCAAGTCTCTTATTAAATAAATATGCTCATTCATTTCAAACCAAACCACAGGGATACATGTAGCAAATCAGTAACCATAAATAACAACATAGAAAATCCCCAACAAAAACATGCAATTCCTGGAATCCTCATGCCCCAATCAAACCAAGCTCTTTCTCATTACCCATGTCCACCTTATCCAGTTCTTCAATGTCAGATAAATCATCCTCCAGTTCCTCCACAGTCCCAGATGGTGCATTGAGCTCTGCCAGACAAGCTAAGTTGTTTCTGTGTTGCTCCAGCACATCTTCACTGATACCAGCAAGTCTTTCATTGATATGTTGAACCTGTTGAGCCTGCAAGGAACGTTCAAACAGGGGCCTTGCCCTCTCCCAAAACTCCACTGCCTTGAGCAGGTCACTGTGTCCCATAGAAATGTCTCCAAGTCGGAGCATGCATTCAGCTCTGCTGCGATGGACATCCATCTGGGTAAATCCCTCTAGAGCAACTGTGAACAAATTGGTGGCTGTATGCTCATCATTCTGGGAGAGGAAGATATCACCAAGGAATTGAAGTGCCTTGCTAATTCCAAGGTTCTCTTTTCTTTTGAGAGAATGCACAAGAAATACTGTGGTCCAGTTAGACATCCCGACCAAATTACCCCAGCAACTGGCATCACCAAGTCGTTCCAGACAACAAGTTTGGATTTGGGAGTATTCCAAAGTCACTTTGAGACACTTTGCGAAGATTTTCTTTGCTGCCAATGAATTTCCCTCCCTCAGGTAGAGATCTGCAAGAATTACATCACACATTGTCACTCCCTCAACATAGCCGACAGTGTCTAACATTTTTCTGGCTCTGTCACAATTCCTCTGCACATCATTCTTTGGAGCACCAATCAACACATCAATTTCAGCGACATTGAGTAATGCCAAACCATAATTGTGGGGCTCCTGTACAGAGGCTTCTTCAAGAATGCTAATATGGATACTGCGAGCCTCAACATATTCTGATTTGAGCCGGTGGATTTCTGCCTGAGTGGTCATGATACTATGGTCTAAGGTTCCACCAGACAAGGCACAAAGACCTAAGAGGTCTCCTGCCCTAATGCAGAGAAACATGGCTTTTGTGTAGTTTCCCAATGTATAGCAGCAAATAGCCTCAATACGGAGTGCCTGTGCTTCTCTGAATAAATCTGCAGAAATCAGAGCCAGTCTCTGGGCCTCAATTGCATGTACTTGAGCTGCAGAGTAATCACCAATGTTCCATTCAACCCATGCAAGATTTCGCAATCCATGTGAATGCAATTTGGTGTTCCCAGTTGAAAGTGCTAAAGATATAGCAGCTCCACCAATTTTTTGGCAGAGGATATATCACCCTTGAGCCAATAATAATCTGCCAAAGAGTTATAGAATTTGCCTGTGTGAATTCATGTGAGTGCCAACAACCAGTATTAATCAGGGAGCATACATTTAAGATCTGGGTCATCAAACTCTTTGAAGTGTTCCAGGACATTGGAAGCTAGTGTCTCCAGATTGGAAATTGAATACATCCGTGAGTGGAGCCACTCCGTAATGAAGTAAACCTCCAGGCGATGGTCATATGGGTGTGGAAGGACATTTCGAATTTGTTGAATGAGAGATGTAGCTCCTTGCCCCATGACTTTGCTAAATCTATTCAGATAGCATATGCAGTAAATGCTATTCCCTAGGTCTGGATGACCCTGTTGCAACCCATTCTGAAGGACATTCTGGATGTTTGAGTAGTTTGATGATACTCGAGCAACTGCACTAGAACTTGATTGATTTCCTCCATATTCTATGAAGAACTCAAGTAATTCCTGGAAATGTTTGAGAAGAGGTCGGATCAGGTGATCACCAGGTGGCTGGATCCTCTGCATATACTCTCTGATGGGTACTAATACTTTTAGCTGCTTGTGTTCATCACTGTAGGCCAAGGCAGTACCAATCAATGCTGCCTTCCCATCCAGGTTAATGACCAGCGGCACATCTCCTTGTTCTTCCAGGGGTAACGATGCCTCGTCTGATAAATATTAAATATTAGCATTGCGTTGCTATTTCGAGATGAAGACCTACAGTTGTCCCCAGGCACAATCTCCATCACCGTGTCGTCGTCGTCCTCCTTGCGTTGCCGATTAGCCTTAGCGAGCGCCGGCATGAACTGCTTGAAGGTTTTGGCCCGGATTTTCTTCAACTCAAATCTTCGACCGATAATATGGCCGTGATCTTCAAGCGCGGTGGGGTAGTTCTTGATGCGGCACTTGCTTTCGAAGGCGATGTCGAGGAACTTGGGGCCCCACTTCATCTGGTACTTGTTCGGGTCCGACTCGTGCTCCCCCAGAGTACCGGCTTTGCGACAATGATTCCCTGTCCAACCGTTAGCGCAGTCAGCACCTCCAAGCCGACACGACTCACACAACTGGATCCCCATGATCTTCGCCCACTGGTGGTGAAAGTCATCGCGCCCCGACTTGCTTGTGTCCAAACCTTCGGCGGGCCGGAGCGCCTGGGCGGCCATCCCGCGCTTCCTCAGCTCTATGTTCCTACCACAAAGTTAGCTTTTTGTCGTCTGTCAAATCGTATGAAATGGACGCACCCGAAGATCAGCTCTTGATCCTTGTTCAGTGAGGTTATACAAATGGGCCGCTCGCATTTCTTTGAACTCGTCGCCAGCTCCGAATACATAACTCGCGTCCCCGCGATAGTCGATGACGAAGCCCCACACGTGGACACCGTAGGTCTTCTGTATCATATGCGCCTGCCGATGAAGGTCAGTACCCTCACTTCAAATACTTAGACGACGGGGATGTACCGTTTGTATAACCGGCCGCATCTCTTGCTGAAGCTTCTTCTTCAGACCGTTCTTCTCTCGGTAATTGACAACGGCCTGCGCCACAAATTTTTCGTGCCATTCTTTGAGCCATGGTAGCCATCTGTAGACGGCCGCGGAGTTGTGAATCATGTCCGGGGTGAATTCGTCGTCGATTCCGCAAGCCGTTATTAACGCCTGCCGACAAGCAGCATTGAGGTTGGAGCCCGCTACAAGACAACGTCAGCATTCGAAAGGGCGCAGAGGGGACGGACGACTTACTGTCTTGGGTCTTGTCGCGTGTCTCTGCCCAATACTGTTGCCACATGTTCCATGCACACATCGCGCGGGGTGTCTTGATGCTAGACGTCCCCAGGACTTGATGTAACGTCTCAGCCGGTTTGCCGCAGTCTTTGGTGATCGTCTCCACCTCCTTCAGAAACTGCTCGTACACCTCGTGCACACGCTGGCGGATCTTGGTTGGTACAGGCCCCGAGGTGTGTTCCCCCTCGGCCCCGTCCTCGTCCCTGTCCTCGTCGTCCTGGATGTAGTTGTTGGTGAGCGGAGCCTTCCTCTTCCCCTTCCCCTTCCCCCGCTTGGAACTAGCCGCGCAGGGCCTGGATGCCTCGCCACCGTCCTCCTTCGCCTTCGTCTTTGACTTCGCCTTGGAAGAACCAGCGGCGTTGCTACTGGTTTGCGTCTCCCTTGCCGCCTTCGACCTGGACTTCGACTTGGCCTTCTTTTTCGTGGTGACTTCCTCCGAGTCGTCGAACCCATTCTCCTCGATAGCCCTCTCGAAGTCCTGCATATCCTCAACGTCGTCCGCGTCCGAAACAGGAGAAACGCGTCTGCCGACCGCTAATTTTTTGTCTCTGATTCGCTGCTTAGTGGCTCGGTCTCGGCCATACTCGTTGCCGCTGTCGTCGCTATCCGATTCGCCCGCTGACGGTGGCAAAGACGACAGTGGCAATGGGGACACTCGCGTCCGGCGGCAACCACGGGGGGATGCAGTGGCTGACTCGTTGTCGCCGTTCAGGGAAGGTCCGCGCGACGGGCGTTGCGATGGTGAGCCACACCAAGCATCGGCGGAGAACGACCGGCGCGCTTGCTTGCTGTTGCGAATGTCCCGCAGAGACTGAGCGGGTCCTGCCCTCTAGGGAATAGCACGAGTATATATTCGCGAATATGAATATTCGCCGACACCTGGAGATTGATACTCGCATTCGTACGAATATTGATCACGAATATTCGTTGCTTAGTCAGCGATATTCGCGAATACTCGTGAGTGGCAACTATTTACATTCAGCGAGTTTGAATATTCGTTAGTTGCGAGTTATTCACGAATAGCATACATATAAAGTTCAATTTCAGCTACTGAACTACAAGCTGGTGTCTTCAACAACAATAACCTTAGATGATCCCTGTGCCTCAGCTGCATTTGGTACTCTCCGCTTCTTTTTGCGTGTCCAACCCTCAGCAAGCTGGCTTTCAAACTCGTCAACTGCAATAAGGTCCGGGTCGCTTGCCCACTGGCCAACCATCACAGCGGATCTGGTGCTTTGCCACGGCGACGAGATGATGCACGAGAGACGTTGCTACTGGGAACCTGTGAAATACTGTCGTCTGGTGCAATGGACTCGCTGTCGGATTGCGGGAATGATGGAGGCTCCGGAGTTGGAGGATGCGAGCTTACAGCCTTCCTCCGAGTCCTCGAAGCTGCACAGGCCATCGGGGTGTTGAGTTGTTCATCCCCACAAGTGCAGGTTAAATGAGAGTACCAAAACTCCGAAGAATATGAGCTCCCTCGCCGATGCAAGTGTTCGGAAACTCCGAGGAAGATCAGCTGTCAGCGTTCAGAAACTCCGAAGATACTCAGGTCCTCTTGACAGACGCCAGCTGTAGCATGGAAAGACAGAAGCTCACCTCACGATCCGTTACTTCCAGATTAAGCATCATATACTTCCGATTTTGACAGATTGACAGATGGACATTAAATCTGCCAAAATACAGTTGGTTCTCTCTGATCCGAGGTTGTTCTCTTCCACGTCAAATAACCTAGGATTACCCGACGAATATTCGCGAATATTAACTTTCACAGAAACTGATACTCGCATTCGCACGAGTAGCACAGCCACAGCAACTCACGAATACGAATATTCGCAATTCGCGAATGGCTTGGCACGAATATTCGTGATACTCGCTACTCGTGCTACACTCTACTGCCCTCAGAGTCACTGGAGTGTGCCCGTTGCGGAGGGTCGAAGAAGGGGGGACGGTGGCCGCTTCGTATGGGAGAACGGCCGTGCGCATATTCCGGTGTCGGCCCGCGGCGCGTTGGGGAGTCCAAGGACTGGCGGCGGGAGTGGGGGCGCTCCTCAGAGACTCCACGGGCGTCTGAACCCGGTCTCTCGACATGGCGGGGAGGCGAGTCGACAGAGTGCTGGCGGGAGTGGGAGCGCTCATTGTCCGAGTCGGGTGTCGGTGCACGGCGCATGGGCGGGGACGAATAGTGGGCATGGGGGGCAAAAGGGTCGTTTTGATCTTCGCCTTCGTCTTCTTCCATGGCGAGGATGTCCTCGCTGTCGAAGTACCCTGTGTTTGGCATGTCGTCGAACTCGTACTCTGGTTCCTCGTCGTCCTCGACTGCAGGGACCGTCTCGTACGCGCGCTGTTCGCGTTGCGAATCCCTGTCCTGCGATTGCCTCGGTTGGGTGCGATGGGATAGATTGAATCGGTCCGTGGCGAGGTCTGGGCCATCGCCGCCACCGTTCGTGCGATTCTTCGCTAGCGGCCGCGGCTTGGGACGGTTATCCATGGGCGCAGCACCCTGGTCAGCAGAGTGAGGGCGTTGGAGTGGCCCGGTGTTTTTCTGCAGGAATATAGTTTATAAATGAATTAAAAATGAGAAAAAGTGAGAAACGCGGAGTACTTACAGCAGCATTGGAAGCGTCTGGGCGTGTGTCCTGGGCAGGAGCCTCGCCTGCGTCCTTTCCCTACAAGATCATTAGTATCGATAGAGCCGTCACTGAGAGCAAAAACCCACAGCTTGGGCAGGATTTTGGCGTGTTTCGTGGCCGGGAATTTCGACCGCGTCGTTATTTGTAGCGTTCGGCACCGCAACCTGGGCGGCAGCATCGACGGTGTGATTTCTCTACGGTAAAAAAAGAGTCGTTAGTTTTGATATACCAGGCCGTCAAAAATTAACTTACAGCCTCGTGCGCCGTCTGGAGGTCGGCGGCGATCTCTTTCTGTGAGGGCCCAGTCAGCTTGAAAAAACTATCCATGCGTGGATGACCCACAAAGCTGAGGGTGTTCGTCTTGGGTTTTCGCTGAAAATATCAGACTTCAGTTGCGCGGTCGAACAATATAGCCACCAAAAAAGAATACCTTGCGCCTCACTAAGGGTTTGGGTGGATCTACGCCTTTGGCCTGGGCTCGAGTGACGGGCATTGAGGGCTGTGGGTGTTTTTTGCTGAGAGGGAGGGAGCTTGGTGGCTCGACCGTGTGGGTGGTGATTAACAAGAAAATTGGTTTGAGACGTCTAGAGTTTTGGAAGTTGACGCGTATCCGGGTGCAGCACAGAGTCCACACAATTGTTCCAACGGACCCGTGCCGGCGCTTTGAACGTTGCTTTGAATAATGATGGTGGCCCATTGTGGCAGAGCCGTATGGCCGGTGTGTGGAAACTCAACCACACGCTGGTTTCGGTTTTAGCCTGATTAATTATCACTTTACTTACATCATTTGTTTGGATAGTAAATATGCACCCACGGTGCCAGCACACAATCAATTCTACGTCTTACGCTCATCCGTGCGAGCCAGTGCGGCCTAGTGGCCAAAACTCCGTGCTTTACTGTGTTTATCTTCGACCTACGTAACCTCGACCGTACGCACTCGGCGTGCGAAACCCATCGGCATCTCGGATTCACTCGGAATCTGACTCGTGACCAGTTCTTCGACCTACGGCTATCCTCCTCGTCCACGTCTCTATCACTCGACCTATACCCTCGTCTCCTTCCTCCCTTCACATTGTTTCTATTCTAAAATCTACCGGCCACCGACCCAATTCAAGAACCCGCCTTCCGGGCCTTTAGCCCTACCACACCGTCTCAATTAGGCAAATGGTGGTCGCGCTCGTCTTAATCTAGCCAGACAATGTCAGTGTCTCCAGGATGTATAAAGGCCAGAGTAACTCACATAAGGCGTCTCTGTCCTTGGATCCTCTCCATTCCACGTCCTTCAAGATGAATTTTTCTTCTTTCGAGCTTCAGCGCGCATCTGTCCGCACGCGTCCTCTCCCAATCGTCTCCCCGCGCCTCCCATTGTCGGCCACCTGTGCAATAGTAAGTGGCATGCCTTGGACCGCCTCGCCCTTCAAACCCACCAAAACTCCGGCCGTGCGCCGCACCATCAAAATCCCGCTGTCCCGCCCAAACCTCCCGCAATGTCTGTCGTGTCCATTCAAGCTGTCGTGGACCTGCGCAAGAGTTAGCAACACGTCTCCAAGCCGTTTGGACTCTAATTTGTTCAAAACCCACTAACCATCAAAGATCCTGCCGTCCCGCCTCCTGCTCCTGCCTGCCCGCGCCGCCCTCGATTTTCATCTTTTGTTCTGATCTTTGGCGCTCCCGTGTTCTCTTGTCATGCCTGCGCCTCCCTGTCAACGCGTTTTGTCTTTGGTTGTGCCTGGCTGCCCGCTGCCCTACCTAAACTCCACTTGGGTCAATTTATCATCAAATAAATTACTTCAAGAAATTTTATTTACTTGTTGGTGACGGTTTCACTATTCTATGTACTCTATGCATCCTTTCCCTCCATCCCCTCCATCCCCACCCCCCGCCAGTGGCTGCCAGCATCAAGAGCCGCTGGCGACACGGTGGTCAAGAGCAAGAGGGAAAGCTGTGCAATTCCCACTTCGCCGCTAACTTGCTGTGTCGAGTCTCGGAGAAACTGCCCGGGCTGCCACAAGTTTCTCCGAAACTCGCCTCGCATCAAGCTTGCATCAAGCCTCACCGCCCCCTCGCGCTTGCTGTCCCACCTGACAGCGCCGCCCTCAAAATCACCAAAAATTTCAAATTTCTTCAAATTTCACAAGATATCAATGCGCTGCAAGAGCACTTTAATATTATATATAATACATATATTCTATATGCCATGCGCATTGGCAGCGGCGGCGGCGGCTGCCCGCCACTTGCCCACCAGCGTCAAGTGCCAGCAGACATGGTGGTTGGGAGCAAGAGGCAAAGCTGTGCTGCTGTGCCACAGCCGTCGACTTGCTGTGACGAGTCTCGGAGAAACTCCCAGCGGCCCGGGAGGTTTCTCCGAAACTCGCCAGCTCACACTAGGTGACTGTGTGACTTACGTCACCTTTCACTCTTTCTCTCTAACATCCATGTTGAAACGGTAAGTCGCGTCTACAGTAGTCGTAGTTAGTAGTATGGTACAAGCAATGAATGAAATGAGGCTCAAATGCCTACGAAAGAGTGAAAAGCATCCCGAGGACGCGTCAAATGAGAAAAAAAGCAAAGAAAAGCAGAAAAAACAGACTTTGCATGCATATCTGCGGTCGGGACTTTGATCTACGACGCTGACCACAACGCCGCCCACGGAACCCGGTCCCAGTACATCGACAACAGCACCGAGGTCGACCACGACCCCCTAAGTGAGTCCTGAAGCACAGATATGCCAGGCGCAAGATTGACTTGTTTTGTAGTGCGCGAAGACGCCAGCGACGACGACGACGACTCATACGAGGCGCAGCTGCGTCGACAGGACCAGGAGGATTTCGACATGGACGCCATTGATGCTGGCCATGAAGACCGACTGCGCTCCGACGCGCGATACACGATCCCGACTCCATTGCTGCAATCTGGCGCGGAGACTCCTTCCCGCGGAGACGATTTTTATACCGACATTCCTTCACGAGCACCGAGCCCAGTCCCTGCCTGGACTGCCCCCGCACAATCTGGTTCTTGCGCCTCAACGCCCATCTATATCTCGCCACAAGATGATGCGTTGGGGGCGCAGACCCCGCTATTCCTCCCCGAGCGCGAGCAGACTCCCCTCTTTTTGCCCGGCTCACGCGGTCCTACGCCATACGACTTCGACTTCCGTGGCGAGACGCCGACCTTCTTCCTGACCTTGGTTGGTCCCGTACGTTTGGCAACTTCTCTTATTTGAATTCTACTAACAAAGACGACGGTATACTAGATTCCGAGGAGGCCAGAGGCTCCGCTCTTCAAGGGCTTGCGACTGCCTTCTCCCCACCGAGATTTCACTCCCATTCCCTCATTTGTAAGTGCGATCTTTGGCATTGGTTACAATATTGACCTACTTCTCGTACAGACTTCGCCCGCTCCATCTCGACCAACTTCCCCCGAGCCTCCCGCAAAGAAAAGACGCGTTGAGTCAGGCGCCGACGCCGAGGATTCGCCCCATAGGCGCCGCCTTCACCGATTTCTCGATGTGTCGGCAGAGGACTCCGACGAGGAGGAGGAGGATGAAGAAACGCTTTCTGACAAAGGTCAGTGCTCGTGCAGAAGGCCGTTCTCCACTGACTTCCTTCCTTTTTAGAATTTCTGGACGACGAGCCAGTACACGACGACCCCCAGCGCCGCGCCCCGTGTTCCCTGAGGAAGACGAAACAGAAGATGACCTTCGTGCGTTGGCAGCTGCGTACGAGGACGCTGGACGCGAGTACAGCCATGCCGCCCAAGAAGAGCACTCCGTTGCTCCAGTGCGCCCTGTCCCTGCATCCACTGCCTCCGCCCCGCCTGTTGTCGCGGAGGACCCCTTCGTGCCGGACACCTGGGTCATTCCCAGGCGCGGTCTCTACAAAGGACTGCTCGCATTGGTTCTGACGAAGCGGAAGTTCCTCGCCGCGCCAGTGTCCACATCCACGCCTGTAGGCATGGGCTTAATGGGCCACCAGGAATTCAACAAATGCATCGAAGTGTCCCTGGCTACCGATATGCTCCGCCAAAACTTCACACCAGTGCACCCCACTGCCGACCAACTCGCCGCATTCCTCGCCGATGATCATCTGGCCCTTGAAAAGCTCCGTTTCAGAGGGCTTTGCCCAGCTCTCGCCGAAGGTGATCGTGTAGTTGTGGTACACGGTCCCCATCAAGGCGCGACGGGCTTCATTGTCGTCCTGCGCGAAGTTCCAGTCAGCGGTCAGCGCGTGAAATACGCGAAGATCCTCAAAGCCTACAACAGCGTCGACATCCTCAAGAAAGAAGACGCCGGCTTGTACGTCCAAGTAGCGCATCTGGAACATCATGGACTGGACATCCCCTGCGCCATTGTTGTGCAGGACCGAGTTCGCGTTGTGTCGGGCATCCTCTATCGAGGAATAACTGGGCGTGTCATCGACAACAGCCAAGGCTTCCTCACCGTCGCGGCTTCCAGCAATTCTGAGATCATCGGTGCGACAACCACCAGTGAGATCTCGGATCGACAGGTTTTCCAAATTTCCATCCGATACGTCAACCGAGACTTCCGGTGTGGCGATTTGGTGCGCGTGAGATCAGGCAAGCACAAGGGTCGCGTCGGTCTCATCGTTGCGACTTTCACTGGTGGGTCAATCGAGATTTTCGATGTGAGCATAAGTTCTCTGAATTTATTTGGCCTTTACTAAAAAATTTCTAGGGTGATAAACCGAAGCTGGAAGAAACAGAGATCCCCGACGTTGTCGTGAGTGTTATGTTTTGCCGTTTGCTCTCTCACTGACGGCGAAACAGTTCAAAGTACGTGCCGCCAACGTCGACTTCGCCACATTTGACGAGCGCGAGTCTGGGCTCACAATCGAGCATGCGGGTATCAGCTCGTATACACCGACCAGTCACGTCGCCGGACTGAAACCCCTGATACGCGACGAAGCCACCGAAAAAAAGGCTGCCGCCAAAGTCGAAAGCGCCAAACGCAGCCTCCCCTCCTTGTGTCGACAGCTTTGTCGCCTTGAAGCCAAAAGCCGAGCGCACGGAGAAGGAAAAAGTTGATTGCGCGGTCCTGGTCGCAACGATCATGAGGCTGAACCGACTGACGATGGGTATCCCCTCAGACGCAGGGGGTGTCGACAAAGTTGTCGACACAAAAATCATGAAAACAGGTCGCCGTTACGAAGGCATTCCCGTCCTGGTAGCCGGGCAAGGCTCCCACAAAGGCTTTCAGGGAACAATCATCGGTGACCACGACAATGCGGCTCGCGTTCGCCGGCTGGCCAAAAAGCACAGGAAAGGGGAGGACTCATGGCATGACGAGGACCAGGACGGGATCGTCATCACCATCAGGGGCAAAATGAACCTTTCGACGGTGGATGTCACTGTCGACAAATGCCTCCACAGATAGTAGGTCTTTCGTTTGTTTCCTCAAATATTCGCTCTAAGCCATCAATAGTACTTCCTTGCCGCTCACGAAGGCCCGTTTCTTGCCTCGCGACGTACTCATGGGCCACGTCACCCCGCGCCAAAAGGGCTATCTTCAAGGGGGTTTTCCAGCGCCGAAAACTCCTCCATGCGTGGGTACGCCTTCTCCGCTGCCTTCAAGCGAACCGCTGTGGGGAGCAATCCCTGACCCACCTTTGGCTGGTGCATTGTATTTTTTTTGAGCTTATATCATTGATTAATTTACTCAAAGGCGAGGATAACGGGGAGTGGATGTGCGTGCCGGGACTAAATGGCAAACACTTCGATGTCCAAGTCGTCGGTATAACCGGTGTGAAGGAGAGGGTCTCCAGCATGCTGCAGAAACTGGAGGGCAGATTTGGGCACATACTCGCGACTGCCGCGATCGACCTCGGCGCCAAGAAGGTGGAAGTCTGCGGTGTGGGCAAATCGGGGACGAAACACGCTGTCCACGTCCAGTGCATCAAACCACGCAGGAAGAACAACAGCGGGCGGCTTATCACGGAGGTCGCAGAGCGTGTCGTGGTGATTGGGCCCGACATGGCGGGCGGGACGACATTGATGGGGTGTTACGGGTTGACACAACCCGACATACCGCATTACTACGAGGCCAGCGTCGTCTGTGTTCTCGTGGAGTGCTTGGACGGGACCTTTGACCCCAACTTTTTCAAAGGCTCCAGCCTGTGCCTTGCCAAAAACGTCGCTCTCACTTACCAAAACCAATTATTCACTGCGACCACTTTCCCCCCGTGAACATTTTGCCACTTCACGCGAACTTAGATATATATATGTATTTTATATCGTAAATAATCCACAAAACGCTGCTGACGCGTCGTACAAAATGTAATTGCACTACAAGAAGAATAATCAATGCTTTTGACACGAGTGAGACGCGTCTAATCGCGTCTAATGAGCTCAAAATGTAAGGAGCAAGGAGGAGGGACGCGTCCCACCGCGTTTCATTGCAGCACGTGGTCGAGGTAGTCGGTTGGTCGGAAGTTGACTTGCCGTGTCGACTCTCGGAGAAACAAACAACCGGTTTCTCCGAGACTCGACACGGCAAGTCTACGGCAAAGGCGGAGTTGCACAGCTTTGCCTCTTGCTCCCGACCACCATGTCCGCCTGCTCTTGACGCTGGCGGGCACTGGCGGGGTGGCGGCAAACGCTCCAGACGACGCGCGGGCCGCAATGTAATATATTATTGAAGCACCTTCTCTTGGTGTTGGTAATTTGTAAAAATTGAAGTAATTTATTTTTTTTGCGAATATTGAGGGCAGCGCTGTCAGGCGGGACGGTGAGCGCAAGGGGGCGGTGAGACATTGATGCGAGCTTGATGTGAGGCGAGTCTCGGAGAAACCTGCGGCGGCCCGGGCAGTTTCTCCGAAACTCGACACATCAAGTGGGCGTTGTTTGCCTTCAGCGCCTATTTCACTTCTTGCTCTTAACCACCACCATCCCGTATATAGAAATGTAATAGTACTCGTGTAAATACATTTTGGAGTACCACAGACCCAACGGATAGGCTGTAGACGTAGTAAAGCACAAACGCCACACCAACGGTTGGTGAAGCCGACCCTGGAACTGCCGCCGGCGGTGTGGATTTGTGTGTAGAGTAGAAATATCACCTTTAGACATACGTATCGGTACCAATTTTTAGAAGAGACAAGTAAAGTAATCTAAAGGACAATGGTGGCTTGAAAAATACAAAGGAGAGACGAAGCAACAAACACAAGAATTGGTGTGAGTGGCATTAGGAATTAAAGACCACCACAAAACTAACTTGGACCGAATTTATGCCAGAAACCCGCCATGCCCATGAAACTTACGAAGGCCCAGCGCCATGCGCCGCGTCGTCGTCGCCCGTCTACGCGCTGCTCCCCGGACCATCTGTCCCTCACCATTTGGCCAAGGTTCCTGCGCACATCGCCCGATGGCCCGACATCCAGCTATTCGGTGGAACAACCCTCATACAACCCCGTTTACCCTCCCTCCTGGGCCAGTTCGGTCTGACAGAACTGCGAGACAATGCGCGCCGACTCCCGCCTATGTCGCCCAGCGATGCCGCTGCCGACAATTTTGCTGAAGCCGCATCGACGACCCCGACATGATGCCAATCGACCATACCCCACCACCCCCGATCCTAACCCAGGCCAACATCGCCGCAAGCGAGCTGCCAGTGGCAACGGTGGCAGCAGGAGGTTGTACCCGCCCTCTTGCCCCACTTCGCACGCTTGCTCCAGGAAACGAAGTCACTACGCGACTTGGACGCATCCCGCCCCAGCGAAGCCCTTGCGGTTGCAGCACCAAGCTCCACAAGGTCGCAATCTGCGCTTTTCAGTACGTCCCGTTTGCTTCGCAGTGCAGTGTCCATCTTGCTTATTTTTTTCCCAAGCATCGAAGACCTCGAGCTCCAGGTCTGCAAGTGTACACCAGCGGCTGTACAGCTCATGCAGGTCGGCGCATTCGCTGTGCTCCGATCCTGCCTTCGCTGGCGGTCGACTTACGCGTGCTGGAGTTCATGATGAATATTTTTCTTCAAGTCGCACCGAATAATACCGCCATAAGCATCGCTCTGGAGCGCGTTCTATCCAATATGGGATTTCAGCTCGACCACCAAGTACGTATTATTCGTGCGCCAGGTTCTCCTACTGACAACACCGTCTAGAACTCATTAAGACGGTGGTTTGGGAACTGCCTCATGTGGTACACCCATCTGCGCAACCGATTGAAAGCCAAGTACAGTGGTGTTCTTGAAGCTGTCCGCGAGGTTCTGGTTCCACAGGCAGAGCCGGAGCCGGAGGAGATGACCCCGCCTGTACCACCACCACCGCGTGGGCGTCAAGCCGAGCGGTCTGGACCGTGCGCAGCGTCGTCCTCCGGCACACCAACCCCTCCTTCCCCCAAGAGTCATCGTGCCAGGGTGTGCACACCTTCACCCTCACCCTCTTCTTCTCCCCAAAGACGCCGCACTCGTTCTCCCTCGACCTCTCGGACTCCAACCACCGAACCGCCTCGTGGGCGGCGGCCTTCGCATCGTGCTCCTTCTCCCTCACCCGACCCGCTTCGGCGAAAGCGCAACAGGGAACCATCGTCCGAACCTCAGGTCCCTTTCCCCGCAGCGCCGTCCCGAGACCGCCCGAGCGAGTACCTCCGGCGGCGATGTCCCGCCTGCTTCGGGAACCTGCAGCATGACGCCTCGGAAATGTAAGTGCATTACCAGAAGCTCGGTAACCCCCGCACTAACAATGTTATCAGTGTGGACGTGATGGTTTCTATTGACGCCTGCTTCACGCAAAAGAAAAAGAAGTCACCCAGGGATCCCCTGAAATACCACCCCGACACCCATTTCGTTCCCGAGGACCTGGCAGCGAAAACGGAGGCCTACGTTGATAGCGTGCACAACGCGTCGGAGAAGAACGAGACGCGCCGCAAGCGTCAAGCGCAGGATGTCGAGGAGGAAGAAGATGGCTACGACCACGAAAACCTGCTGCTACCTCGCTCCATCCTGGACAGATGCGAGGCGTCCTTCAAAGCGGCAGATGAGAAGCGCGAGAAAGCAAGCACCGAGTTTTTCGAAGACACCGGGTTGATGGCACTCCTCTGTCGTCACGACCGCGTCCTGTGGATCGTCAACATGCATTCAGCTGGTGAGAAGCAATTTGGGGTCATCCTTTTAATCGAAAGGCTCTTCGAACACCTACCAAGAAAGGTCTGCATCGGGATACTGTACGACATCGGGTGCCTGCTAGAGCGCAGTTGCCTGAAGTGGGGATTCCTTTCCCGCTGGATCGACCGAATAGCGTTTGCTGTATCTGTCTTCCATGCCTTCGGGCATGAGTGGGCATGTCAGCTGCTATATCATCCCCGGAAATGCAGAGGATTCGGCTTAAGCGACGGCGAGGGCTGCGAGCGATTCTGGAACTCAATCCGCCACCTTATTCCGCATCTACGGATCTCCGGGGTAAGCTAAGCCTCCTCCTTCGTTATGCAGAGCTCAACTAACAGCCGTTGCTTGCAGTATCATAACCGCCTGTACACGCTGGACGCGCAAATCGAGCATACGGACGAGACGAGCCTGCTGCGGCTGGGCCAGTGGGTCAGCCGTCGCTATGCACACAGCATACAAAAGCGCGCAGAGGTGACCAAGGCCCTGCGGGAGTGCGGGAAATCCAAGACGCTATTGCACGAACAGTGGAGATTGCAAGTCCTAGCGCAAACGAAGCCTTTACCCCGTACGTCTCTGGGTCAATGATTAGCTTACAGAACTAATGCAAGCTGCAGGTCGAGCGAAAAACCGTGGTGAGAAAGCCGTCAATGGGGTCATCCTTCTGCGGTCGGCCGTGACGGCGCGTCAAGGACTTCTCCGCGACCTGCGCCAGAAGTTCCTGGACGCTGTGATGGAGGAAGATCCTGATGCGGCACTGTACGAGACAGAGTTCAAGGGCGCTGAGGAGGCGCTCCACAAGTTAAAAGAACTTCTACGACGGAAGGAGGCGGCGCTGGGCATCGACGAGCAGCAGGAGCTGCATGAACTCGCGAGCAGTGAGTACATGCGTATCCGCATGAACGCCCGCGCCCTCAAGATTCGTCTGCGCGCGAGGAAGTTTGAGTTGGACCCAGTGGAACAGGTGTTGCGGCGACTAGTCAACGGCGAGTTCCAGGACGTTGAGTAGGAAGGGGTGCAACTGATACAAACCCAGATTCCAAACTTCACGCCCACACTGCGGCCGCCGTAAAACGTCGGGAGCCGACGATCACGAAGCTGGCCGGGGAATACAACAAGCTATGTGCGCAAATTGCCAAGCTCATCAAGGACGGCAAAGCGCCACGGGGTTCGATACCGCCAGTGCCAATCCCAGCAAAGGGGTTATGGCAACTCGACGTCGACGATGCCATCTTTCAGGACGTCGGCTTGGACGACAACGACGATGGCTCCACTGACCCACCACTCTGGCTGTGCGACGACCAGGTGCACGCCGGTATCAAAGCCGTACTGCAGTTGGATAGGTGCGATGAAGAGGATGCTCGGTTGTTACGGGAGAAGTGTGCTTTACGCGTGTGGTTTGCCAAGGAATGGGACACAGTATCAAAGGCAATTGAAGACGCAGGTACGTGTCATTCTACTGGGCGTGGAGCGAACGAACTAACGACATTACCAGAATCTGAAGTGGATAAATACCATCTCCGCCTTCACCAGGACAAGCTCGTTCGCCTCTGCGCGACCTGGAAGAAACATCTCCCCGACTTCGGTGTCAGCACAATTGCGCTACCGCCTTGGGGTCCTTCCGCTTTCCAGATGGCACAGTGCAACGTCGATGCACACCTGGCGGCCCGTGGGGAGGACAGGCATTACGGGGAGGAGACGGAGGGCTCAGACGGTGAGGGCGACGCGGGCAGGGAGGAAAGCGGTGGCGAAGATGAGGACTTTGCAACGTTGGATGCGGTGGAGAGGGCCGACATTTATCGTAGCGGCCAAGACGACCAGTAGTTACATGTATTTTTTTTGGTATTAATGAAAACTAGTGTTACATTTACCCATATTTCTCAAGAGCCTTCAAGAGGCGAAGACGACGCGGGTGGCGGGGTTGCGCGCTGTGTAGTGAGTGTCGTCTGCACAACTCTTCGGTGATGGCGCACTAATCACATTGCCTTTCCTTCTAGAGTTGACAATGAACGACCGTTAAGACCCTTAAGGCAAGCGGGGAGACAATGACAGTGGCTTAAAGCCACCACCCTCATGGCTCGTCGCTTTGGGGGATTCCAAAACGGGTATACATGTAGAGAACAATGTGGCTACTGGGGACTTAAAGGCGAGCAACAAAAAATTGAATGTGTCGTTCCTCCTACTGACTTAATCATCATGCCTGCCATTCGCACTACCGCCACTTTTAAGGCCACCCGCCGCAAATCCTCGCCAACTGGGACACAAGCGTCCTCAAGCCCATTGCGCCGAGGCTCCTCCCCCTCTTGCCACAGTATCTCTTGCCGGCATCAGGCGAGGAGAGGCTTCGACGCATCGAAGAGGAGCCGGAACGCGAGGCAGCTAACGCCCACGTTCATGAGCTACAACGTCTAGCCGGTATGCGGTATTCGCTGGGGGGATTTACTTTACTGACTTGATTTCCAGTCGAGGATCCCAGCGATCGCGCCAAGGCGCGAGAATACATGTATGCGCGTAAGTGGTGGAGTTGTAACAACGTAGCGATATCATTAACAGGTTCCAGGAGACGACTACGAGGAGCAATTCGGGAAATACATCCCCGACGCAGCATTCGAGCGTTGGGAGCGGAAGTGCGACCAGTTGGCAACCGACGTGGCACGGAAGGTGGCGCCCGCCTGTGAGTCCTTTTTGCTTGCCTCATCTGTTTTGGGTGACCTCAATGCTATTGTCAGTACGGTGCGTCATCGC
Source organism: Mycena leptocephala (assembly GCA_029378395.1). Taxonomy (NCBI): domain Eukaryota; kingdom Fungi; phylum Basidiomycota; class Agaricomycetes; order Agaricales; family Mycenaceae; genus Mycena; species Mycena leptocephala. Next base: position 170,207 of record JARJLF010000476.1, read on the forward strand.
CATTAACGCCCGTCCGCTCCGCGAGTTCTGCCTCGCCAGGCAGAACTTCGAGGACACCTGCGGAATTCCTTTCAAGCTGCACCCACGCATCCTCGACGATCTCAGGAAGAAGGTGAATGAGCTACTGGTGTACGACAACCTCAGAGTGGTGACTCAGGGGGATCCCGTCCTCATGGAGAGGACGGTTGGACGGGCGGTGGCAACGTTCACCGCTATAAACCCTTTCGGAATGCAGGATCCCCGTCGTGTGGAGTGCGACGCGTATCGTATGTTTCATTGTCTCACTTGTTCATTTGAGTTGAACTAACTACGTGTTTTAGTCCGAGAGCGTCGCGCTTGGTTTTTGGGTAACACTCGGGCGGCGGGTTCCCCTACATTGAGCGACCACAAGTTTGTATTTCAGCTTACTAACGAGCACGCCAAAAACCCGGGGAGTGTCGACTGCCTGATGACTTATATAAAACGTATGTTTCCTTTTATTGTTCAATTCGTCTTGTGTCTGAATTGCTTTCTTTTAGATGAGGTCTGGCGCGAGGAAATTCGCCGGTATATCGCTAAAGCAATCAAACACGCACGCGAAGAAGGGCCGTCAGCCGAAGTTCCCGTCGAGTCATTTTATAATTGTTATTAGATACCATGTTTTCTTTTTTTCGTTGCATCGCTTTTTGGACTTGTATTCTGCACCATTGGATATTTTTCTAGTGACAAATAAATACACGGGGATTTGTGCTTGAGTTCTGGGAGTTTTGTGAGGATTATTTCTTTTTGGGGCCGTAGCGGTTGTTTGGTCGTGTTATGTTCAGGGGCTGATCTTCATCCAGGTAAACGACGTGGTGCGACAAGTCCCTATTGACCAAGAGGGTGAATAAAATACTGAAGTAGGTGACTGGCATATGCATTAAACTTTCACATTGACTTTGAATGCAGGGAATTTAGGCCCATTGAACTACGCGGCGTGTCAACACGGTGAGACGAGAAGACAACGTCGCTTACACAACTCCCAAAAAAAAGGTTGTAGCAAGATGATGCTCTAAATTGCCCTCCACCATCTGGAGACCTCAGTGCAATACGCTGGGTCTTACCGTAGGTGCTATGGTCGCACTGGAGTCGACATGTGGGAGGGGCCAAGTATGTGTAAGTTTTTTTTTGTTTTGTTTTTACTTGATGGGATAGAGGTTGTTATGGCGATACATTCCTTCACAAATGATAACCTATTCTTACATATGGATAAAAACTTGGTCTTGAATGAAATGAGGGAGTACAAAAATAATTGCCTTTTTGGGACCATATGGGTTGTTTGTGCATGTTGGTCCTGCGCCTATTTAACAGGGAGGCGACTTTTTCACCGAACCCCAATCGAAATAAGTTAACTGGTAGAAAAATGTGTATATGCATTTTAGCATATCATGTATTTTTTAAACAAAATGAAGACTTGTGTAATTTATGACATTCAGTATGGGAAAAAAAAAACAGGTGGGATGTCCCACATTGAACAAAAATTGGGTGGGATGTCCCACATTGAGGGAAAAAAAGACGGGATGTCCCACATTGAGGAAAAAATGTATGGGATGTCCCACATTGAACAAAAATTGGGTGGGATGTCCCACATTGAGGAAAAAAAGGATGGGACATCCCACATTGAGGTGGGATGTCCCACATTGAACAAAAATTGGGTGGGATATCCCACGTTGAAGGAAAAAAGATGGGACGTCCCACATTGAATAAAAATCGGGGGGGATGTCCCATGGTGAAGAAGAATAGGTGGGATGTCCCACGTTAAGGAAGAAATGAGTAAATGCATGGAAGTCTAACTGCGTGCTGAATGGCAGTCAAATCCAACCCACTTTTGAGTGGTTTGGAGCCATGAATCCGTGCACAAAAAAGAGGCTTTGATCTGGCGGGCTATACCTAGTCTGAGAGCCCCAATAAAGGGCATCCAGAATCACCAAGCACCAGCTGAATCGGTGCACGTACAGCTGCAAAAAGTGCATTTTGCTGGTGCAAAGCTACGAATCGGGGCAGAAAAAAGGTGCTCCGATCTGGCTGGTTTATACTGCATCTAAGAGCCCTGATACAGGGCTTCTAGAATCACCAAGTACAAGGTGAATCGGTGCACGTAGAGCTGCAAAAAGCGCATTTTGCTGATGCAAAGCTACGAATCGGGGCAGAAAAAAAGTGCTCCGATCTGGCTGGTTTATACTGCGTCTAAGAGCCCTGATACAGGGCTTCTAGAATCACCAAGTACAAGGTGAATCGGTGCACGTAGAGCTGCAAAAAGCGCATTTTGCTGGTGCAAAGCTACGAATCGGGGCAGAAAAAAGTGCTCCGATCTGGCTGGTTTATACTGGGTCTAAGAGCCCTGATACAGGGCTTCTGGAATCACCAAGTACAAGGTGAATCGGTGCACGTACAGCTGCAAAAAGCGCATTTTGTTCAATGGGCCAGTGTCAGGGGTCCTGGCAGCAAAATGGGTGTATGGGCCATCCCAGGAAAAAATTTCGGGCCCGCCTGCGGCGGGTGGGATGTCTCACCACAAATGGTGGGATATAGGTGGGATGTCCCACACCAACATGCTAGAAAACAGTGGGACAACCCACCCCAATTTACCTGAAACGGTGGGACATCCCATGCCATATGGGACACCCAGCCAAAAACACCCCCCTTTGGGCCAGTCTTTCCAGGTATCCAAAACTGGCCCTAAGGGGGTCATATTAGGGTGGCCTGAGGTGAAGAAAGTCAACAAATGTTGGAGTCCATAAAAATGACAGTAGTCAATATGATGGACCGTCTAGAAGCACAGACGACTCAGCGGTTGACCAAAATGGACACCAGTCAGAAGAAGAAGATGGCTGAACTCGAACAGTTCTATAAATCTCTTCCAGGCAAATTACCGGGAGCAGTGGATTCGCAAAGCTTGCCGCCTAGGCCACAGGTTCGCTTTCGCCCGCTGACCCAGAATGACCTTTGTCATTATTGCCAGGACGCCGGAGGCCATTGGATATCAAATTGCCCACACCACGCGGCGCACATTGCCAGCGGGGCACTAAAGGTCATCAACGGGAAAGACTGTTACCCTAACAGTATACCAGTACCTCGGTTTGGGAACAAGTCAGTTCGCCAGTTGATTGACGAATATCAGAGCAAAGGGAATGGGACGTCGCAAGTGAATGTGCAAGCAGCATTTGTGCAACAAAACCCAGGACTGTATCAGCTCGAACCAGAAGAGAGGATGGCAATCGCCACTGATAACGGGGAAGGCTACGGCTACTTCGACCCTTCAGAATACGATCCTCGAGATGATGAGATACGTACTCTGAGGGTAGAACAAGCGAACATGTTGAGACAAATGGTACAACACCAGTTTCATCAGGGTCAGCGGGGTGTTCAACTACCCCGGCGATTCAACCGCAAGTTCTAGACATCAATATGGTGTCGGCGTTGTTAGCAGCCACGTTGAATAAAACGGGTTACCAACCTCCCCCGCCGACTGAAGCACAACTTGCGCAGACTAGAGGAAATCCCTCCCGAACGGGGAATTCCCAGTCTAATGAGGGTTTTTAGAAGGTGCGAGGAAGGGGGGAAAGAGAACAAAGCTCTCTAGTGCAAATAAGCCCCCGGAGGACCTTCAACCTGAAAACCACATGTCAGCTTTAGAGCGGCCAGTGGAGCCATTAGAAAAGAAACGAAATAGAGAAAATAGTAGAGCCTCGCCCGCTAACGAGAATAAGCGGGCGACGGTAGAAGAAATAGAAGATGAAAGTGAGCGACCAGGGGCTTCTGTACCGGAATTACCGTACCAGAATGTCCCAGCCATTCAGTTCGTAAAAAGGCCCGCTGAAAGCCGGGCGACAGTCAAATGGGCTCAGTTTGAGAGAAAAGAATTATGAAGTGCGAGCTCCAATAGAAGGGGACCAAGACGCGGACGAAGCGGATGAACTTGTAGCAGAGATCTTCCGCAGTCTAGAAATAGGACTTTCGTTAGAGAAGTTGTTCGCTCTCAGTCCCCGGCTATTGAGACAAGCTAAGAAGGTTTTGACCAAGAAACGTATTCCTGCTCAGATTAGGTCTAGTCTCAAGCAGGTCATATCGCAATTGGACGAGGCCAAGGAAAACCTCCCCGGAGAAGACACGTATGAACGGGTAGCGAGTAGCTACGTTCAAGCAGACGCGATTTGTACCAGAGAACTTCCGTTCTCCTCTGCACTTTCAGTAACGAATCGAGCAGAGGGCCTGGTCCCTGAAGGAGCATTGATAGTAGGTGACCCAGTGTTGCAATACTTGAATTGTCTCCCGCCAGGAGTCACACCCAAACAAGTCTTCGTTGCCTTTGCTGATACTCAGCGGGTGGCAGAGGAATCAGTAGATCTGCGTGTTGTCTTCCCGCTCATTCACGGAGTAGGGGAGCAAGAGAGTATTTGTGACGGCGGGTCCCAGATCATGTCCATGGCGCAAGAAGTAGCCGTTGAGATGGGCATAGGCTGGGACCCTGATGTCTTCATTTACATGCAGAGCGCCAACGGGCAAGTCGAACAGTCAGTAGGCTTGGCCCGGAACATAGCCTTTAGATTCGAAGGGGTGACGCTGTACCTACAAGTACACATCATTAGAAACCCGGCGTATAAGGTGCTACTTGGCCAGCCATTTGAAGTACTCACTAAATTGGCTGCGTCCAACGGTGCAGATGGAAGTCAGTTGTTAACATTGACGGACCCCAACACTCAGCGGAGATGCCTGGTTCCTATGTTCAAACGTGGGACCATTAGGCAACTCAAGAAGGTCAGAGACACTTCTACTGAGATCAAGGAGTCACCCGCTGTTCCAGAAAAGGTTGCGTCAGATTTTCAGAATTCGATGAATTGATGAAACATCAAGGAGAGTTCGCCGTACAAATTGAACTAGATAAGGATAAGAATGCGAGAATCGTGGCGGTACAATTCAGTGGCCCAGAAGGATTCACCTTAGAAGAAACTAAGATGGCGTACCTTCAAGCTGCTGTGCCCCACATTGCGAATGATGAGCCGGCCGTTCAGCTGTTTCAGGACTTCTCTGGGCAGTCAGCGGGCGGTGGACATGAAGAAAAAGTTAAGGGGACGTATGTTGTTCAAGTCGCGAATCAGTTGAGTGAACCGGTGACCGCACAACAGTTTATAAACTTTGTGGCGAACCCGGAAGACCTTGACGGTATCGGCCAGGCGGCTGCATTTATGCAGGTGGAAGCAGATAATTACGCGCGGTCTGAGGAACGTTCAAAACATTACCGCCGGGGCACGATGTTCTTGTTGCGACTATGCAGATTGGTTATTACCGGGGTTTGAACACAATGTTACCTGGGAAAGCCGACCTAAGAATGTTGTGTCGCCCGGAGTAATGTTGAACGCGAAATTAGACGTCAAAGAAGTACTGGTTGGTAAAAAGTACAAACCAGTTGCGCTGAAGGTTAGACCTGTTTACGAGCCTCTCCCGGAAGAATTCAGAATCACCAGAAACATTACCGGGGATCCCCTGGCGAATCTGGTACCGTTAAACCCTCACCCGCCGGTGTATACTCCAGTAGGACGTTATACGCAGGAGCGTAAGGACTTGGTGGATCAACTACATAATGATCAGTTTCTGAACAAAGCAGAGATGGATGTCGTGCACCATATGTTAATGATACACGAGCAAACCGTCGCTTGGACAGACGAAGAAAGGGGAACCTTCAAGGAGGAGTTCTTCCTGCTGATTAAACTGCCGGTGAAACCTGATCATAAGGTGTGGGTGGAACAAAATATTCCTATCCCGCCAGGTCAGTTGGAAGAAGTCTGTAAGGTTCTCCGGGCCAGTATAGACGCGAACATTTATGAACCGTCAAACGGCTCGTACCGAACAAAGTACTTCGGAGTCTTGAAGAGTGACAAGAAATCCATAAGGCCGGTACACTCCCTGGAACTGTTGAATGCTGTAACGATTGCACATTCAGGTGTTCCTCCGGGAGCCGCTGATTTGGCTGAGCACTTCGCCGGCCGATCGTGTGGGTCGACATTTGACTTGTACTCGGGTTATAATCACAGATTGATTCACCCGGAGTCAAGAGACTACATGACCTTTCAGTCGCCCTTTGGAGCGTTAAGATTAGTGCGGTTACCGCAGGGTGGACGAACTCAGTACCTATATTCCATGAAGATGTAACGCACATCTTACAGATGAGATTCTTCACGTCACCCGGCATACATCGACGATGTACCAGCTCGCGGGCCACCCACAAGATATGAATTAGAGGATGGGACGGAAGAACGAATTCCTGAAATCCTTTGATTAGACGATTCCTTTGGGAACACTTACAGGACTGTAATAGAATACTCACGAGATTGGCGTACTCTGGTGCTACAGTCTCCGGGAAGAAACTACAGATCTGCTGGGGACTTTTAAAGTCGTCGGACATGTGTGTACCTACAAGGAATGAAACCAGACGATGATAGGATCGGAGTCATTGACCGATGGGGACCGTTGAAGGACTTTCACGAAGTGAAGGCCTTCCTAGAACAGTAGTGTCATGAGGATGTTCATTCAGGACTACTCGGTGAAAGCCGAACCTATTCAGCGGCCGACCCGGAAAGAAGTAATTTTTACTTGGGACCTAGTCAGATGGCCTCAATGCAAGCTCTAAAAGATGCGTTGAAGTGTTGTCCGGCGTTGAAACCACTCAACTATGATTGGGACTCATCGGTTGTATTAGCCATTGACACCTCTTATATTGCAGTGGGGGCATACATTTATCAGTGCGACCTTAGATCCTATAAGAAATACTATGCACGCTTCATGTCTATTCCTCTGAATGAGCGGGAAGCAAGTATTCCAGCCTAAGCGCGAGCTATTCGGTTGAAGCGTACATTGATGCGATGCAGTACTGGTGCTAGGATGCCGCAAGTTAGTGGTAGAAACCGACGCACGTACTTGAAGGGCATGTTGGATCACCCGGGAATGGGACCAAACGCACTATAACGCTGGATTGAGGAGATTCTTATGTTTCATTTCAGTCTGAAGCACGTACCTGGAAAAACCTTTGGACCCGATGGGCTTTCCCGTCGACCAATCCAACCTGGTGACCCGGAGTACCCAGACACGGAAATTGATTACGATAATAATGAACCTCCGAGACCTCACCCGGACAGTGCGAGTTGGCCGCGATACGTGACTTTGAAGATTTCAAGCACGAAATTGATACCCGCGGAGGATATATGATTCAGCTGCTACAAGATAAAGCGGAAGGACCTGAAGACTTCGAGTTAGAATTATCAGTCGCTCGAGGATTGACTGAACAGCACTCAGCGGTTGACTCGGCTCAGATTGTCGAGTACTTGCGCAGACAAAGAAGAAGAAACCAGTAAAATTGGGACCTCGCCCAGCGGGCGAACCACTAATTCCTGGTTTGGAGTTAAAGTATGACCCGGAGAAACGGGAACCATACCCAGAAGGACACCGGACCGAAGCAGGGATTCGGGCAGATGAACGTCTGCTTGTACTGCGTGACTGGTGGAAGGACACTTTAGTTCGACCGGGCGAAATGAATGACAAGGAATTCAAAAGTTTCTTACGTTTCGCGTCAGCCTTCTTCTTAGATAAGAACGGGCGACTATATCGGCGGGCGATAGATTCAGCGGCTCACCAACTTGTAGTCGATAAAGACCACCGCATGTTCATGATGCGGGCGGCTCACGACAGCATAGGCCATAAAGGCGGATTTGCAACCAAGTCGTTAATAGAGCTGAGATTCTGGTGGCCTGAATACGAAAGAGACGTCAATTGGTATATTAAAACTTGCGAGTTGTGCCAATTGAGACAGAAAACCTTGCTAAGGATCCCGCCCACTTTGACCTTCACACCGTCATTGTTTCAAGTCGTTCACATAGATGTGATGACGGTTGGGACTCCATCTAATGGCTTCAATAAAATAGTTGACGCAAGATGCGCACTATGTAGTTGGTTAGAGGCAAGGCCGATAAAGAATGAGAAAGCACGCACACTGGCTCTCTTCATCTTAGAAGATATAATCTGTAGATGGGTTGCCCGGTGGAACTCGTAACAGATAATGCGCCGGCGTTCCTAGCAGCGGTAGCATATTTGAGTGCGAAGTATGGGATTCATGGAATAAGGGTCTCTGCGTACAATTCTCAAGCCAACGGGAAGGTAGAGCATGGTCATTGGCCGATGCGCAGTCTTTGGTAAAGGCAACCGGCGGGAACCCAGGCAAATGGTTTTGGTTCTTCCCGCAAGTCGTCTGGTCAGACAGGGTCACAATTAGGAGAGGAACCGGTTGCTCACCATACTTTATGGTCACCGGGGCACATCCTACACTCCCGCTGGACATCGAGGAAGCTACTTGGCTTGTCGAGTTGCCCGGGAGAGTCCTGACTACCGCTGAATTGATTGGTTATCGAGCGCAAGCCCTGGCTAAGCACTTCACGCACGTTGAGCAGATGAGAGAGCGGGTGACTGCTGACAAACGTGCCGCTCTCCGGAGATATGAAATTGCTCACGAGCACACGATCAAGGATTACCACTTTCAGCCGGGTGACCTGGTACTTGTTCGGAATACCATTGTGGAGAAATCCTTGAATACGAAAATGGCGAACAGATATTTAGGCCCTGTGATAGTTATCAGAAGGACACTGGGAGGAAGTTACATCGTAGCTGAAATGGACGGTTCAGTCTTTCAGTCTAAGATTGGCCAGTTCCGGGTAGTCCCATTTGAACAACGGCGCGCTATAAAGCTCCCGGATAATATTCATGATCTGATAGATCTCTCCGCTGAAACGTTGGAGGAAATGATTCGTGATGAAGGCATGGACTTGTATCAAGGGCGCGACTTCCAGTTTGAGAACGTTCGGTTGGGGGCTAATGATGATTACATTGAGCCGCCCGCTGAGTCGGACGAAGCTTGGATTGAGCAGCCGGAGAACTCTGATGATGAAGAGGAACCCTCCCGCCCATTGACTAGGTCCTGCCCGGAAGGAAAAAGAATGAAAGGCTGAAACACAGCTTGACGAATGCATTTAGTAGCTAAAAGACAAAGCGTACAAATGGTATTCGGCGGGCGAAATAATGTGGCAAAAAGCCGTAGAAAGTAAGAAATGTGCGCGGGTGTCCTGTGCGAGTGGCCGGGAGACGAAAATATATACGAAAATGTGGGCGCGGATAGAAATCTAAGGTACCATAGTGTCCATCCCAACGCCAGGAATCTCCGGGAGAGAACGGAGAGTATCAGCAATGAACTCCCCTCCTCGACCAACTGACCACGGCGGAGGAGCAAGCTGCGGCACTGCTCGTGGAGAGTAGCGAGCTCTACCATGATGTAGTAGACCCGCTTGCGCATGGCGAGCGTGTTGGTGGAGAAATCGGTAGACATAGCAGTCATGCTGGTGACTTCGTCAATAAGCGAAGTAATGTTGGGCGCATTCGCATAGAACTCGGCGGTAGCTGCGCAACAGACAGTCAGCGGGCAACGCAAGAAAATGAATAGCGACTAACCGGCGGTCAAGAAAGTGTCTTCATGGAAAGGAGTCCCGTCGACGCGAGCGCGTTTGGACGAAGCCTTAGTCTCCTTACCCTTCTTAGAAGGAGTGGGACTAGGCTAACGACCAAGTTAAGCTAGAGAAAATTGGGAAGGAAAAAGGACAACTCACAGCGCGTCCACCCTCCTTCTCTTTGGGTTCCTTCACGGCTTTCTTGCTCTTGGAAGAACTTTGGGCAGCCTTGGTGTGAGCGGGGACATCCTCGTCGACGAGCATCTGAGAAACGCGTGCAACAACCGCGTCAGTCACGTCCCACACCGAATGAGCAAGCTGTAAATGAAATACCTCGTCAGCGGGAGTAGCTCCAGCGGCAGAACCACCAACGGTGTCAGCAACCTCGTCCTCGCTCTCTTCGACCAGAATAGTCGTAGAAACCTTCTTGGAGGCGGACCGGGTTTTCTGGGAACGAGTAGTCAGGAACGTTGAAAATACATCAGCGGGCGACTCACCCCAGCTTTAGCCTTGGCCGGAGCAACAGGAGCGGCGGAGCCAGACTTCTTAGGGCGGTCCTCTTGAATCGCTTTAGTGAACTTGACGATGGTGGCGTAACCACCAGGATAACTATAGTCGCGCTTGCCTTCAGGGTTGAAAAGCGTGTGATATAGCTGGCGGGCGGTGAAAATGGCCTCGCGAACGGTGTCCTGAGGATCCTCCAGCAAGAGCTGTTGGAGGTTAATCATGCGCGCCTGTCCGATTTGAGGTCAATAAGAGAAATAAGACATAGGAAGGGAAATTCACAGCGGCGGATCCGACCTCTGCGATCTGGACTTGACGAGCCTCGATGGGGGTGCCGTATTTACTGAGCTGCTGGGCCATGTCGAGGACCTTGAGGAAGTCGGCAGAGACCGCAGCATAATCGGCTTTTGACATAAAGAGCGAGCGTTCTTTTGAAACGAGAGTGGATTTTTAGCGGGGAGAAAATTTTATGAGAATGAATGCTTCGCCCGCCCACCTTTTAAAGACGACCGCTCGAGTCAGATCAGTCCCCCGGACGCGCGAAACAGGGTCCTTATCATGATTTTCTCCCGTGGAACAATAAGTCCCATGTGGATACTTCCGCGGGACCCCAGAAAGAGCGTCTGATCCTCATGGATGCTTCCATGGCAGCAACTGAGGGCAGTTGATATTTCTGAAAGGGGGAGGGAAATCGTGATAATGGTGTCACCGGACGAAATTTACGGTGTCACCGGGCGACGGAATTGCGGAAAGACCCTAGAAATCACGATAAAGGTTTCACCGGGTGACGGTTCAGAGTCGCCGGGCGAAACATGAAATGGATACAAGATTCTATTCCCGGACTTGAATTCAAGGTCACGAAAGGCATTGGTCAAGGAAAAGGATAGATTCGGTTTTAAACGGTACTAGAACGCGACAATGCTACTAGTTTATCTAGACACGCAGAGATGCAGGAAGTACAAGCGAGTACGTGTTACGCAACAAGTCAATACGCTCGCGAATGAGAAGAAGGAGAGCGGCCGGGCGATTAAGCTCAACGCAGTCGTGATAAAGAACGACGAGTTCCTTGAGTCCGGACCACCCCTTGAGAATGTTACGGGTAGTGTCGTCGCCGAGAGCAAGGAGATCGACAGTCTGAAGCTGAGTCCACGTCCCACGAGTCTGGGAGAAATAGTGGTTAAGCTGGGACAATTCCTGCGCCATAACAGCTAGAAAAAGAATTAGAATGATATCAAAGGATAGGGCTCAGAAACGTACGCGGGCGACGGCTAACCAGCTCATCGCGCTCCCGGAAGAAGAACTCTTGCCACTTCTCCCAGCGCATGTAGCAGCAGTCGCGGTTCCCGAGCATAACGCAGCGGCCACAAGGGATAAACCACTGGACCCAGACGCAGTTGCGACGTCAGCGGTGCAGCGAGTGCAGTCTTGCTCCGGCTAGTTCCATAGAAATGTGGTCAGAGCAATAATACTTGTGAGCGGGAAACAACGTACGAACGAGACCGAGCAGCATGTCAGCGCCTGTGTCTTCGCCGTCGTGAAGGCTAAGCATAATTTCTGGCATCTTGCAGGATATGAAGAAGTGGGCGGGAAGAAAATTGGTACCGACTGGTCGTCCGGAGAACTAGTTATAGGTCTCCGGAGCACATGTGGTGTTCTTATCGATGGAGGCGAGCGGTAGCAATGATCGATCACGTCTGCATCACAATAAAGGGGTCTTTGAAATTTCAGGTGTCAGAATGGCGGGTGATTTTCAAAGATGGCAAAAGAGAAGTCTGATGGATTATTGACTCTACGACGAGCGAGTACGGATACGGTAGTGCGCTCAGTCTCCTCGGGAGAAGGTGCATAGTCGGTGGAAGGAATCTCAGGCAACAATTGAAGGTACCTGGTGGCGTACTGTGCCATGAGTGAACGGCCCTGAAGTCGGAAACTAGCCGACAGATGTCGCAGTAGTCGCCATCGGTGATCTGCTGGAGATAGTCCTGGTTACGGAAGATAGACCAGGGCGCTCCGTCGTCGAGGCAGCCTTCAAACACCCAGGGCTGAAGCTCTCGGAAGGCTAGATAATGCCACAGCTCTGCAAAGGCCGGCCCTAAGATATAAGAAGTCAGCGGCGACGGCTGGAAAACGTCCAGAACGTACAGTTTTGTAAGAAATACTTCAGCGCGCCTTCGGGGTAGTTATAAAACCACCAGTCCGACTGAGAAACATGCACGGCTTGTGTCCCTCTTCCTGCAATCAGCGCAGCGCGCACCCCAACGCATAAAAGTGCACGAGTGGCCGCTGATGCGCAGCGATGACAGACAAGGTCTGGCTGAAACACATGGAAATCGAAGAATAAATCAGTCACCCGCTGACTCTGTAATTGGCTTGAAAGACTTACCACGGTATAAATATGGCGCACCAAGGTGTGGCTAGCCACCGGAAAGTCAGAAAGGTTATGCGAGGGCTCGGGGATTGCATGTGAACGGAGACAGTGACCGCACTTCAGCGGCCACTTATGGAACCTCCTAAGTAACGTGTGACGTTCTAATAAGCGGTTGATGTATCAATGATAAGAAGCAGGATCACGGGCGACGTTTGATCTGACAGAATCCGTCATGAAACTACAAGTTGGAGTGAGCGGGCGACACTTTATTCTAACTACTACATAGTGGTGCTAGGATATAAAGAGGAGCAGTCACTACGGAGACGACTTGATAAGTTAGTATTGGTTGAAGATGGTCGGTAGCTAGAGTCAGCCGCGACTCTTTTCAACTAAAGAACACTTAAGTTGAACGACAAAGACCAAGAAATAGTGGCCCGGAGGCCTTGTATTTGGCTACTATTCGAAGACTACTATTGAATTAGTGTCTAAGGTAGCTCTATATACAAAGTGACTAGTCCGAGTTGCGATTGTTCAAGAAAAGTTATATGATATACATGCGATTTGGATAAGACCACGGCCGTTTCGGACTTACGGGGAATTTAGACGCTCGACCTCCTCTTCGGACTCCTGTGAGAACGGAGTTAGGAAAGTGAGAAGAACGGGATAGAGGGCTCACGAAAGCAAACAGAGTGGCCGGGTCATTTGACTCTTGCTGTTCAAGAAATGAGAAGAGGTCGGCGACGTCTATAGCGGTAGGAGCACCGTAATGAACAATGGGCTCCTCATCGGGGCCACTGTCGTTTTCGTCCTCGGAACTACTGTCGGAGCTGCTCTCAGTGTCGTTGGCAGCGGCTAATTCTTCAGCGGCGATTTCCTCCTCGTCAACCTCGATGGCCTCGTCGTCGATGAAGTCCTCGAGGTCGAGCCGTTCGAGGAACCCGGAGCGCTTGGGTCTCCTGATGAAGGCCCTCGGGTCAGAGTCGTCACTGTCGAAGTCGGCGGGCGGCGGAGTCTTGTCAAGATGAGCATAAGCTTCTTGGCAAAGGCGGTTGCGGAGGTAGAAGCCTCTGACGCCCCCGCTGAGATTCTCGTCGTCGTCAACTTTGAGGTCTGAGATAAATTCGTCTTTCTAAAAAGCGAAACAATGAGAAAAGATATGAAAAGAGTGGCCGGGCCACGTACCTCAACTGGAACCCATCCCGGTTCCAAGCCCGCGTCGTTGTCTTGCGGTACTAGATAGTAACCGGGAGGCTCGAGTAGCTCCTGGGCATCGTACGCCGCGTAGAAATCGTAGGCGGAGGCGAACTTGGGAATTGGCAAGTCCAAGGCGTTGAGGTCGAAGTACTGCCAGTGGAATGCGCGGGTGACGATGGAGTCGGCCGTAAGACCTTGCGCCATAGCTACCCGGAGAGTGCGTTCCATACTGGACTCGTTCTTGAACCGGCCGATGAAAGACGCCCGCTCGAGTTCCTTGCGTGCGCGGAGTATGTTGAGAAGGAGCTCGAGGAAATGAAAGTGGTGCTCTGTCAGGAGGAGGGCGTGGGTGCGTTCGTGTGCCTTGAGAACTTCGGCTGAACGAAGGAGGTTCTCTTGGTGAGTGCGCCATACTACGAAACTGAAGTCAGATGAAAAAGAAAAAGAGTCAGCGGGAGACGCACCAATAGACGACATGTTGGTATAAGTCGTCAGCTCCCCGAAGATCTCATTGTTGATTTCGTCGCTCTGAGCCAAAGTGCAACTGGATACACCATGGGACTGTGAACAAGAGTCACAGGCCAGCGGGAATCCAGGCGAGTTGCAAATTGCACCGCTGCATGCACAAGGAACACAGCGGGGTCCCATCTATCGCAATAAAAAGTGTCAGCGGGCGACTCTAGAAAAACGAAAACGAACCTTGGGCGGCGCCGAGTTGATAACTTCGCGAATCATATCGAAGTCGACCAGGAAATATCGGCCATCTTGAGTCTCCGGGAGACCGTCGCGGCAAGCCAAAGGCAGAAGAGTGGTGAGCTTCTTGATGACGTCCTTGCTGAGCGCAGGAACGGGAATCTTGTCCTCACCCTCCTCGAGTTTGGGGCGTCGGTTATGGGACTCCCAAAAGCCAAGTCCTGAGTTCATCGGGGATTAGCTGATATATATGATAAAGAAAAGAAAGGGACTTATTGCAGTGCGAACGGGCCAAATCCCAGTGCGTCGAAGGATACCTTGACTGGCGAGCAAGCTCTTGCGGACCAGCGGGTCCATATCTTGATCGTCCGTGAGTGAGCGGGGATCGACGATGCGCTTGGTGGAGGGCAGGGGTTTTCTCCCGGTGACCTTTCGTTTGGGGCTCGCCCGGCGAGGCGCAGGTCCTTTGCCTTTGCTGGGTTGACGGGTGCGAGTGGGACCTGTAACGAGTAAGGGAGGGAGAATTGAATTAATGAAAATGAAGACGTACGCGGTTCATCTTCATGAATAGAAATCTACCAAAGAAATGGGTTAGATGGAGTCGCCGGGTGATCATATCACTTACTGGAGACACTTCTCTCCCGCTGCTTTTGGGCTTCTTGGCAGGTGGCTGGTCAGCGGGCGCACGGTTGCGTTTGCGAGTGGCCGGGCGATTAGTCGATTCCTGAGAAAGTGCGAAAGTCAGTAAGAATAATGATAGAAAGAAAGGTTTCAGGACGTACCACCGTGGATTTGACTGGCACATCAGGGTCGGCGATTCCGGCCCAAGGTGGAGACTCGGTAGGAGGCGGAGAGACCTTCTTGCGGGGCTTTCTTTCTGGTTTCTACAGGAAGGTGTCGTACTGAGCAAGTTGAAAAGAAATAAGATATAAAGATGAACGCACCGCCGGGGAAGCAGAGTGTCCTACGAGTTGGGCGGAGAGCTTCCGGAGGTACTTCTGGGCAGCCTCCATGTCCTCCGAGGTACTTGGTTTCTCGTCGGCGGGAGTGCGATCAACTTTAGCGGGAATAGCGAAAACCGACTCGTTATCCAAGAAAGTCGCGCTCTGCAGAATTGAAGGACGCTTTCAATAGATAATTGGTTGGGAAACGTTAACTCACCGCCCGGACCACGTCAGAAAGAGACGACGGAGGCCAGTAAATTGAATGAAATTCGGGATGCGAATGGCCGGGGTCCAAGATTTGAGCGACCGCCTCGAGTCCGATATGAAAGCCGATAATGTAGCGCGGGCAGCCAGTAAGACGGTGCCGGCAATACTCAACGCTCTGTGACTAAGTCAAGAGGCTTGGAAATCAGTGGCCCGCTCACGAACATAAGTGCTACGCACCAAATTTGCGAGCTCAGGAGTCAGCCGCTCACGCATCTCAATGATAGAGAGCGTGTCCCGGAGACGGGGGAAGGCCAATTCGACGAGTCGGTCCCAGTTTTGGACGTTACAGAGGTAGCGCCAGTGATCGATGGGTTTAAGTGATTTGGGGGCATCGGCCGGCTTGGAGCGTTGAGTGGATTTTCCGTGGTCAGCGGGACGTTTGCGAGATGGTCCGGGCGACGGCTAGAAAACCCACTCACGGTTAGAGGCGAACTTACCGTTCAAATGGCTGGCTCATTAGAAAGGAGCTTACCATTGTAACGAGAACTCAAGGCTAACAACTCAAGAAGATAGAAAAGAATGAGATTATGAAGACGAACTAAGGAACAATACTACGAGACCTGTTCACGGACGTAAAACATCCGGGAAGCAGGGGAGGGGAAAGATGAATCCTCGCCTGGCAACGCCCCTGGTTATATAGGAGTCAGCGGCGGAGTTTGAAATGAAACCTCAGCCGCTGACCGGTACCGCTTGAGTGGGCGGCCGGCGATTCCATGGAGGATCTCCTGCTGAAACGGCGTTTTCCGATTCCGGAAAACGCCAATCGTGGATTGTTTCCTTTAGTGGAAACGCCGATTGTTGCCTCATATGTGAAAAAGCTGTGATTGTTTCCTTAACAGGCAGCATCAGCTCTCACAGTATGACGCAATTGTTGACGTCTGAGAACTGCGGCCGGTGTTGCCACGGTTTCAAAAGCCGAAAGATATTCGAAAATATTGAGGTGTTCTAAAAATTAATTTGGAGAACCTAACACAACGAGCGGGATGGTCGGGCCTCACTGGCCGCCTGCTGCATGAAGCGTGAAATTGAACGCTGATGCAATGATGCCCACCCTTACGCAAACTCTCAGTGAGCGGGCGATGAAATAAATCCCCTGTATTCATTTTGAGTCAGCGCACAGTCAACTGGGGACAGTTGAAATCTTAGAAAGGGGGAGATGATAGGGCGTGCTCCCGGGCACGCGTAAAAACCACAGTTTTTATTCATTTTTGAACTATCTTACGGGACTATGTGAGGCTTGGGAACAGAGCGTACACTCACCTCGGAGTGGTAGGCTACGCTGTTGACAGTCGAAAGTCAGCGGGCCACTCGGAATAACGGCTTAACAATGACTCTAACCAAGTCAAAGTTCTGCTAATTAAACCACAACCGTTGAGCTCCGGGAAGTAGCTAAACACTACTTCTTTGAGTACTAGAAGCGAACAAGAGGAATTATTGAAGTCTTAGAGTTGGCCGCTGATGCGGAGAGCCATACAGAACTATGGAACACAACTGATACTGATAAGTACGAGTCAGCGGGCGACTCTTGCATCCTAACGAATGCATTAGTTCAACCGCGGGAGACGACTACTAACTAAAGATGTGATATGACAGAACCTGTCAGAGTCGGCGGGCGATCTTCTTAAAGGGTATATTGACCCATGAGGGTCGCCGGGCGACGTCTGACACATTGATTGATATTATGAATGCTTCGGGGATTCTTTCCCCGGCGACTACTTGATATAAACACTACCTTTTGGAGTGGCCCGCTGACTGCGGTACCACTCCGGGCGACTTGGAATGAGATGAAGGAACTCTTTAAAAAGGACTTAACAGTCGCCCGCTGAACCAGACAGAGTCAGGGAGAGTTTCTGGTTAATCACGAGATGATACAAAAGTGTTGCAGTTGCCTAGACAATGAGCACGCCATAGCACACCATGAAGGTGTGGCCGGGGAACCATGTGGTGTATCTCCGGGAGAAGGACTTTATACCCACGGAAGTGAATACCTCATTTTCTATTGGTTCATAACCTCCCGGGGACCACGTTGGTCTCTGTTCTGAAAGTTTCCTTTTATCTCCTTTCATGCTCCCCAGTTTGTATAAAAAGCCTAGTAAAATACTTGTAACAGTAGTAGACTATCCCCCGGGAAAAGGGCAATATAGTGGACTCAGAGAATTGAACAGACAGAAATCAGTCAGATATCAGAAAGATTCGATATAGTTGGAGAAGCCTACGTGAGCTTGCAGCCGTCAGTTATAAGTGCACCGTCATCGCGAGACGCATTGCCCGCTGACCGCCGGCCGTTCAACCCTACCCTCCATTGAGAGCGTAGGTTCTAGAGTGGAAGACGCCCCGCTGAATCGGTTCACCCGTCGACGTACCCCGCGTTGGTTGAGGTCGGCCGCTGACGCTGAACACTGCTGGTTTCTCGAAGTCAATTACTCCGGGCCACGCACTAGCCTTGTCGAAATCAGAATTGTCGTCCCCCGGTGACTCTGCTATAGAATTAGCGTTCATCCACACTATTGAAAAGTGAACACATCTTGAAGGGTTTTCTTAATCCTACTTCCCCGAACACACACACACGAGTATTGAGATTTGGAGTTTGTGATTGATATTAGATTTTGGATTTGTTGGGTTATAGTGATTCGTTCGCTCCGCTCACTTATTTGGATCTTTTGATTTCACGGCTGCACCTGTG
>JARJLF010000477.1:0-188253 GCA_029378395.1 Mycena leptocephala
GAAAGTAAAGAAACCTGCACGTAATAAATTATTCGCATTATTTGTGCCTCTTGTGGGGCAGGAGATGTTTGTTGTCTTGCTATGCTATACTGGAGACGGTCAAATAAAAAACGTTCTGGTTGCGCGCAACACATTCTCAGAGTGAGGTTCAGAAGTCCTGCCTTGTACTCCGTGATATCTGGGCAGTGGGTATTTCTATAATTCTATTGAATTTGTGTAGGTTAGCCCGAGGTAGAATAGAGAGGGATAAGCAATTATAGGATACTCCAGAGCCAGACGGAGCCCACTTGGGTGGGCACGATCGGTAAATAAGATATGGCAGGAACGGTTACAACTGGAAAAAAAACAGCAGTACAATTGAAACGCCTTCCTCAGCCCTACCAGTCGTCCGTGTCGGAGATCATATAGTGGGATCCTGCCAAACGTATTACTATCCGTACCTCGGAGCACAACGGACGGCTCACTCACGATCACATTTCCCAGCCCGTCTCGCAGCGATGAACCTATCCGCAAGCGCCCAATAATCCTCCCCGGAGTCGGCGCCGCGGAGCCAGTCCAGGCGGAAATACGTCGTCTGCTCAATAGAGAGTTTGCGGTGGAGCCACCCGGCGCCACCAGATGGCTCATCGGCATGCGGTGCCGGGTGGCTACGTCATTTGGTGGCTGATCAGGTGGCGTGGGGAGAATTTTTGTTGACCTTCTACACGCACTATGCCTATCCAGACGCGTGCCCGTACACGCGCGCACACTGGTGGAGTGCCGGAAACGAGTTCTTCAAGCCCTTCTTTGCCGCCAAACTCCGAGAGTAACCCCGATATTGAATCGTACAAAGAGGATGAGTCAGACAGAGAAGGAAGCGACGACGAGGAAAATAAAGCAAGTGATGTCGATGGGGAGGACGAGAAGGAGGGAGACGGGCTCGAGGATGAAAATGAAGTAGATGATCCGAGCCCGGATCACACACAAGCTCAAAACGCGCGTTCTCCGCCTTGGCAGCCGTGGCAAGATCGCCTGTTAATCACTCAAGTCGATGCCGACCGGCCATTTCAGCAACCTCGGCTGTCTCGTCGTGCTGCCTGGGACACCACTGCTGATTCCATGGCTTCAGCTTCAGCCCAACAAGGCCCTAACTCGTATTTTACTCGCTCCGGAGAGGCATGCAGGGCGCGATTCAAGTTCTTGGCTAAGAAATACAAGGTGCGTCATATGTGCATCAAAATATATCAAACTTCAAGCCTGTGAAGGCCGATCAAGCACGCTCGCTTCAGAAGACAGGAACAGACGAGGAAATTGACGAATTTATGGAGGTAAGTAGCAATCTGTTTGCTCACATCGCATCTCGCGCGCTCAAATTTCTGATAGTTGCTGGGTGATCTTTGCTCGCTTATGGACGCCGAGACGGCGACCACGGGAAGTTCCCGTAAGAAGACGGACCTCGAAACAGTGGCTGGCCTGGAACTGCGTGACGCGTCGATGAAAGGTCTTGTCAAAGGCGATCAGATGGTAGATGTTGCAACGTTGGAAGGCGCCTCTGTTCGGGAACGCCAGGCGCAACGTGGGAAGAAGTACGTCCACTTCGGTGCGAATGTGATTGTCAACTTACTGCTTTCAGGCGTAAGAACCATGACGATAACAAGGAGAATAGATCGCAGAGCAGGAACCCAGGTGTAAGCGACGCAAGCGGATGAATATTGCCCTTGACGACATCCTCAACCAACGGGTCGAAGAGGATAAAGCCGCATTGGAGGCTTGTTCGAGACAGGACGCGGAGAAACATACACAACAGATGGACGTCTTGACTAAGCTCGCTGATTGCATGCAGGGCATCAATGACCGTCTCTCCGGCCTCCAGAACGAGCAGGAGAAGACGAATCAGTATCTCCACCAGCAGGAACTTGAACGGCGTGAGGCCGCTGTCCGCCGCCGTGAGCAGGAATTGGGAATTTGTATGTCGATTCGCATCTATATACATTTCTGGCTATATTTCTGACATGGGGTCATCTTCGTCAACTTCTTCCTCGCTAGGATCGATATCAATTTCCCCCCACGGTGCCGTTTTACACCATTCATCCATCTCCTCGTCGTCAATTGGTTGGCCGTGGAAATATTCGTGCAAGGACGGAGGGGGCAGCGAAAGTATTGTGGAGTTTGCGGCCGATGAAGAATTGTATGTGCGTTTGTCAACAGTATCGCCACCATGTAGAATAGACCACACGGCGACATTAGAACTTTTTGATTGTCTGAAAAGTTAAGAAATTTGAACACCGAATTTACCTCCTTGAACATCCACTCCACCGGCTCGCGAATCTTGCTCATCTTCGCATTCCATGCACGCTGATCTTCGCTGATCTGCGCACCCTTATACGGCGACATGATATGACTCCCGGTTTGATATGCGGGGTCACCGTAGATGAAGTACCGCTCGTCATTGGGCCCCCAGAAATGTTCCTCCAAAACATCAGTCAACCCGCTCTCCTTGAGAAGCGTGGCATCATGTCGCCTCCCCTCCACTGGACCGAATGCGTGGATTATGATACCATCTGGTGTCACGAGGAGATGGTACTTTAGGCAATGAATCCGTTTCCACCCATTAAATAAAATTCGTTGATTATGGCCTGGACGTGCAACCTTTTTGAGGGTTCCATCGATTATTGCCACAATTCGTGGTACCGGGCAGCCCTTTGCAACAAAAGCTGCCGCAAAACCAGCAAGCACCTCGGCGGTAAGTCGTTCGGCATCAAAACGAAGCAGATGCTTCCACCGACCCCAAATCAATGAGGCAGTGAGGCGAGAGATCCGCGAAATCCGACTAGCCTCCCATCCGAACTCCATCTCCATATCCACCAAACGGCATGGATAAGCAAGACGACGCAAGAGCATGCAGAGTGCTGTTACTCTGTCCTCTTTAATGTGGTTTTCTCCGCATTCGATTGCTTCCGGGAGATCCAGGGCTTCTGCCAGAAGACGTACTTCAAGGCGAGTGAATCTAATAGAAGTGATGAGCCCTTTATCTACCACTGCACACTGAGCTTACCGAAAGAACCTCATCCAGTCAGTATCACCGAGGGTGTCGAGATCAACCCGACCACCGGGCCGTCCTTGTGAATCATTGATATTTTCATCCCATTCATTGGCGATAACTTTTAGAAGGGCAGTAAAGCGAAGTCTGGACTCAAGAATGGCCTTCTGCATGGGTAAAGAAAGCAGTAGTATTATGTAAGGTAGTAGACGCTCGATACGCGCCTTAACAAGCAGGCACCCGAACAGCCACCAAATGACGTAGCCACCCGGCACCGCATGCCGGATGAGCCATCTGGTGGCGCCGGGTGGCTCCACCGCAAACTCTCTATTATTCCTCTCTTCTTGGCCTTTCTGGCGAGGATTTCAGCCTTAAATCCATTGGAGCCAGTTTCTTTGGAAACCGATTTGTTTTTATGTTTGTGCTTCCGGGTCGTCAGTTGATGGATGGCTTGCCCAAAAATCCTTGGGTCTGTTTCTTCTGAGACAGGTGGTTTGCATATATCTGCAAAGGGAAGGCATATGACAGCCTTCAATGGACTGGTGGACACTGGGGATTTTTACCTGGGAGGAGAGAACTCCTCCCGTACACTTGCGCATTCTGCTTGTAGTCAGGTCCCATGAGGTTTTAACTGGAAGTCCAGCCATTCAAACGGCCAGCCAGTCCACGGTTTGCCAGCGTCTTGTATGATCGAACCCCTGGAATGATGTTGTACTCGGTTGGCATCTTGTAGAATTCTGTGAGGATAACCACCCACTACAGTACTACTTGTTTGTCTTCTGTAAACTCATTGTTCAGCCTGTGGACCCCGTGAGTATAATAAATCCCCCCCTGGTGAAACTGATGCTGGTGAAATCTGATCTTCTATTGAAATGTAAGACAAGAAAAGATACAGTGGCAGGTACAAGAACAGGTAGACCCACCATGATTCTTTAGGGTGCACTATCAAAGATTGATATGCCCCAGAGGTATTGGTGTGAGCACTGCAATGCAATCGTCAGTGGATGATAACAACAGTGAAGGAATTTTGTATAATTGAGATACCATGAAGGTGGATGTTGCCACTGAACATCAACAGCAGTGGCAACCTACCTGGCCCTGAGTGGTTCATCCTGCTTGCTGGCGACTTGGTGATCTGCTGCTAGTTAGGCTTTTAATTTGGAGTAGCTGCTCTGGTGTGGAGAAGGTAAAGTGTTTGACAAGTGAGAGATGAAAGGCAACAAAGGCACTACAAGGCGGTGTTCACAAATAGCACGTAATTGGCCCGGGAATAACCGTGATTGATGCCATCTCAAGGGGGGTTCAGCTTTCGAAAATCAGATATAGGGTCGAAGAGTTTTTTCGACCCCCTGGACCCCCCTCCCCCTCTCTCCTTCCATACAGGGAAGGAGTTTCCCACCCCTGGCAGCAGACCGCACTTTCCGGTCATGGGCATCCTCACCGCCACCACCCCAATTTGGCAACAAAATTCACGAGGTTTTTGCACATCGTTGAGGGCATTGTTCCAGTGTTATTCAACTATTCTATGGGTGCTACTGCATTAAATTGAACTTTTTCTCAGTCTTATATGGCCCACATTAGATCTGAAATACTAAACTGAGCACTCCTCAGCTCCGTATAAGCCCCCGTTTGAGCTCTCAACGGTGAACTTTGGAAGCTCCTAAAGGCCTCTTTTCCTTCCCTACTAACATATAGGTAGAACTTTTTTTTGGCCCTCCTGGGGACTCCCCCCCCTCCCACCCCATATCCGAAATTTTAATGCTGATCCCCCCTTGTGCCATCTTTCTAGTTGTGCCTTTCAAAGTTGCCTGTGCTTTCATCTTGCCTTCATCTTGCTTTCAACATCCTCCGAGTCGGTGCCCTCCCCACAGTCATTGAAGAGCTTGACCAGCCTAGCTGGCTAATTATTCACGAATGCCCTCATGGCTACTCACGAGCCTCAAGTTTCAATGTGGGGAGCCAGTGCCAATGAAGGTGCCATTCCTTTATCTTTACAGAATTTTGGGCCAAATGACTTTGCAGCCTCTTGGTACTCCTCTGTCCTGGACTATGTTGAGTGAACGGTACACATTGATGCCAATGGACAGTCCTATGGTGCGTGTGCATGCTCTCATGCTTGTTCATGTACAGAAAAATATGGGGCTTGCGGAGATTTAATCCTGTCAGTAATAATCTAAAGTCGTACATAATCAAATCTGAACCATCAGGATTTTCGACCGCAGGTACGTTTCTAATGTTTACATAATTTGAGCTGAGATTATGTCTGAGTTGAAGCCCTGCAGATTTAATCTGGCACATGGGATCTTCTGGCTACCACTTGTGCTATTCTATTCGTAATGGGGAGGATAATCTCTCCCCCTATCCGGATTTTATTTTTGACACCAAGATTCGTATATACAGCCGATGTCAGTACCAAGGGCGCAGATCGAAAATTTTCTGTTTTGGGATGTTTCCAAAGAGTTCCCTATATCTCTGTCAGTTCTTCACTGATTCACATAAAAACTAAATAGATCTACTCAGCTAATTCATGCACAATTAGTGATAGAGAGGAACTTGCGAAAATATTATGTATTAGGTAATTTCTGTTTTGGGGCTGTTTTTGCACTAAATACTGTCTAGCATAGTGAGAACATTTCTTAGTGACCTAGAATTTTGGGAGGGACAACGTGTATATGTTATATGAAATGTCCAGATGAATGTGATTTTGGCAATATCTCTGAAAGCCAAAAACTGCCAAATATTTTCACTGGAGCTAGAAGGACTGTAACTAAATTATCCTCACTTCTGTCTCTATCACATGTTTCGTCAGGTATGAATGTTGTCTCTCCCAACATTCTAGGTCACTGGGACATATTCTGGCCATGCTAGACAGTATTCAGTGCAAAAACAGCCCCAAAACAGAAATTACCTAATATGTAATATTTTCGCAAGTTCCTCTCTATCACTAATTGTGCATGAATTAGCTGAGTAGATCTATTTAGTTTTTGTGTGAATCAGTGAAGAACTGACAGAGATATAGGGAATTCTTTGGAAACATCCCAAAACAGAAAATTTTCGATCCGCGCCCTCGATACTGACATCAGCTGTAAGTTGAAATTACATCCAAGTGTCTCATTGAATAAATATGATCATTCATTTCAAACCAAACCATAGAGACACATGTAGCAAGTTAGTAACCATAAATAACATGGAAAATCACCAACAAAATCATACAATTCCTGGAAGCCTCAGGCGACAACCCAACCAAGCTCTTTCTCTTCACCCATTTCCATCTTATCCAGGTCTGCAATGTCAGATAGATCATCCTCCAGTTCCTCAATAATCCCAACTGGTGCATTGAGCTCTGCCAGACAAGCCAAGTTGTTTCTGTGTTGCTCCAGCACATCTTTGCTGATATTGGCAACCCTTTCATCAATACCCTGAACTTGTTTGGCCTGTGAAGAGCGTTCAAACAGGGGCCTTGCTCTCTCCCAAAACTCCACTGCCTTGAGCAGGTCACCATAACCATTGGAAATATCTCCAAGCTGGAGCATGCATTCAGCTCTGCTGCGATGGACATCCATCTGGGTAAATCCCTCTAGAGCAACTGTGAACAAGCTGATGGCTGTATGTTCATCATTGTGCAAAAGGAAAATATCTCCAAAGAATTGAAAAGCTTTGTAGATTCCGAGCTTTTCTTTTCTTTGAAGAGAATTGACAAGATAAACCGCTGTCCAGCTGGACATCCCATCCAAATCACCCCAGTAACTGGTATTGCCAAACCGCTCCAGACAATAAGTTTTGACTTGGGAGAATTCCAGAGACACTTTGAGGGCACTTTTTTAAAATAGTATTGGTTTTCAGTGAATTTCCCTCCCTCAGGTAGAGATCTGCAAGAATAACATCACACATTGTCACTCCCTGAACATCTCCCAAAGTTTCTAACATTTTTCTGGCTCTGTCACAATTCCTCTGAATATCATCCTTTGGAGCACCAATAGAGACATCAATTTCAGCCACATTGAGTAAACCAAAACCATAAATGTAGAGATCCTGTATAGAGGTTGCTTCGAAAATGCTAGTGTAGATACTGCAAGCCTCAACATATTCTGATTTGCATTTGTGGGCTTCTGCCTGATTGTTCATGATGCTATGGTCTAAGCTTCCCCCAGACATGGCACAAAGACCTAAGAGGTCTCTTGCCCTAATGCAGAGAGAAATGGCTTTCATGTAGTTTCCCAATGCATAGCAGCAAGTAGCCTCATTTCCAAGTGCCTGTGCTTCTCTGAATAAATCTGCAGAAATTATGGCCAGTCTCTGGGCCTCCTGTGCATGCACCTGAGCCGAAGAGTAATCACCAAGATACCATTCAACCCCTGCAAGGTTGCACAGTCCATGGGAATGCAGTTTGGTGTTCTGAGTTGAAAGTGCTAAAGATATAGCAGCTCTACTGAATTTTTTGGCAGAGGACACATCACCTGTCCTCTGATAGTACTGTGCCAAGGAGTTATAGAATCTGCCTGGATAAACTCAAATTAGTCTCAACAGACCAGAAATCCTCAGAGAGCATACATTTAAGTTCTGAGTCATCAAACTCCTTGAAGTGTTCCAAGGCCTCGAAGACAAGGGTGTCTGGATTGGAATGAGAAACATGATTCCATGATTTGAGCCACTCCATGGTGAAGTAGGCCTTTAAGCGATGGTCACAAGCATATGGGAGGACATTGTGGATATGTTGAATGAGAGGAGTATCTCCTTGCCCAATGCGTTGACTAAAGTTATTCAGATAGCATGTGCAGTAAATGCTATTCACTAGGTCTGGATGACCCTGTTGCAACCCATTTTGAAGGACATTCTGTATGTTTGAGTAGTTTGATGATACTCGAGCAACTGTACTAGAACTTGATTCATTTCCTTGGTATTCAGTGTAGAATTCAAGTAATTCCTGGAAATATTTGAGAAGAGGTCGGATGAGGTAATTGTCAGGTGGCTGGATCTTTTGCATATATTCTCTGATGGGTACCAATACTTTCAGCCGCTTGTGTCCATCACTGTAGGCTAAGCTGGTATGAATCAATGCTGCTTTGCAACCCAGGACATTATCAAATGGGAGCTTGCTCTGCACAAGCTCAACATCTGAAAGACCATCAGGAAGCATTGACAAGAGGCTCAGCAGATCCTTTGAATGGGGATTGAGTCTAGGACTCGACAAGGACAGTGAAATTGAAAAATCCAAGTTGGATGTTCTGTCATACCCATCTGAGATCAAGGATGTTTTCTCCTCCTCCCAGAGGGATAACACATTGGAGCAACCCTCAGAATCAACCAAATGAGCTATGAGACTGATTGCGAGGGGCATATTGTCTGTCAAAGAGAGGACTTTGGCAACCTCATTTGGATCATGTATGTTCTCTGCAATATCTATAAATGTTTGTTGTGCTGCAGCTTGCTCCAATGGCTTCAACGGTGGCAGAAATGGATGAGTCCATGCCACTTTAGCTGGTCTTTCTGCTCCTCGCATTGTAATCTGAACATCATAAGTTGAAAGCATTGGTGAAGAATCTTTGAAGACCTACCAACAATGCAAGATGATCCACACCTGTGAGCAGTGACAGAAATTCCTCTATTTTGCCTCGAGACTCAGCTGGCTCCCACAAGGTCTCAAGATTATCTAGAATCAGGAGACTGTCTGAGCTGCTGGAGAAGTATTGGATGACTGGGTGTGTAAGATCTTTTCCAGGCTTCAACCCAATATGGGCCCCTATGAGTGCAGCAAGTTTCACTTGGGTCGCTGCGGAATCACAAGCAATGAAGAACCGATGCTGATCATATCTCTCAGTAATTTTTGTATGATGGATGACAGCTCTCGCAAGACTGGTCTTTCCCATTCCACCTGCACCCAATATAGCTATCTTAGGTGTTCCTTGACTGAAAAGTTGCAGAATGTTTGATAGCTCTGAGTCTCGTCCATGGAATATCTTGGGCTGTGATGGCAGCATGGAGATTGAGTTGGAGCTTGGATATATGTCAGATACAAGAGATATCATTGAAAGCCAGAAGTAACTGGCCTGTTATGAGATCCCGAATAAAGCCTGCTGATCTATGCAACATTTATTAGTTGATTCTCTCAGAGAGGACTGGAATTCCCATACAAAGGATGCTCCATCCGAACTAGTTGTGTCTGACAGAGCTTCAATCATGTCAAGCACTTCTTTGTGTTGTTTTTCTGCATCTTCTTGCATCTGTGTAATGTCCTTCACATGATTGACCATTGGGACCTACATACCAAGTCCTCAACAAGTGGTTGAATCACCAAACAGATGGTGCACCTGAAAAATCTCAAATCCTTGTTGCAATCCTGCCTTGCAATCCTTGAGCAGTGTGCTCATCTCGCCTTGATGGAAAAATTTCTTGAGCTTGCTGCCATTCTGTTGAGCCTCAACAAATGTGTTGATTTTGAGGAGGGTTCTGGTAGCAGTAGTCGATATGAAGGGGAGTCCTTTTCTTTTCAAAGTCCAGCAACATACTCGGTGAATTTTCCAATATGCTTCAGTACACTTGGTGGCAATTCCCCACCCATATCTGAGGTGATGTGAACCATCAGAATTGTATTCAGCAACTCGTAAGTTTGCTCCAATAATTGGGTACATTCATGCTTATTTTGTTTAACTGTCTGTTATGGCTGACTGAGATTTATGGTTGTGGCAGACTGAATGGTAATTTACCTCCATATTTTTCAAGAGAGACTGAGTTGTATTGGAAATGACCTCCATGAAGGGGGTCTTCAGACTACCAACAAGGCTATCCAGAGTATTTTCAGTGATAGTCAAACATGTTGTAATGTTGTTGAGTCGGATTTGAGTGACAGTGGGTTGTGGGGGCATTTTTGTGGTGGATCATGGGGCTTGAGAGATGTCATTATTTATTCTGTGTGCCCATGGGAATTTTCACTTTCATTGGCTACTGTTCATCTTCTTCAAAGAAGATGTCATGCTCATGTCTGTTGTAGAACTTGACTGGATCAAATGATACTCCTGAATGACCAGCTATCTGGGAAAAAAGTCCTGGCACCATCTGAGAAGCGTCTTCATTGATAGTGGGCTCAGCTAAATTTACCATGATACCATGACATCTTCCCGTGCACTGCTCGATGGTCTAAGCAGGGCACAGATGCACAGCAATGTCAGTAATTGTTTGATATTGGTTGCCCGAGCGATCTACGCTGTTTCCTACCATAACCTGCACCTCCACATCACATCTCTCCCTGTAGTAATGGTGGACACCGACAGGTGTAGGAGTTTGGCCAGATGCACAGTGACCCTCTGCAAACGCGCAGAGGTCTCGATTGAAAAGCTACGGTACTTATACAAAGAAGGGCTGTAAAACTGCTGTAAAGAACTGTGGAAGGAATACTGTAGTATTTCGTTCAAATCGACACTGGGTGTGACGCGTGACCCAAAAAACCAATTCGACATTTCGACAACAGCCAAAATTTGGCGTGACACCACCGAAATTTTCGACATCGAAACGAAAATTTTTGGCTTTTTTAGGTCTTACAGGCAATTCTGATCCCTGTGTGATGCTCGGGAGGTTCGACAAACGGCCGCGTGATGCGTGACCCTTGCCAAATTTCGATATCGATAGGGGGTGCGTGACGCGTGACTGTCAATTTGAATGAAATACTACAGTACTTAAATAGTGAGCTGTAAAGGATGCTGTTGAACCGAGCTGTAGAAGTGGGCAGTGCGTGCACAGCAGTTGTCGGTTCAACAGCCTGTTTACAGTTCGACAGTGCTTCGGTTGTCCTTCCAACAATAGGAGGAGGTGATTGAGACGCAAGGTAAAACCAAACAACAGGCAGCCAAACATATCCCAACAATCGCCGAAATTGGAATGAAGTAAATATTCAAAATTTCGGCAAATTCACAGGGAGGAAGGTCTAGCGTCGAATTGAAAGGAGTGGATGCATAAAAATTATATTGCCCCAGAAAATACAGCAGGCAGCGCACATTTAACGTGTGCATAAGTAGTAGACTTGGATAAAGTAATCATGGCCTCGACCTCGCCAGAGCTGAATCCATGCAGAGTGGAATTTTCAGCCCGACCGGCAAGCACTGGTGCACGTAGGCATCGCGCACACCGTTGCCCCGACACGATGGCCGCACCCTTACGATCAGCAGAGAGTCAGCGGCGGCACGTGCCGCATGAGCCTCCAGCAACGCGGAGCTGAAAGCGAGATACTCCCAGTCCCCGAGTACCGCGCAACTCTCACACACCCGGGCCCAGCCATCCGCTGTGCAACACAAGCGCGCCCGCGCCGCACATAGTCTATACGCGCCAAATCGTGTGGCCCAGCCGAGTGCACTTGCAGGCCATCAGACGGACCACGGGCTACGGGATCTAGCATCCGCGCAGAAACACACAAGAGTCTCGTCGCATGCAAGATATTCGCATCAGGCACCTGTACCCTCATCCGACGGTGCATACGTCGTGCTCGCCGAATCTCCTCGACATTCAGCCTTGCATCCACCTCACGAGAGTCGGAGGCGCAACCAATACACGCGCACATCGGAATGATCAGCAGCGAGTCGGCGTGCCTGGGCACCGGCACCACCCGCTCTATCTCGCGCGCGCGCACACGGCCTCATCCTGACGGAAGCAGCGACGCACGAATCCAGTCGCTCCACAGCCCACCCGCATCATCAAGGCGCGGGCGCGCGCCCATCTCGCACGGGCCGCACCCAGCGCCGCGCATATGCACACGACGCAGCTCCAAAGCGGACCGTGCATAACACACGGCGCATGAAGCATCTATGCAGCAAATAGAGGGACATATCCAGTGCATCCGCCCGCCTTCTGTAAAAGAACGGCACCGTCGACCGCTCGTACCGCGAGGACGAGAGGGAGGAGGGAGAAGGTGGAAAGGGGGAAGAAAATGAGGTTGCCGCGGCGGCGTCGGAGGGGGGCGCAGTCGCAGATGGAGGAAAGCGTGGGCACTGCCCTGTAATAACACGCAAAGGCCTTCGTCCACCAAGCGGCTCGCGGCGATGCCCATGGGTGCACCCACGGCTCGCGCAAACATCCACACCGCTCCTGGCCACATCTAGCCCAATCTCACTCGACCACCGACGCCGACACACCCACCTCGCGCACATCGCGCATGGATCTTGGTGCGCACATCCACCTCACGCACGACGCGCGTCTCTCCATCGTCCTCGCACCGGCATCCCACCCCAAACCCGCTACACCCAGCAGCAGATGCCCGCACCGCGCACCCCCACGGCCGGCGCAGCCCCAGCCCCAATCCACCCCCGCGCCGAGACATCAGCGTCTCATCTCGGGCGCGTTCCATCCAGATGGCACAGGACAATATGAGGGTTCGCCCGCGCCATCACCAGCACCTCCCATCTCCCGGCGTCGCTCCACCCCACTCCCACCCCCACCAATAAAGAGAAGGAAGATCAGCAGCCGCATCGTGTCACCGACTCGGTGACACCTCCTCCGAGAGACGCAGGAGCTCGACGCGCACACATCCGCCTCGCGCCCGACGCGCGCCTAAGCATCGTCATCCCACACCCGCTGCCTCCAGCTACAGATGCGGACACGGGCCCCACGCATGTCCAGCGTGCAGTGCACCGACCGACTCCGCGCAGCGCCTGCGCCAATCCGCGTCCCATTCAGATCTCGGGAAAGGGGCGGCACGACAGGAGGATTCGCCCGCGCTCGCACCTCCCACGTATCGCGCGACCATCCCGACCAACAAGAGGAGAAGAAAAAGAAGAAGAGAAGAAGGATTAGCAGACGCATCGTGTCGCCGGGGTCCACGTCCCTCGAGAGACGGAGGCGCTGCGCGCGGCTGGAAGATGCGGGTTAGCGAGGGATCGACAAGGGAGAAGGGAGAAAAAGAGAGAAGATGAAAAACGAGCAAGAAGGAGCGGGTGTGATATAATCCAGGGTAGAGCCTCGGGGAGCCCTCCTCGCAGGTGCCGTTCCCGACCGCGCCTCAAGCGAGGGAAGGCATGCCACCATCCCGCCTCTCCCCTGCTCTCCAGCCCGCCTCATCCCCTGCTTCGAGCCCGCTGCCAGAACGACGACCCTCGCTCTCCGAACCCGCTGTCCAGACCACACCGTCCCCACCCTATGCCGTAATCCGCCGCTCTCCAAATCGGGAAGTACATGGAACTCGCGCTCACCTCGTCCTCCCTAACCCAAGCCACCCGGCGTACGCCGCGCGCGCCTCCACTCTCCGTCCACTCTGTCGCTACGACGAGTCATTTCTGTTTCCTGTAGGAGATGTCAGCGGGGAAGAGAGGCGAGCGGGGAGCGGGGGAAGGTGGGGAGAGAAGCGAGACGGAGAGCGAGGAATAAGAAGGAGCCGATCGTCTCTGAAACCACGCGGGAGTCCAGTATGGACTTGTGAATGTGCGGAAAGGATACGATGTACGCGATGCGCTCGTGCCGTATCGCCACGTCATCCACGACTGCGGATGCAATATGTACGCATTCGTGCGGAGCGGTGCAGGTAATCGGGCAGAGGGAGCGGAGGGGGACGGTTATAAACGGGGAGAGAAGGATGGAATGTAGAAGGAAGAGAACGCGAAAAAGGGCAATAGAATCCAAAGGACTCATGTATCAACGTGGCGATCCATCCCCGCGCCATAGGCAGCGCCCGCCCGCCAGAATGAGTTTGCGTTTGAGGCGGGTATCGTTTAGAACGTGTATATCTTTGGAGTGAATGTGGGCGGGGTATTTGAAGGAGTTGCAGATCTACTTCAGACGCATACACCGACGACGACGGCGACGGACAGTCGTTCTCTGTAAATAAGGAAATTAGCACCAAAAACATGGGGCGAAAATGCAATGAAATTTAAAAAGCACCACAGAAACGCCGCAACGGAATTCAAAACGCACAGCTCCGGGAGCACATCCAAGTCGTTCTTCGGCCTCGAATGAGTCAGGTTGCAGCGCTTCATCCTCCCTTCGCCCCATTCTTGTTGGACATTCTTCGTCGATATGGCGTCAGTAGTACGGTCCAAGCTTCTTCAAGTCCGGCGGCCAAGACAGCCTAGCAATCCCAGAAGTAGCACGCGTAGTCCATGGAGGTAGGAGCGCCCGGATAACCACCCAGCTCAAGGTGGCAAGATGAAAGTCAGAGAATAAGAGACGCAGGGACGGTTGATGGACAGAAAAGGAAATGACGCAACCGGGAGCGACCGGGCCGGCTGGACCCAACTTCGCCGTGCCAGACGCGTCCATGTCGGAAATCTACCTGGGATGCTATGAGGCCTAGACGCCGGGTGGGTTTAACTGGCGGGCTCTAAAATAACGAGAGTCCCCCTTCTCAAGCTTCAACCAGTGGCGGCACCAGCGACCCGACCAACCCCGCCGCGAATCGTCGGCGGGACCTTGTTGTTCGTCTTTGACCCATTGGCACCCAAATTGCATTTGCGACAGCTACCCAGTTAAAAATCCATCCCATTCTCACGACTATTTTACCACAAAATCCAGCTACCTTGGCGGCGTCGCAGCAAAAACGTTTGTGCTGTTTTGCAGCATGTCTTGCAAACTACTTGTGCTTGCGCTGTTCAAATTTGATTTCCCGACTCGTGTTCCTGTCGATGCCGCACCCAAATTCCTGCTGGGATTTCACCGCATTAATATTCTCGAAGCTCTCCTCCACGCCGATGTCCTTCTCCACGGAAGGTACAGCATCTTCCGACGTCTCAAAGCAGTTTATCTGGCTCTGGAGTGAATACGTGCCTTGAATGTGGACCCTACTCCCGTTTTAGAGTTTGAGGTCGAGACCTTGGCCAATGTATGAACCCACCACTGAATCGGACGTGGTGTATGGAACACATCGAGTATTCTTTCGTCGGGGTAATGCAATGTAGCTCGATCTCCGGGGTTCGACTCCCCGCGTCCGAGTATCACATGGGTTTATTTTTTTTCCCGGCACGTAAGCGCTCATTCAAACCGCCGCCGATCTCCAAAATAAATAGGGAGAGTGCCATCGCATTGAATTCTTCCGTCGTGGCTTCATTTATCTGGGGGAATGAACTGGTTAAGTGCTCGCATACGGTGTATGGAACACGGCGGGCTTTCTCAAGGCTGTGCCCAACAATAACCCGCAGTCCGGGGTTCCATTCCCCGCTTCCGACTTTAACTCTTACCATTTTTTGTTCAACATACGGTTATTCACCAGCCTGCCACGGCACTAAACATTCGTTCGCGATGTACGCAACCACGAGCCTGGCATCGCCTTTCTAAACCCCTCGCACTAAACCTTCGTGTCTCTTTTCTATTCTTCATTAATTCCATGCGTTTGATCAAACGTTGGTGCCGATTCAAAATGAAGTTGCAGAGTTCCGATGATCAAACCATGTCAGTGCTCCCATATAAAATTTGTCTTTGGTGAGTTTTCTTGTCTGAGGCTGCGGATTATTCCTTGCTCTCATCAACCAATTTATTCGCACAGGAATGAAGGTGGAAATGGTACACCGATATTTCTTTTAGGAAACATCCGACAAGATACAGCGCGCGATCTGGGGAATCTTCTTTGCGTCCGAATGGTATGAAGGTCCTTACTGGACAAAAGCATTTTTGTTCATTTGAGCTCGTTGATTTTCATGAGATCTTGCGGTAATGGGGAGGATAATCTCTCCCCCTATCCGGATTTTATTTTTGACACCAAGACTCGTATTTAATCCGATCACACTCGCGGGATTCAATCCAGCTGATCGTACGTAGACAAATCTTGGATTTAACAGTTTAATCTCAGGCCTATTCAGGATTTAATCAATGCGGGATCTGATCTGAGCAGAGATTGGGATTTAATACGAGGATACATCACACGGGATTATATGTAGATTCAGCTGTACTGTTCACTACACAAAAATGCGAGGGATATTAATTCCAACCTTTGGCAAATATGCGGCTGAGATTAAACCAAAGTGCTGATATCACTGACCGATCCCCGCCCGCCCGATATACTTCGCTCTCTTTGATTCTACGGGCCAGCCAGCCCCCGGGAACTCAACGGTACCCTCTCCATCTACGGCTGGACCACCGACCCTCCCGTCGAGTATCGCATCATGGAAAGCCTCGCCAACGATGCTGATCCTGTTCTCGGCCTCACGCTCCAAGGCACTGTCACCTCCGATGGATCTGTATACAACATTTACAGGACTGAGCGAGTGAGCGCCACGTCGATCATGGGCACCACTACCTTCAGCCAGTATTGGAGCATCCACGAAAGTACCCGTAGCGCCGGCTTCGTCACCATCTCGAACCACTTTACCGCGTGGGCCGCAGTGGGGATGCCGCTGGGGGAATTGGGTTACCAGATTATCGCGACGGAGGGACACAATGGCGGCAGCAGCGGTTCCGACTTCTAAGTTTGGTTGAATCCGGTGACTGCACCGTAACTCGAGATTGAGTTCTGTTTGGAAAGATTAAAGGCCAAAAAAAAAAAAAGAAGCTCTGCGCCTGGGGAAGCCTGTGTAATTTTCAGATGTGGCTCGGGCATGAGTCGAACAGGCGCCAGAAAGAAAATCAACGGTAAACTTTGCTGGGTAGTCGAACGGGCGTCTTGCACTCAGAACTACGAATGCAGATGCGCGCCGGCGAAACCGAGCTTCTCAAACTTGCCTCAATCATGGTCCAAGATCCTCAAAATATAATCGGACACAAGATCAACTTATATTACCCGCAGAAAAGAGCCTCGACCCCAAGCTCGACCCAGTCTTGTTTTTCTCAGCGCCGGCGGGGGCATAGAGTTATAGGGATGCGGAAAGGCTGAGGCTGGCGGATACGCGGCTTGGAAGAAGAACGCGAGCCTGCGATGCAAAGGCGATAAATAAACAAAATCAACTTAAAACCTGAACAAGTATCGGAACATGCTTCCGATCATCTGAGTTTGAACCGATCACAGTCGGATCATTTTTCTCTCTCACATCAATCTCATGCTCTAGCGCGTGCGTGTCGCCGCTGCTGTCGCCCTGGCGTCCCCCGTCCATCGACTCTCTTCTGCGTCGAGCCGTGAAGACAATGGTACACAAGGCCGCGTCACGCGTGCCTGGGCATCATGAGGTTCTGGCGGGGATGTTTTGGTCCTTGGACAGCTTGAATGGAAGTTGTTCATTTGGCAGTATACAGACAGCCTCTCACTGCGGTGGTGATGACGCTCGCCCGTCTATCAGTCTGAATGGGCTTTCATCCCCCGCAATGCTTGCCCTTCTACATGGCTGTCTGCCCATGGCCGAGATGTTCCAAATGCTTCCAATCACGATACTGAACAGATTAGATCTGCTTGCTCTGTCTAAAACTTTGGGATAATCTGACGAGTCTGCCGCGGGCTTCCACTTGTCTGAACGCAAAGATAGCTTGTCGATCCCAGGCCGTTGGTCATATGGAGGTTGGGCACCGTTGGCAGTATACAGACAGCCTCTCACTGTGGTGGTCATGACGCTCGTCGTCCGACAGTCTGAACTGACTCTCATCCTCTCCAGCACTTGCCCTTCTACATAGCTGCGTGCTCATGATACAGATATTCCAGATAATTCTAATCACGATGCTTCTCAGATCAAATCTACCTGCCCTGCCTCAAATTTTCGCGACTTGTCCGCGTTACAGCCGCCTCCCACTCACTTCCGCTTGTCATGGACGCAAATACATCTGGTCCAAAAATTGGCGAGCGGTCATCGTTCTATGACGTCGTTTATCAACCGGCATGGCTCCCCATCCCGTCCACAAAGGTATAAAAGCCTGTCGAGAGGTGTAGTTTCCTTAGCTTCAGCCCACTTCACTCGAACAAACTCAACTCACGAGCACCCTTTTCACCAGAATCATGTTCTCAACCCTCTCCACCTTTATTTCTTGGTAATTCATCCCATTCTGCACGATGAGGCAATTACTGAGCTATTTTATCCGTAGACCGTTCTCGGCAGCGTCGTCGCTCTAGGACCTGCCGCCGTCAATCTACGCACCGCAGCCAACTTTGCGATCCTTTCGAAGAGTGGGGTCTCCACGGTTCCGCCCTCCGTGATTAGTATGTCGCCCAATTTCGCAGCTCGACCAGATGGTTGACCTTTTATTTAGCTGGTGCCGTCGGTGTTAGTCCAATCGCAGCTACCGGCCTCACCGGTTTCTCTCTCACCGTCGACTCGACCGGACAATTTTCTACCTCTGGCCAAGTCACAGGACACCTCTTTGCCGCATCCTATTCTGCACCGACCCCGGCGACGCTCACGGCCGCCATCGGCGACATGGGCACCGCGTTCACCGACGCCAATGGTCGGGTGAACCCGACTTTCAACAATCTCGCGAGCGGTGAGTTGACATAATGCCGTATTCTGCTCTGTAGTCTGACGGATCGCTCAGGTGCTATCGGAAACCTCGTCCTACCCCCGGGCTTGTACAAGTGGAGCAGCGGGATCACCATCGGGAGCGACGTGACCATCGCCGGGAGTGCTACTGACAGTGAGACTTCCTTCTAGTAACTATGACATGGACAACTTGAGGCTGACTGGCTTCCCTTTTAGCGTGGATTTTCCAGGTCGCCGGCACGATGTCTGTCGGTGCAGGCAAAAAGGTGGTTCTCGCCAATGGCGCACTTGCGAGTAACATCGTCTGGGTTGTATCGGGGGCCGTCACTGCCAATGCTGGCGCCCACCTCGAGGGTGTCATCCTCGGGAAAACATCCATTAGTCTGCTCACGGGGGCGACGGCCAACAGCCGGCTTCTTGCGCAGACTTCCATCGCACTCCAGCAGGTACGTCTGTGCTCCTCCTGAGTTCTTCTGCGAGCTTGTTGTTCAATTCATTTTGCTGCCAGGCGACCGTCACCAATTAAATTATCGGCCAATCTCTTTCCATTTTTTTTTCAATGTCTTGGGTACAGAACGAGAACAGATATTGAGCCACTTATGTAGTCTACCCAATTTTGTAGAGTAACGAGCAACGGAACAAATTTCAACCACTTGCTGACTCTTGTTCTGCTATCCTCGCTGGTGTCCAGCGGGGTCTGATTGCTTGGCTCGAAGTTGCATCAGGTATCCGACTACGATAGAGATTCCTTCCACCCAAAACATCGGCCCGGCCTACACTGGCAGCTCCGCGCACACGACCCAGCCTTCGAGCCATGTTGCCTGTAATTCGGTCTTGGAATTTCAAGTTGAGACGTTGGCCGACGTATGAACCGGCACACATCGAGCATTCTTCGTCTGGATGGAATCAAATGTAGCTCGAAGTCCGGGGTCGATTCCCTACGTCTCAACATATACTATCCCCCCCTAGAACTCGGTCACCTAAGAAAGATTGGTCGATATAATTTTGTGCAAGGGTTCTAGGCCCAAGCTGAGTCAGTGGTCTTCAGTAATCTGTCTTTCACCTTGATCTTAAATTTTATTTCATGAGAAACGGGTATGAATTGGGCAAACGGCGTCGTTTTTTGGACGTGGTCAGGTGTCCGAGTTCTAGGTAACACGTCAAATTCTGATTGCCGGCTTTGTATATTATGGCGGTCCAGATGCACATTCTACAGGATAAGTTTGGGAACGTGGGTGTTTGGCTATACACAAAGCCAGGACAAAATCGAAATTGAACGTTGAACGCAAGAGATAGGGCTAACACAGCCACCCGCGCGGCAGTCGAGGCACATTCTCCTGGCCCGCCAGCATTGATGCTACCATTATCCAAATTGCATCGAATGTCATGTAGCGGCCGGAACATGCTCTGATATTTTCTGAGGCGTTGAAATGGCGGTGCGGAAACATACCTTCGCCCAGTGCCAAACACTGCTTCTAGGCCTGGGCTCGTATTGTCGGTTCTTCGATAGTTTAAAGTCAATGTATATTTTTTACCATTCCGAGTCATTCTACAGCCGAGCTATGGGGTTGGAGGAGTCTAACTAACCTCTATTTCCAACGATCTATCCATCCACCTACCCGTTGCACCCGCTCGCCCACCCGCATTTCACGAAATCACCACATCGAACACCTGACTGCCATATTCCAGACCCGAGCACGATTGTACAGCCGTCGTCTGCCCTGCCGCGTTACCGATTACAGCGCACTGTCCCGTACCGGTGGACTGCGCCGTACACCCGTACGCAATTTCGGGGTCGTCGCAGGAGTGGCAGGTGAAGAACCATCCTTGGGTGCTGTTAATGTGGTCAGCACACTGGCCGAGCTTTGATTATTTTGTTTCGTGAGGAGGCCTACTTACGTGTTCCCAGGGAAGGTGGTGATGCGCGGCTGGAGCAGAACCTGGGTCAAGTTTGCGTTGACGGTGGGGTACAAAACTTGGCTGGACGGAGCGTTAGCGAAACTATGTATCAGAAAAGTCAGTATGCAACTTGTGCGATACAATGAAGAATTCCTACGTCAAAAGCCCGTTCCCGCTAGGATCAACGTTGAACACCGGATGGAGAGGGATGGTGATGTCCTGCGCCTCGACGGGGACGTTGGGGAAGTACGCGCCGGAGGGGTACCCGAGCTGGTACTGCCCGTTGATGATGTTGATCTGCTTGCCAGCGACAGCGGGGTTGCATCTGGCCGCACGAGCCTGCACTGCGGAAGCAGTGGTGCCGGCGCTGGCAAGGAGGAGGGAGGTGATGACAGAGGCCACGGAGAGCATTCTCAATTTTGTTGCAGGTGAATCAAGTCAACGAATTGGTCCGGGTGTTGGATAAAGTTGAGAGCTGAATCGCTGGGCTTTTATATAACAGCTGCGTCCAAGCACAAAACTGGAGATCGGGGGAGAAGGGTAGATTCGTCTCGACGGGCTTCGACGGCGCCGTTTAACACGCGCCTTTGTTCTATTTGCAGTATCCCCTTGGATTGCAATACTCGAGGACCACACGATTACAGAGGGCTTAAACAGACATCCCCGCATTGATCGGCGACTCCGAGTAGAGAATGTTGCGGGCAGTGTGCCCAGTGGTTTCCGCTGAATTGTGGAGATACCGGAGATTGGAATGAAGGTGAACCCTGGAAAGAGAGCGACGGTCAGTCTATATACCGCATGATCTTCAAACCGCATGAATTTCAATCAGAATTCACAAGACGTGTCGATGCTTCGCTCCAGAACCCAATAGAACTCCGCTCATCACCCACGCAGCGCGGGGAATCGCGCTTCGGAGCTGTGAGCTAATTAGTTGGTTTGTGGTGTGCTGGGAGGTTGACTGGTGGTCCAACTGGCGGGGACCAAGCGCAATCCGCCCACTGCGGACAGTGCCCGCGTGGTCTTATTCCTCGTCTCCAAATGGTTGGGTGTCATCCCATCCGATTTCTGCGGCATCCGCTTGAGATACATATACATGTATTCGTGCTGAGGGAGTCCAGCATCTGCTTAAGAGGATTGGTAAATCTCACCTATCCCGCGCCGATGCCCGTTCATTGGCAATTTCGGCCCATAGAGGGAGGTACATTGACTAGCGGCCAGTAACCGGAGTAATGGCTGGAAGGACATCAGAGCAGATCAGACTCGATTTTCAGCTGTGCCAGGTGTGGGATTTGATGATCCAACTGGCGCTGCTAAGGCCTTAGGCGGCCAAGCCCATACTTTACCATATTCAAATATATCTGAATACGGTCGGGCCTATATCGTCTTGTATTCATGTCATATTGTATTCACATTCTCATTTTGACAGGTCTGGACCCACCTCAGCCGAGTTTGGCGAGCCGGCGCGAGGTGCCTCGGCAGACCTAAGCGGCTGTTCGCGCCGGCCTCGCCAAATCTGGACTGATGGGGTCCAGGCTAGGTTCGAGGAACCATCAAAATGCAGTGTCTGTCGCATTCATATTCAGTCAGAGGACCTCGGGCCGTATCGTATTTGTATGTATTTGAATATATTCAAAATATATATTTTCATCAAGATTTTCATATAGTATTT
Source organism: Mycena leptocephala (assembly GCA_029378395.1). Taxonomy (NCBI): domain Eukaryota; kingdom Fungi; phylum Basidiomycota; class Agaricomycetes; order Agaricales; family Mycenaceae; genus Mycena; species Mycena leptocephala. The sequence goes on from JARJLF010000477.1 coordinate 21,890, forward strand.
TTGGCCAGCACTAGGCCCAACTTGGTCTTGGGTCCCAACTTGCAATTAAAATAGTTCGGGAACAAAGTTGGATGTCAAGTCGGGCACCGGACCAAGACTTGACATCCAACTCTTGATCCAACTTCGACCCCAACTTCAAGTCCCAACTTCACCGAACCCATTTGGGGCAGCCGTTCTGCATCCCGGGACAAAAAAATGTCAAGTTGAGTTGCGAGCTGGGGACGAAATTGGGACCCAAGTTGGGATGAAAAGGTGATGTCTGAAACACCCTACTTGCAGCCACGGCTAAACTGCGGGCGAAGCCGACTCAAGCTGTAGCCAAGCCAATGAAGCCATCATAGCAACGTCAGCTTTTTTTTTGGGCTCGGCACCAGCGACTAGCTGAGCCGAGCCGCGGCACACAACCAATAAGTGACCAGCGTGACTGAGCGTGACTTTTTTCTTTTTGCAGCAGCGATCTCTCCGCAAGATGGGCACCCCCGTTGACTTCCGCCTAATCGAAGGTCCAGAACATCACTCTAGCTATCCAATTGTCCTCCTTCTCGCTTGACCCTCAATTGCATCCGTCCGATCCTGCGCTACAATCGCCTTTTTACTGCCACGTCACTCCTGCATCTGTCCCTCTTCCAGAGGCATCTACACCAGTATTTCATTCAATTTGTAAGGCCATTTGGTGTGTGACTTTGAAAACGAATTCCTGGTACCGTTTTAGGTTCCAGGTCTCCCTTCCGTAAATGCGGTCCTCAAGATCACTACCAGATCATGGATTACCAATCCTGCGGTGATTGCCGTGATCTAGGTCGGTGGCTGAAAAACCTTTAAATGTTGTCCTAAGGTAGGCGACATCCGCATCCATCGAGTCACGTGAACGTGACTGATGCGTGACAGTAACGTGGGAAAGCGCGAAATCTCAATAAAAGTCGAATTTTTTTCTAGTGTGTACAGCCTGAGACAAGATTGAAAAATATTGCTATCAGTGGAACACTGCTGAAGGCCTCAAAATACTGTGGAGGATGTCTCCTGGCTTGTATGGCAGGTACAGAGGTAAAAAACCTTGATTGTCACCTTGTTGTTTTGTATTCAGAAAACCTTTCTGAATAAGAAATGTAAGAAACATGCAGTACTTTGTTTAAATACATCATTTGCAACACAGACTCTGACTTCAGAGACCTGATGCAAAACTATTAACTTAATGTTGACCTTTCATGGTAGATGGGAGCCGTTCTGTCTATGAAGCAACCCTGTTGATAAACAGACTCGTCTCTCATCTACAGGCTAGTTTTGAGCCTATTTTCAGGCTTTGGCTGGCAAAGTTTGCATTTCAATCCTTGCAGACTGTTTGGCAGCCTTCAACAAGTCAAATGCCCTGTTGGTCCACCAAGAGGAATGCGAAGGCAAAGCCGATCAAAGTGACACGTGATCGTGTAATTTCCTTTTTGGGAAGCGCGAATTTTTGGAAGATTTTTTACATTTCTATGCCAGTCCATTCGCTTTTGCATTTGGAGCACTTATGTAAAAATCAATGAAAAGGATTTTATTGAGAGTAGATATTGGACATCTGAGACCACAGGATTGTTCCTTTGGTCAAACTAAGCCTTTCTGTGGTTTTACTTTTTGTCTGTACCCCGACATCCCCGACTAGTATGGGCGGGAAGGCGGTGTCACGCTCTAAATCACGTGACTCGATGGATGCGGATGTCGCCTACCTTACCAGATCATGGATTACCAATATTTCGGTGATTGCCACAATCGGCTTTTCGGCATCACCCTCTCACTGTAAACTTTGTAACCGGGCCCACGGGCGAACTCGAGTGAGCAAAACTCGGGCGAGGGTGAGCATGGCCCGCCATTCTCAGCACCAGACCATTGACCAAGGCTGCCTGAATTATTACTCCTGGCAAACATGCTGAACTATCTCAATGGTTGGAAGTCTGCGTTGCAATTGCATATCCCCATACATCGGAAGAGTTGTGTTGTATTTATTAACCCAACATACCATTATCTGAGGGTCTTCATATACGGGTGTCACCAACACCAAAAGGTGGACAAGATTTTGGCTTGATATATATCTCACCGACGCATGTTCAATCAGGAAATGGAACGCAGCAATGAATAAATAGATAAAACCAGGTTTTATGTAATTTACTGTGACCGCACAACAACCTGGTGCTGGAAAATGAGTTCAATCCACGATGGCATTGAAAAGAGAATAACTGTTGATTTCAAAGGCACCCCTAAAACCTAGATATGGTGTGCCAGAAATATTATCAGTGTCCTGAATGCTGGATATTCCTCCAGAAGGCAACCAGCTAGGAAGTACAGGGTACGGTTTGCCGGAAGGACGCGGATGGATTTTAAATCCATTGTGCGGATTTCCGCATTTGGACACGAATCAAAACTATGTGGTCACAGGCACTTTTCGACATCCACCTGGCACCTACTCACAACCCACTGCTCCTGCGTGCAAGCTCAGGCAAGGCAAGGTTGCGAGCCAGCCTGAGTAGAAGACAAGGTAGATTAGGGTAGTTCGGAGTTGTAGGCGCCCGTGGGCCCGTTTAGGCACGTGGCTGTGCAGGCTTTCTTCCTCCAACGCAAGAAAAGTCTTTTCTTTTGTTCCTCGTACTCGTACCCCTCGATTTTCAGCTCGCATGACTCTGTACACCACCCATTCAAGCCCCAGATCCCTCATTACAGTCCTCTCTGATCTTTGAATCAGATCTTGACTCACCGCGCGGCACGCATATGACGCGCCTGGCCGACATCCCGCCTGTCAACAGGATACTGCTTGAGATACAGGTTCATATCTGGAGCGAGAACAGTACCAGTGTACTGCTGCCATCGCATCCCCGGTCCCTCGGCGCGGGCGGGTCTCATTCCATGGACCCCCGTGGTACACTTCTCATGTCCAATTTCCGTCTCATTTCCACCCTTGTCCGTTACCGTTACACGTGTCTCAATGCCAAATTCAGTTGCCCTAGTTGGAAGTTTTGCACTGTCTCAGCTGCGGGTTGTCTGGTTGCTAGAGCCGTTGCGCAATGCCGCCGTGACCCATTATACTGGCACCATGGAAGACCCTGCCGGCACAGGTCAACTTGCGCACACCCTTTCTGCCTTTGTTCACTTCGCCTTCCAACAAAGCGGAATGATTTTTGCCGATATTCAAGGTATTTCTTCTCTCCTTTTGCTTCCTCGTCTCCGAAACTAAAACTTTTGACCAGGTTCTTGTGGACGCCTCAGCAACAAGACTATGGGAATCATCATATTCAACCTAATGACCCACACCAAAGAGGAGTACGTGGCTTCTGTGTTGATTTTGCTTTCTATGTACTCAAATATTTTGCAGAGATTCTGGTGTTGGAGACTACGGCCCAAAAGGGATTGCGAGATGGCGCGACCAGCATGAGTGCAATGCATTCTGCAAGCGTCTCGACTTGGGAGCAGGGGATTCGGAGAATGATGATGATGAGTAGCTAGTCAAATGTTTTCTCTCCCACTTATGTTTCTTTTATGTCCCCTCTCGTCGCCATTCAGTTAATAACACGAACTCAAATTATAAAGAACTGAATCCATTCAAATGAACTACCGAAGTACACATGCTATTGGAATCCTACCGAAATCGACAGCGTGCACGCTCCTCCCGCCGACTTGTGCTGCTCTTACACAACAACATGGATATGGGCGGTTTGACTCATCTGGACCGCATTGCATGGAATGCGCAGCAACCCGGTGACGGGCGACACACATCTTGAGCGTGTCGAATTCCTGTGCGCCGCCGTATTCACGGCCATGAACTTGTCGGGAGGAAGATGCACACTTTGTCCATGGTGAGCGGACAAGTCAGGAAAAGTGCGATACCCTGCTGCTATAGTTTGTTAGTGTCGGCGAGACCAGGTTGGAGCACGTACGTTTCATTGTCGAAGCGATTGGTTGAAATTGCGTGCGACATGCATCTTGGGCCATGTCGTTTACCAGTGCGACCTCTTGGGCGGGAGTAGCAAATTCAGTGCGCCGACCGAGATTGATGGGTGGAAGGTCAGCGAGCCAGGAAAGAAAAAGAAGAGTCATACCGTGTTTGTACGATATCCTTTGCATAGGCTCCAGTTTTGTCAACGACTAGATTGCAGAATGCTCTATCAGTCAATGATAGCAAAAAAAAAAGAAATCGACTCACACCGCCAAAACAGCCAATACGAGCGCCCAAGCGCCTAATAATCGAGTCCTCGATGAGCGAATGGTCCTCTGACCCTGCGGCGTTCCATTTATTTGCCTAGGCGCACTTTCCGTGGCCCTCGGTGACACGGAAAGTGCGCACAGGTAAATAAACTATTCACCGCGCAAATGTTTATGGTCGCGGCAAGGATGTGCGGACGGGCTTTGAGCGGGATGGTGAAGGAGTTGAGGTACAGAGTAAGCAGAGAATATGCAAAGAGATGAAGTGTGCGCACCAAACGGCGTTGTTCTTCCATCCGCCTCCTCCTGGAAGCCTTCACCATCCCGTTGTCATTGCTGCATACGCAGCTTGTGCACGCTTTACTCATTGTCGAGAAATTCATCATGCATGCTTGTGAGCGAGGCTCTCAACCATGATGAAGGTCAACTTGCGCTACAGATGGCCGACAGTGAGCGGGCGCTAGGTACAAAGTAGACTCGTAACCAGTCTGCCTGCTACGGCAACACTTAGTGCAAGCACTATGCTGCCTACGGCATAGTGCTTGCACTAAAGAATTGCCGTGGCAGACTGGTAACGAGTCTAGGTACAAAGTAGCACTGCAGCAGCGGAGATCTCCAAGAGATCTCCGTCGATGACATTATGGAGCAAAAGAGCGGCGGGCGGCGACCGATTGGCGAGTGGGTGATCAGTGGGTAGGCGGGAGCAGTGTGCAGGCAGGCAGTGGGGTTGTGAGTAGGTGCCAGGTGGATTGGCGAAAAGTGTCTGTGACATCACTTTGATTGTGTCCAAATGCGGAAATCCGCACAATGGATTCAAAATCCATCCGCGTCCTTCCGGCAAACCGTAACAGGGACAGGTCAGCGGTACCAGGGGTGCCCGGAGGGCCATATGAATGATCCGTCGGCTAAGCTCGGCTAAGCCTACCCGTGATATTTTGAGGGCAAAATTGCCTTTGTGACACAGTGACTTACGAAAAATTTCGTAGATTTTTGGGCGTGTGACAAGTGACCATACAAATTGAACGAAATACTACAGTACACACCACGGGCTTTTGGGGTGATGTTTTCTTGCACTGGAAGATCCATTTTTTCTCGAGCTGGAGGTGCGGCTGCTGAAATGAGCCAAAGTACCCGATGCAAGACAGAGTTTTGAGCCTATTTGGTGTGTCTATTACGTCATCAGGTCCACAATATGAACGATGAGTTTACTGAAGGTATACATGTTCAAGTCAATTCAATATTCCATTAAAGTGCATGCGGGCCCCTGGGGGCCCATGTCACACTATCTACATATTACACGTGAATAAAACTAGCTGGCCCGGAGTGGATACGCGACGGGGAGGCTTTTCATGTGGTACTGTAAGGGTGGCTATCCTTATAGAGATCCTCAAGATACCAACAGAACACACATCGATTCCAGGGGTTAGATCACGCAAGACACTGACAGAGTGTGGACTGGCCGGCCGTTTGAATGGCTGGACTTCCGGTTAGAACCTCATGGGACCTGACCACAAGCAGAATATGTAAGTGTACGGGAGGAGTTCTCTCCTCCCAGGTAAAAATCCCCGGTGTCCACCAGTACACAAACGCCGTCGCATGTCGTCCCTTTGCACGATGCATGTAGAAAAAACACTGTTGAAAAAAATAAAATAGAATATAAGTGGGGTGAGAGAGATTATACGGTGGTCCCTGGTTCATAAACACACAGCATCTCCGTAGCATCAAAAATTCTTTGCACATTGTAGGCCAGTTTTGCAAGCAGAGGTGTGATCTCTCTCCGTGACAGGAGATCACGGAAGAATTTGAGGACATTGTCAACCTCCAAGGTACCAGACAACTCTGGTAGCGTCTCGTATAGCTTCGTCAGGAACAGTTCACGGATTGGCAATAACTCTGGATGCTGGCAAGCAAACATCGCGTGGGCTGGATCCTCAATATAGGCATAGCAGAATCTGCACAAGCGCCAATTACGCGGAACAACCGGCTTTCTCCGTTCCTTCCGGCGACGACGCTCAATGGCCAAAGAGTGGCCTGAGAGGATCATCCGCGTGAGTGCACGTCGATGATCTGTAGTCTTAACCCGAAGATAATGGCGGAAGTCCAAACTTTTCTTCACCAATTTCTGGGTATCGTTGTCAAATTCAAGTCGACCAACGAGAAGATCCCGTACACGGGAGGAAGATTCGATTTCGCTATTAATCCAGGTGTTCTGTCCAATCCGCTCTTGCCAAGCTGGAATCGTCCCGAAGCCCCAAGTGCCGGTTACACACCCCTGTCCTTCCGGAAAATGGTCCAGTCGACGTGCGCTACCTGCTGATCCAGTGTTGATGCGCCATCCACCCACCACAGAAATGGATGTCAGATCTGGAACGGGACGTGTCAAAATTCTCTGGATATACCATCAGCTGAAACGCCGCCTGCCAGTCCGCCCAACCCTTCGACTGTCGCAATGCGGATGGGCGGCTCACCAATATCTGACGTGGGAACCTGCCGGTATAGCGATGCTGCAAAATTTACCGTTTATAAACGTTTTAAACGGTTTTTAAAATGTTTATCACCGTTTCCGACTAGTTCAGCCTCAACGGTAGGAGCGGGTGAGAGACAAGGCCAGATGACAGACTAAATACGTTAAGTTCTTTTTCGGACCAATTCCAGGCCGCCAATTCCTAAATAAAATGGGAATAAAAATGGTGAAACTGATTCAAGGTCTAATTACACGTTCGCAACGCCGCAAGCGCCGAGTATGACCGCAACGTGGGATATGGTCCAGCGCGGCAGTGAAAAGGCGATGCGCCCTGGGAAAAAAATTTAAATCGGTGGACTGAGGAGGATTGCCTGCACGGTTGAAGGAGCAGGTGAGAGACAACGATGTTAAGTTCTTTTCCGGACCAATTCCAGGTCGCCACTTCCTAAATAAATGAAGATAAAAATGGTCAAACTGATTCGAGGTCTAATTAAAAGGCGCCCAACTTTCGCAACGCTGCAAGCACCGAGTATGACAGCAACGTGGGATAGCGTCCAGCGCGGCAGTGATTACCACCACTGTTAGCTCGGATGAAATGTTCCAAGTGAGTGCATGCGCAGTCAGGCAGCTAAGCCATTGGCTAGTACTTTGAATGGGATCCAGGATAAGACAGCGGCGCTAAAGTTGTTGACGAAGATTCATTACGGTGGAGTGGTTCTGAGGAACTTTCTGATGATCATGATGAATTATGGCAGCACTCACAGCGGTTGCCGTGAAGTTTTCACTCAGCCTTTACCACTTCGCACCCACCTCGCACTTCAGTGCACTACCGGTTATGGTCCGTTTGAACAGGGGAACCTTGTTCGTCGCGCCTCATCAACACGGTCACGAGCTCGTCTAATTTCTATCCCCATTCCAGGGTAGCCGCGGTGGTCCTGGGATTCTGCGCCCCCGGTGGCCTGCCGATGACAATAACAGGACCGAGCTCAGCCCAGTCCAACGGCCCAATAACATTCACCTGGACCAGTGTCTCCACTGACCCGACGTGCGTTTGTTCATTAGATTCGGTGGTAGAAATCAATAACATTGAGTCGCCGACCGCGTAGGATATTCGAGATCGACATCGACTTGGCACTCAACAGTGTACGTGTTGTCCTTTTTTTTTCGGTTTTATGGGTTAGCTGACCTCAGGCTCCCCATCCTTGTCCTGTAGCTCAATCAGTCAGACTCGTATTTCATTCAACAGAATTTGGACACAGCGGGTGGCTCAACTACGTTCACTCTCCCAGACCTTTCAGTCGGGTAGTCTTCCATTTTTCCATATAATACACTTGATTTAATGCCACCATGACAGAATCCACCGTATAGCTTTTTCTAGCAACGATGGCTTTCAAATTTTGGACGAGGGTAGCATCGAAATCCTCGCTGCAGGATCTTCACCAAGTCCCACTTCCTCAGGCACACCTTCCAGCTCGACGGCACTGGCACCAAGTCCCCCGGCGTCGCCGACTGGTTCATCGTCATCATCATCTACTTCGTCTTTGCCGCCCATTGCCAAGACCCCGCCCAATTCGTTCATTTCGTCCATTTCGTCCATTTCTCTGTCGTCTTCTACCCAGACCGCAACTAACTCATCGTCATTCGCTTCGTCTTCGCCACCTATGCCTATTCCCACGACCTCGTCCATTTCGTCTATTTCGCAGTCGTCCTCCACCCAGACCGCAACTAGCGGACTTCAAAAGTCAGTCCGCTCTGACGAGCGCTTTCCATCCCTGTGTCCTTCCCTGTATTCACGGACTCGGATCTTCACAGCATAGCTCCAAAACATCACACCAGTGCAGGCGCGATCGCCGGAGGAGTTGCTGGGGGCACCGTGGTGATCCTACTGGCGCTTCTGGGCTGGTGGTATCTTCGGCGGAGAGGAGCCTCGGGCGAGAAATCACATAATGAAATTAGACCATTTTTGGCTTCTCCGGCCAGCAGTGCATTCACCGGTGAGTGATCGCGATGTCCCTTTATAGCACTATCCGATTGCTTCCAGGTGTGCCTGCATCGCACAACGGGTCTGATATCCATGAATTCCGACCTTGGGAGGACAACGGGACAAGTGCAGTCCCGTCTACAACGCCTACAGTCTCGTCCGCAGGCACATCTGGTAAGCCAACTAAACGGTGTTAAGTGTATTGAGTCATGCTGCTTCCCCAGCGCCCACTGTATCAACGCGTACCGCAGCGGGGGTCACCGATCGAAAGCAATCCGTCATGGATCCTCCGGTGGTGGCTACTACCCAGCCAGACCCCGGGCCATCGCGCGAAGAACTTCTCGAAGAGGTACAGAGGTTGAGACAACAAATCGACATTATTCCCCCTCCTTACCCTGGGGTGTGAGTGAGACAGATTGCGGAGTACTTTATCTCTTTTTTACCTTTTCTACCTGTGTTTTTCAACTATATACAGTCAGAATTTGGAAGTCCCCATTATGACTTTTGTTGAGAAAACCAGGAAGATTTTGAACCAAGCCCACAAATTCGAGTCTCTTTTCACTTTTTGAATGTCATTGTGTATTTATGACCATGACCCCGACCGAGAGCACGGAGGCAAGAGACAGAGGAAAACGGGTGTGGTGAGTGGGTTTGATCGGTCGATGTCTTTCTCTCTTACCCAGTTCCTTCCCCCTCTATTTCCGCTCAAGGAACAAAGTTGAGATTCTGCTTCATACCAAGTATTCCCAAACAGGAAGATATGTTTGGATGCCATGTTGGTCCCAAAAATCCTTCGGCCTCCGCCGTGTCAGGCGCTCGCATCTCCAACTCCGGGCCCAGTCCTCTCCATTCTCCATGCGCCCGTCTTCCGTATGGCCAAGATTGTTCCATTCCCACTGCGGTCCTGAAACTAGCCTCCCCGCTCGCGCCGGACACGAACGCGGGTACTGCATCTTACTCACTCGTATCCAACACCGAGAGAGAACTCTATATTGCCATTAACGTTGCTCGTTGCTCAGAAGCGCGCCTATTCGTCTGTGTCTACATGCATTACTCGCATCCAAGGGTCCCGCTCCGATCGCGTTTCCTCGTTTCCCCGAGTTGGTTTCCTCCAAGTCTCCTCTCCTCAAATGTACACTTTCCGGGCCTCTGGTGACTGGTTCTTTTCTGTTTTCGTTCAGCCTTCCTATGGTCTTCGTCATGCAATCATGTGCAGGAATTCGAACTCACAGGCGATTCGCGAGCTGATATTGACTCGAACGCGGATATTCTGGTTTTCTGGGTGTGGTTTGTTCTGTGGGGTGCAGCTATACTGGTAATCGATCCCAATTCCTGTTATGGCCACGGAATATTCGGCTCAGTCACTGCATTCAGCGGCGTAATAGCCGACGCCTCGGCTAGCTTCTGTGAGCCGGTGTCTAGCTGTGGCTATGCTTCAGCTACTGTATCATTTCGACCAAGTGTTCATGGGGTGTCACGAGTCACCTATGGTGTTCATTTTCTCAAGTGTTCAAACCGGAGGCTGCGGCCGTCACTCACCGCTCAAGTGTTCATTTTCTCCAGCGGTCGTCGGAACACCTACAAGGAGCGCCGCACACGCACAGGGGGTTCAAAAAAGCCGGTTAGCGTTTCTGGCAGTTGTGCTTGGACACCTTATGTAGATAAATGGATACATTACTTCAGGTGTTAGGAATACTCAAATGAATCAGCAGAGGCCATTGTTGGATGGATTTTCGATTTGAGGGTCACAATAGATGTGCATGGATCATAGGCATCCAAATGAGGACAAAAACCATCCTTGCCACTCATTGCAGGGCTATGGTTCTAAAATCCGGACTCAAAATAGGCTAAAATGGCTGTTTTTACAAGTATTTAAATTCCACTGAGGCCATCTAGGGATGGATCTTCGATTTGAGGGTGACAATAGATGCGTATGGATCAGAGGCATCCAAATGAGGCCACAAACCACCCTTGCCACTCATTGCTTGGCCATGGTTCAAAAATTCGAACTCAAAGTAACCTAAAATGGCTGTTTCTACAAGTATTTAAATTCCACTGAGGCCGTTGTTGGATGGGTTTTCGATTTGTTAAATACCTGTTTGCATGCACATTTTTGCCTGGAATTCGGATTTTCAACCCATGGCCCTGCAGTGAGTGGCAAGGATGGTTTTTGTCCTCATTTGGATGCCTATGATCCATGCACATCTATTGTGACCCTCAAATTGAAAATCCATCCCTGCATGGCCTCATCAGAATTTAAATACCTGTTTGCATCCACATTTTTGCCTAGAATTCGGATTTTCAACCCATGGCCCTGCAGTGAGTGGCAAGGATGGTTTTTGTCCTCGTTTGGATGCCTATGATCCATGCACATCTATTGTGACCCACCCAGTGACAGACCTGCGGTCGTCAGGGGAGTTTCCCCAGTCTGCATCAGAGAATAGCTCGATGGCGGAGTGCGAGTGTGATTGGAACATGATGCCGAGATTGATGGATCCACGAAGATAGCGGAATACACGTTTGACGGCGGTGAGGTGCGTGGGTCCGGGGTTCAAACTGAATTGAGACAGTGTTTGAACTGCGAAGGAAATGTCGGGACGTGTCGATATCGCAGCGTACATGAGTGATCCTCTGGTAGATGGACTTGATCTCGGCATGGCTCTCCGAGGCCGATGTCTTCGTGAGTCTGACGTGCGAATCCATCGGCGTCGAGACTGGGTTGGAGTTATGCATCTGGAAACGTTCCAAGATCTTGGTGATATATTGAGACTGGCTCAGAAAAATTGAACCATCTGCTTTACGACAGATCTCCATGCCCAGAAGCTGCATCAGGAAAAAATCTCCTTTGCTAATTTTGGGGGTAATTTGGTTCGTGATTTTAAACTAGGGTAATTTGGGCCAATTTAGAGAAAAGTGGCCAAATTGGCCAAACTTCCTAGCTTGGCTTGTTGCCGCTTGCAGTGGTTTTCAAAAACCATCCCACGAGGTGGGGAGCGTGTCAGTTGGTGTCACTGTAGTGGATTGACATTGTTTAGCATACAAACTCAGATTTTGTTGAAATAGACCGTTTGCGCTGCAGCCATCCAGTGGCTGGTGGCTACCAAAAATGGCAAATTTGAAGGGACCCTTTAGATATTACTCCCACTTTAGGCACACCAAATTGATGCTGGGGGCAGTCTCCGTTATACATGTCAAGGTAGGGCCCTGAATCGGGGGCATGAAGCAAAGTCGGAAACCAGCTGATGGCTCAAATGGCTCTGCGCAAACTCTCTAATAAAGGTAGCCACGGCCTTTACTCAGGAATTAGCAGAAGACCCTCGCAAACGCGCAGGGGATTCATTCGACAATTACTACGTACTTATACAATACCTTGTCAGGAACATATATATCTAAGTGGGGAGAATATAACTAAGTAGAGGGAAATGCAAGGTACAGTGCTGCAAATGGAAGAAGGTAGTGCAAGGGGGGGTAGGTAATTGTACCTGTTGCCTTGATATGCCAGTTGGTGGCGGTGACTGCGAGCGACGGACTCGAATTCCAACAGATTTGGAGTCGGACAGGATTAGAGAGGAATCGAAATGTTTCCAAGTCCATTGCCGACGTAGGAGGACGCGAGCTACGCGTCATCACAAGATCAAAATTACGTCACAAAATGTGATTTTGCTGATGGCGATCTGCGTCGTTACCTCATTGCTTCGCCGCTCTGCGCCGTGCCGTGTATTGTGATCAATCAAAGGGCGCCTCGCCTGCTGTCCGCCGCCTGATGAAGACTCATCTCCATCGTTACTGTGCTTCCATAACTTCTGTGCCAATAAGAAGCCGATCATGATTTTGTTTCAGAGCTTACGACGATCAGTGCCTGAGCCAATTGTAAACTCTCACTGGGCGGCATGGAAGCGATAAGTGTATCTGTTCTCTGTGGTCCGCATTCCCCCCAGCTAATACCGTTATTGGATTAGGGTTTCCGACATACCCGTACTCGGAATCACGCTGCAGATCCCCAAATTTTGAGTGGTTGGAAGTTGGTTCCGACTGGTAAAGTATCGGATTAGCTATCCGTTCAATCTGATACTTACGTTGCGTTTTGGGTAAGCTCCCAAATTGGACTGCCTTCATTTGGCGCTGGCGCCGGGAAATCTTTGTAACGGTGGGAATGGATGCCAGCCTGGGTCTTAGCATGACTCCGAACCCTCTGGAAACAATCATGTTCTGCAATCAGATGTTCCTATGGCATCACTACTCTCTTGCAACTCCGCAAAGGGACAAGTCATCGAATCAAGTACACCATGGAAAGGCTCGTCATAGACGAGGAATGTATTCCTCGCTCTTCACGAACTCTAGGATGTAAAGTGTCTGAGCCGAGTTGACCTGGCTCCGGGTGCAAGCGTCAATCTTTCAAACAGATCCGATCAAGGTCCGATATTAGGTTCAGTTTTCCCCATCTGTCAACCTGTTCTGGTATATATGTGATGCGCCGCTCACTAGCATGAAACATCTTTCTTTTGATCCCATTCGATCCTGGTCCCCCCAGATGGACTTCCACGGGGGCTCTCAATATCACTCTGTTACAATGTCAAGTTCAAGTACATGGGCCGAGGAAGGTACGAATACGTTTTTTAACGCACATCCCAATATATCTGACACTATCGTAGAGACGGGCGAGCGAACGCCAAAGAAACGCTTGTCCTTCATTCGAAGAATGATTCCATATATTATTATTATAATCTTCTCCCTTGCCATCATCGTTGCCGTCATTGTCACCGGTGTACTTTTCAATAAATCGGTCAAAAAGACTGAAAACAGACATTCTCTGGATCTGGCCAACGGTGACTGTGCGCCTCACAAGCTTCTCTCATCGCTTGATTCACACTGATTTTACTACCACGCCGGTCCTTTCGATCAACAGTGGACCCACCGCCCAATATGCCGGAGCCAGCACCCAACTCTTTGGCGGTTGGGGTCACGATATCGATGAAGAATTTCGATCCTGGTTCTTCCATTCTCTCCTTCGGCATGGAAGCATTTCTCGCAAAGCTGGGCGATCCTAATCCGCCCGCGGGCGCTGATGCAATCCCAGGTATTGTACTCCACTGATTCTATCCGTGAAACTGTTGACGCGTGGCTGTATAGTCTGTTTCTTTATGGCAGATCCGGAAGGATTGAGCTCACCTCTAATTCTTTCCATGAACTATGAAAATAAGAGGGATTTCACTTCGACTTCGTATAACACAACTACCGTGAGATTTACTGAATGTCCGTGCATAACCCACTCACAACGCCCTTGTAGGATGGGTCGATCTCTCACTTCCCTTTCGATGTCTACTCGGGATCTCTCGTCATAGGCGCCCAAAGCTTAACCAATGCTACTGACAATTCAGTCGTTCCTTGCGCCAAGGCTTTCGATCGTGACCTAAGCGAAGTAAACGATATTACTACCACAGTCCTTCCGCTATATTTCCAGATCGGACAAGATCTGGACTCCTTTTCTGCCCATCCATCGCTTCAGCAGCTATCTGGAAATGATACACTTGCGTTCTTCGGTGATGGAACCGTCCTTCTCTCCGCTACAATGCACCGAAGAGAGGTGGTTCGATTTTTTGCAGTTCTAATGTTTATCAGTGCGTCTTCTCATCCCACCTTCACGAACACAGTTTGATAGACATACCCTAGCCACATGGCTTGTGACCCTCGGCGTTGTAATCGCAACTGCCGTGGTTCTCCTGAAAAATCGCCAAACCGAAAGATTCGACATCGTGGCAGCATCCACCGCGCTCTTGTTTGCTCTCCCCAGCCTTCGAAGTGCAACGCCGGGTATACCAGATACACCGACTGTAAGCGATGGTGAGCGAAAACCTGTGAGTGTTCGGTCGGTCCCTGACATTGTTCCATATGTAGCGGTTGGATACTTCTGGCACATCGCTTTGCTCGCCCTGAGGTTTGTGATATTCATTTTTTTTTTCTGAATCAGTGAATTCAACTTAAAACTCCAACCAGCACCTTCGTATTGTTGTGTCATGCTATTTGGAAGATGATGGTTCGTATCTCGTTTAAAATGTGCCAAGGAACCCTCCTAACATGGCTGTCTTAGGATGACAAAGCCGAAGAAGAGGGTGCAAACAAGAAAAGTCTCAAGGCCGAGTGAAGATAGCTTAGTGTCGAGCATCAAGTCATTCAGCTTGAACAACATCCGAGGCACGAGCACCAAAATTGTTGTAGTGTCTGTCTATGAGAGATATTCAGCTTGTGGATCCTAAACGAGGTTGGGATTTCTCTTATATACGATGACCTACAACTGCATATTAGTTTGCTACAACCATCTTAGCTCTCTCTCAGAGGCCAGTCCTGGGCGCACCATCAAAGCGAGGAAGCCATTTCCTTCTTAGCTCGTAGAACTCGTAGAAACCGAATGAGGTTGGAATTTGGACACAATACAAATGATAGCACATACACTGCATTCAAGGCCCCCCTAGACTTCCATCTGGCAAGGTCCCTATGCTTAGCTGGGCAGACCACATCTGTCTAGGGGCCTACACAATCTCTGTGTAGCTCTGTCTAGTTCTGTGTAGCTGTGTGTAGATGTGCGTAGGTCTGCCAAGGTACGTATATGTATCGCGCATATTCCTTCTGAGATCCGAGCTGAGTTACTTCATTTATTGTCTTGCTGATTGTTCTACACTTAGTTCCATTATTATTCCCTCATCACTCTCATTTTACTGCACGCTCGCAACCGCCAGCCAGTACGACCTTGGCACCTCCAGTTCCCTCGCTGGAACAACCCTTTCTTCTACACCGGCTCTTTTGAACCCCCTGTGCGTGTGCGGAGTGGCCAGGCATCTATGGCGGTCCAAATGCACATTTATTCCGCTGCAACTTTTTTTTTGAAATTTGAACTTCTCCGCAACTCTTTTTGTGCTTTTAAGGTCTGTGCTGCATCTTTTGACGTTTTCTTAGATGCCAAAAAAAGTTGCGGCAGAATGTCACTTGCCGCAACTTTTTTTTCTCGCCAATTTTTTTTATTGCATATATAGTAAGATACAGAGTCCACATAACTCCCATTGAAGTTGGCAACTCACAACTACAGGAAATGAGGTCGGGGTTGACTGTCCGAGATGACCGAAGGGAATTGCCGATTTTGGGCATTTAGTTGCCGAGATGCCGTTCCTGTCGTCATATCGGCACTGTGTTATCTTTCCGAAGTGTGAGCCTTCATGATTGTAAATATGCTACCCACCGAACCTGATTTTCCCTTGCTCACTGGTGTAGGGAATTCGGAAAGTACCAATATGACTTGGTAAGAGCAGCGTCCAGCCCTTTGCTTTTGCGTGTCGTCGTCAGGCAGAAAGGTGGTGGTACGAGGGAAAAGGTACCCTAAGGCTGATTTCCTTACCCTAACCACTTATTAGATAGGATGTGCAAAAGCCGCACGAGCCGCATGCGGCATTTTGTGCATTGTGCAAAGCCGCACAGCAAATTTGAAATCTGAGAGGTGTCAATCAACCATTGTGATATAAGCTTACCTGAGGTGAAGGAGAGGTGCTGTGGGGAGAGGGACTCGTGCGGCTTTTGGACATCAGATCTATTAGTGTCCCCTAAGGCCGCTTTCCATACTCTGCAAAATGAATTGGATCCAAATCCGAATGAAAGCCAGGTTGGCCCCAAAAAGCCAGGTTTGACCTGATTTCCCTTAAAATCCCAGGTTCAATGAAGAAAAACTCGTTTTCTGCCAATTTGCCAAGAAATATTGTATCTTTAAGGCTGATATCGGCCTAAAGAAACCAAGCCTGGCCCCAGGTTGAAGAACTAGATACTTAGTGAGCCTCCCACCGACCCATCCCCCCCCGTAAATGTTCAAGTTCGGTGCTCCCCATCCGAATTATTCCTATTCTCTGTCGCGCTTGTATGTTTTCTCTGGTCACCTAGCCTACCATTCTTAACGAACCCTTCCAGATCGTACCATGCTCTGACACACTGCCGATTTGCTTTCGAGAAATCCGAGTGAGTTCACCTCCTCCATATTTGTGACAATCATCGTTCTGGTGATGGCTGCTTTCCTTGCGAACAAAGCCCAGGTTCTGTCTCCCAGCATTTTTGGTTGGGGTATGACGTCTACTGTTTCATTGGAACTCCAATCTGGCCCTCATTTTTGCCATTTGCCTCTCAGCATCCCGCCTTGAAGTCATTGTCTGACCAACGCCTCACCTCGCTCCATTTCATTTTCCTGGCTCACTATTTTCTCAAAGCTTGCACTTGGCAGTGAACATTCACTGTATCCACCCAAACGACCTTGCCAGCCTATAATATTTCATTGTGCAATTTTCCCAACCCTCTCCGTTCAACACCCCGTCCGACTAGGGTTAGAGCCTGCCGCCCTTATTGCTGGATCATGCCTGAAGGAGAAACTGGTCGCAAGGTTTGCTCCTCGCCGCACGTCAGACGAGGGCTTCACCACCGGTGACCTCCAGATCACGAAAAAGGTGGGGATATGTATTACCTCACCGTAGAAGATCAGCGGGGGCAGGTCTTCGATGCCCATCCCCACTTTCTGCGTCAACACGTCGATTCCGCCTTTCCGTGGCCAAGGAGTGCGAATGAAAATGCGTGGGAGGCAGTAAAACTCTGAATGTAGGCCAGCCATTTCTTCTTGCTTTTGCTTGATGAAATATTGTTCTGATGTCCTTTCAGCTCTGGACACAGACCGTTGTATACCGCACCCATTATGGGAAGCTTTTCAGCATTCTCGAAACAACCTATGTTTATCGGAAACCCGGTCGCGATAACCTTTATTGCTCTAAAATAGTGAAATTTACGACAACTCCGACAATGATGTCTTGCGCACAACCGCAATTATCCTCGTATCGAGGGACACTCCGCCTCAACCGACATTGATCGCGGTGAAAGGGTTGCTCGGTATCTATGACAGGTATACTAGTAAGCTTCTGACCTACCCTGCTGTCTACCAGTGCAGAACTCAGTTCTTCCACAATGGGCAATTGATTTTGATGGGTCCTTGAAACCCGAGAAACACAGAATCATAAAAGGCCTGAGAACAACTTTTAGATTGATCGTGTGGAATTCTAGTCCGTGAACCTGTCAGTCCTTCAAAAAGTAACCTTTGAGCTTGAGTTGAAAGAGCTAACCATTTATTTTTGTACTACATTGTCTGAGTACTAATCAGATCGATCTCATCGGCTCGAATTTATTCGTGTCGACGATATGCTGATATTTTTCCTCCGTATCCAATTACTAGCGATGGTCACTCATAGAGATAGTTGTGGGCAACTCGAATTCAAAAAAACCTGCTCGTAATATAGATGAGCAAGTGCACTTGTCGAGGTGCGAGGAGAAGCAGAGACAAAAAATTTTAAGGTGTTACATGAGTGTTAACATAATGTGATTAGTTCTGGACCGTGCCCCGATCCTGGTTTAACCAACGAACCCAAATGGAAATGAATTAGTGAGAAGCATAAGGCTGTGATGTCGTAAACAACTTGAAAAAAAACCGGTGGGAAAAGGAGAACGACGAGAGGCCTGAGGCTCTTATTACTGTTCGAAGAGAATTCTCAAAGTTGGTGTGGAATCATATCAAATCGAATTTCCTCTTCGGTGCTTGCTTCCTCTGCTGTTGAAGGCCGACGTTCGAGATCTGATGATTCGCTCGTTTTGCTACTTTTTCGAGCTGCTGCTTCGACTCCAATTGGAGCGAAACTGCCGTCGCCGTCTGGCTGTGACTCCTTGGTGACGACACCCACTGCGAAGATGGCTCAATTTCTTGACGCAGTGATTGTATTGCGCGGAGGAATGCCTGCTGGGGTTGAGTCTTGGTGCAAGATGTGGAAAAGAGGAATACTCACGGGATCGGTGGCGGCGAGCAGGGCATACAAAAGGGGGCGGATGGAATAAACGCATGAATCTACGATGGGAACATACATTAGCGTCGCACGACTCAGAATGTGTGCGGTGGGGTAGGCGCACTCAATATCCGTATATTCGTATTCTAAACCAGGTCAGGAAATGAAAACGAGTGAGCAGCTTGAAGCGACTCACGAAAGTAGAGGCAGTTTGGTGCCCTGGCATGCTGATGTATAGACTAAGGATACATGCGGTTATGCTTAAAAAGCAGGAAAGAAGCGGGTACAAGGCTGGTTTGAATTACAGTGAGAAGGAGAGAAACATTGTGGAAGGTACTGCAACAGACCGATGCGTACGATACTCGGGCGGAACCGCACGATTGGATGTTTAGGAAGGGTCGACGCAAGGGTAGCACTAGCCGATCCAGAGGTTTCAGTTGGCGTCCTTGCCTGATCGAGAAAATGAGTTTCGAGTAACAAAGATTGGGCGATTTTGGATACTTACACGGAGCAACGTAAAAATCAGAATGTTCATGAAACAAAAGACCTCGATGGCCGACATCAAGATCATCGGAACGGACTGTGTTCCAACCATCCAGTGTCGCTGGGCCACGGGTGTAACCCGGAGCCAGCATTTGGCGGCCGGAGCGTACCAACTGCAGGAAATCTGAATGGAATCAGGCCTTCAAGGTAAATCAAAGCCTGCTCACCCGAATACGCCTGCTGCCAACGGTGGTATGTTACAGGCAGCGGAGAGGAAGGCTGCTGCGAGAAGATAGTATTTCTCCATCTTGTTGCCGTTGACACCGTGGATCAGGACGAGTCTGGGTTAAACACAATTATGATATGAGCACGAAACCAGGAGAGATAAGTGCGCACTGAAGATTGACGGCCATGCAGCAAAATAAACATGCGGAGAACATGGGAGCTGTCTGGAGCGGATAATATCAGATTATCCCTAGGTGACGATGTCGAGCTGGATATCGAGCCACGTACCGCATATAGGAATGCGACGAGAGTGCAAGAAGGACTGGGTCCTTTCAGGGGTGGGAGCATGACTGAACCGAATATGACACTGTGAGGTGATCAGCGGAAATAATTATGAACGTCGCCATTCAACTTGCTTTCCGATCAGAGCATATACGAGCAACCGGAAACTGACGCGGTCGAGGTACGACGCGATACCGGGTTCCACTGAAGAAATGCAATGGCTACCAAGAGTAAACCCGACAATGCAACTCCAGGGATCGCTAGACCAAGTATAACATGGCTGTGAAGGGGGACGGGTCAGTAACATTCAAAGCGTTGCGGAAACTGGCATAGGTACTGGATTAGCTCGAGGAAACTGCTTGCTGCCATGGATGGAGAGATGAACGGGGACTCCGAGGGGAGGCAGAGGCGACCGTTGGCTTTTAAGGCTCACACAGAAAGAAACCAAATTGGGAAAATCTGTCCGAGATATCGGATACGATCGCCGCGCTTGTGGTACAGCGACGGCCATCATATTTTCTGCTAGGCTATGGGGATATGGAGGAGTCCAGGAACAATAATGTACATCATGCCTGTACATTTCGATAATTTCTGGGCCCCGACGTTCCGGAGCGGGACCGTGCCGTGCAATTCGACCTGCCTACCCACCTGTGCGACATTTTTAGTATCAGGTAACGGCCGATTCTTTTACGTATAAATTGAGGGGAAGGGACGTATGTAACATAAACCCGAAGTGCGACGGTTCGCGCGTACAACATGAGGCATGAGCACCAAAATTTTTGTGGTGTCTGTCTATGAGAGACTAGTTCGCTCGGGCCTATAAACAAGTCCCGTTATATATATACTTCTATACGACATTTTTTGTAGGGTTCTCCTCGCCAGTCTTGATGAGGTCAAATAAATTGGGCCTCGGCAACACTAATTAGGGTTTAATTCAGGTTTTTGAACCATTCGGCCCTGTTTTCGGACCTAGATTTGGGGCGCCGACCGGGAGTCTGATTGACTTCTGTCTGAAGATGGCACTATACCTCCGCCAGGTGCGCCAGGTGAGTGCTAGAATAACCCGCAACAATTTTTGGAGAAGGGTGGGCGTTACATGAAGTTCCCCGTTCTGAATATGCTGCTGTAGCCAACCATCGATGGAGAGGCCACCTGAGAAGGAAATATCTGCTAAACTCGAATAGTACAAGATCAATGCATTTACAACTCAAGACAAACTGTCGTAGCATTTCATCTGCGCCGCCCTATGCGACTAGACTACACCCGGGCTCAATTTATTCATTGCACTGGCCTAACTAATCATTGCTGTCCCAACTCCTATTCTTACACCGACAATTTTTTCCATGTTTCGTGCCGACAGATGCTGTCACGGATGCGCCACAAACGATTAATTTGTACGTATAAGTTGACCCCTGTGGGCATCAATGGTCCACATATGCCGTTTGTTTGAATATCGTCCCAATTCGCCATACTCTGTCCCGTTTCGGCCGAATCATTTTACTTGCTGCATTCCGACCTGTCCTAGACTCAGCTTGGGCTAGGTGCTGTAGGTTGAGATGGAGCTGGGTCAATGTAGGTCAGCGAAAATCAAAGCTGGGCAGAACGCGTGAGGATCGCACGTAGGGCATGAAACCGTTCGTAATACGCCCACTGGGTAATCACGTCGGCAGCGCATATACACTGCTGCCGGTGCTTGGCGATCATCGCGGCACCCTCCCGGCATGGTCGGCAGTGTGATTTCGCTGCTGATTGCGCGTACAGTTGCGTACCCGTAAATTACCCGTTTACGGTTCAGCCCGTACCGTTCCCGTACCGTTGGAGATTAACCCAACTTCTCCAATGGTACGGGGGCGTAGCCGATTTTACGGGGCGTATTTCCATAACAGTACGGGACGGTTTCATGCCCTAATCGCACCAAGAACATCCCGCTCGAGAGAGCACTCGACGCTAATGGTGACGACGAATTGTGCTCACCTAACCCACTTTCCTCTAGTTCCTTCCCTTCCTGTCAATGCCATGGCCATGGATGGGAGCAAGAGGTGGGGTCCACAACAGTCGTACACGATGGAACGAGGCGCCGAGGGGAGGGCGGCAACAGAATGGAGGATAACAATATTAATGGGTGTCGAACGCGCGCGCAGTCGAACAGTATATACTGACACTTACTTCGAGTGCAGTACATCTCGTTGAGGTCTCATCCAAGAGAAATAAATATCAGTCAATATGTAATCAAATCAGAATATGTATTCATGCCGACTACCACAAAAAGGCGCGCACGTCCTCATCATAGCACTCGCGTCGCCTGCGTCTCTGTAAGAAACCCTCCGCGGGCATCCGAGTCTCCTCCCACACGTGGCTATCTGCGCCGCCCGCCCGCCCGCATCGGCTGATGAGACGCACGCCAATGTACAAACGCACAATCCTCACGCAACGACCAGCTGAGCTTCGTCACGAGCGCAACTCTCACCACCCACTCTGGCCCCAAGTCAGTGAGCCGTCCGTCGATCTGTGGAAACGCGTCGATCGACGGCGTCGCGTAAGTTACATCCCGCGCAGAGCCGCGAGCCAATGCACGATGCGCGATGCGCGATACGCGATGTCCACCGCCGCGCTGCGTATGTATGTACCCGCACGTCTGAAGCAGCCGACGACCAGTCTCCCGGCGCGCGGATGTACGGCCCACATGTGCGTCGACCTGCGGATTGTACGAGCTACAGCTCAAGCGGCGGTGGTGCGGAGTACCACATCACCGGCCCACCAGTCCCCTGCGCTGATACGATGTACGACGCACTATGGCCGCCAGCACGACACGTCACACGAGGATCTCCCCCGCAGCGCGCATCGAATCGCATCTCCCCGCCCGCGCCATCCCCATCCCCATACAAGATTGCGTGTGGGTGCCGGGCCGCGTCCGTGTGCATGTGCATGTCCGTGGCAAGCACGGAGCGGCGGGGGAGGAATAGCGAGCAACGGGGAAAGAGGAAAGGGGAAGGACGAGGAGAAGATGGGAACGGTAGGCGACGATGGGGGCGTGTAGCAAGCAAGAGTGACAGATGGAAGTATAGAAAAAGATGACGAGGGAAGGTGGACAGGAACGGCGAAATCGCCGTTGGGATGTGGAATAGGGGATATACGGTATACGGTACGCAGCGGGGAGGAACGTGGGGTACGGCTGGGTAATGGGGAAAGCCGTGGTAAGGATGAGTGGGCGTGTGTGGGTAGCGCCAAAAAAAAAAAGCAGTGATGCGTCCGGAATTCGGCGGAACGTGGCGAGGAGCGCGATACGGCAGCAGCACGGGCAGAGGCGGGGGCGACCGATCCAAGAAGAGTCCGGATGGACCGCAGCCTGCCGTTGAAATCGCTGCGCCAATTTCGCAAATGAGTGGAGAGAGGGAGGGGTCACGTAAGCGCAGTGTTGCCTAAAAGGGAAGTGGCGGAGCAAAGTGTGCTGCGATTGAGGGGACGGTGAGAGTAGGGAGGAGACCTGAAAACGACAGAGACGAGACCGATTAGTAAGAGGATGGGAGAGCGCGGAGGGGACTAGCCATTTCCACATTCGTCTCATCCTCCCCGAGTCGCAATCTTCCCAATCGGCGGCAGTGGGCGCGTGCAGCGGTAGAGAAAGGAAGATCGGCACCGGGCGCGGGCGGAGTGCGCATCGAGGTGCAAGTCGGCGAGCAGGACGTTGCGATACGGCGAGTGGATGATAGCGTCGGCGTAAATGGATTAGGTGTGTATCCAGCGCGCTCGTGCTCAGGAGCAACCAGGACCCTGTATTGGCTGGCACGCCGATTCGCGCGAAGGTCGCTACACACTGACGCGCAGCTACCAACGAGCGCGCCACCAAGACATCGGCCGTATGAGGGAAGCGGAACGTCGGGGAGAGGGACGCCAGCGCTGGCATCTTGTCACTTCAGCCGGGCGAAAGAGCGCACATCCGGACGTATTCTTCAGGGCGCTTGCCTCGCACAGTACACGTCATGGCGCCACTGCGGTGCGCGTGTATGTTGGCCGCATTCGACGGCGTAGGTCCGCTTTGCCGTTCTGCAGAAACACTGGTCAGTAACGAGTTGACAAGGCCATCCTTGTCTTTTCAGATAGGGAAGGGTTAGGAACTTCAACGCACCACACCGGATGACTAGCCAGCAGCTGGATGGGTGTTCGACTCGAAGTGGAAGGGAAGATCGAAGAAGAGGCTTTGCAGCCACGTGCTCGGGCGCTCCCAGTCGAAATAGGCGCCCATCGGTTGGCCGAAACCGCCACTCACTGGGTTATTCTTGTCTGCTTGCAACGTCTCGTTTCACTGTGGGCCGGTGTACATCTTTTTGGCTTGTCCTCGGCGATTTGCCAGGCCAAGTACTCCAGCGTCTGGAACTCTGAATCGTTTGCGATCCATCGTGGCTCGTTGTTGACTGGGACTTGGTGGCAATCAAAGCATTCATTCAGCGTTGGACGTACATCCACTAGAGGAAGTTCTCTAACCAAGCTCTGCAACGCAATTAAACTCGTTGGGGGCTGGATCCCTGGTGCTCACATCGATGGTCGAAGCCCGTAATGCCATCCCGTTTCTGCCTCAACACGAAGCCAGTTTCATTGGCGCGCGCGCGGCGGAAGTGGACAAGGGAACAGGGATTGTTTGGACGCCGTTACTTAAATCAGAGGTACATGACTCCTTCCTGAAGCACAAATCTCCGTGCGCGTTATTCTGCTGCCCTAACCCAACACTCGGATCCGTTCCGCGGTAGCTCCCTCCAGTGGGGCGCTTGTCAGAAAACTGTCCTCCGCACTGTAGCACATCATAATCATTTAAATATCCCACAATTGTGCTACTGCAATAACCCTCCCTTTTTACTGACAATATCTGTCTATTTTGGATGAGACAATAGATAAATCCAATGAATACATTTAAAACGGGTAGAGATAGTCTGCCAGTTCCCCTTCCAGATGGTAATCAAAGGCTATGCCCCTATCCGGAGGGAAAATAGGCTCCAATTCGGGCTCGAGCTGGATCCCAACACTGGATTGAAAAGGAGCTGATAGGAACTCAGCCTGCTCGGCATATGATGCCGGAACAGGTGCAAGGCCTGTGCCTGCCAGGTCAGTGGGCTTTGGATCACTGCTGGCAGCGTCATCCACTGTCCCTGCAAGCTCATTCTCATCCGCAGCCCTCACCTTCTCTTTCTCCCCTTGCTTTTTCACCTTCTTCACACCGGTAGTCTGTTGAATCGCCTTTTTCTTCTCCTTGAGCGCTTTCATGGCTTCGTCGATCTCCTCGAGTTCCTTGCACGCTGATGTTCTGTGCAAGGCCTGCTGGTGGTGTGACACACGTCGAGAGGCATTGTTGCGATCGTGCAGGGCCTTGGAGTTACGATGATTGACGAGAACACAGTTTTCTTCCATCAGCTTGATCTTTGCCTCCATCTCGAGATCTAGTTTATACACTCTGTTGAACTGGTGTCAGAACTACGCTGTGAATACAGATAACAAGCTCACCGTTGAATTACTTCGAGCAGTGGAAGATTGGTCCCTGTGTGTTGATTGGTATATGGGTGCGCACTTTCGTTCAGATTTGTATCGCCCGGCGTAAGGTACCAATCTTCCTTCGGAATGCTGGATAGAAGCTCATTAATAGAAGGCCAGAACCAAGCCTTAATCGATTCTTTGTCCGTCATCCAATCTATGAAGGCACTTTTAGCGATCACCTTATTTTCATCTAACTCGAGGTTGAGCCATACCTCGGACAACTTTATGTTCGGATTTTTTGCACCATTCAATGGGGGGGTATATAGAACATTGAACGCAAGCTTAGCCAGTATCGGTGTGACTTCTCTCTTCGCAAGAATTGCTCGAAAAAATTCCATTTTATCCGTGTACGTTCCTTTAAACTCAGGGACTTTGGAATATAGGTCGACCAGGAACACCTCGCGTCAGCTCTGGGTGGTCACAGATAAACATGGCATGGGCCGGATCCTCGACGGACTCTTGGCAGAACCTGCATTTGCGCCATTCTCTCTGAACCACGGGCTTGCCTCTCTCCTTCCATCTCCGACGTTCCACGGCCAGACTATGGCCCGATAGTACCATGCGAGTCAATGCACGACGATGGTCTGGGGTTTTGACGCGTAGATAGTGCCGGAAGTCTAGTGATCTTTTGACCAATTTACCAGTGTTGCTGTCGAATTCGAGCCGGCCCGTTAGCAGGTCTTTGGTGCGCGATGACGTCTCAATTTCATTATCAATCCAAGCCTCTATCGAAAGTTTCACCAATTTCATTGTCTCCTGAATTGCTGAACTTTGCAGCGGTCCCGAAATGTCAAGTTCAACCGGCACGTAGAGGCGTGAGAGGATAATCCGTAAGTCATTCACCCAGGAAATCTTCTTGGCACGCGCCAGACCAAGCGATTCCTGGAGAGCATTCCATGCCGGCCTATTATGGTCCAGGCCTATCCAATAGCACAAATTTTTGAGCGCCAGGTAAACACGTCGATATTTGATAGGCCAGATACCAGGTTCAGAAAACAAAACGGTTCCAATGCAATAAGGCGATACCCTTTCGCGTCCGTGGGGTCTTTATCCTTCTTGAGAATTCCGATCAGTAGGGTGGTCAACCAATACTGCCGGATTTTGCGGTTCTTGATGAACTCGTCCAGTTCACGCGGGGTTTTGAGGTAAAGGCATCGTCGAATGCGTCCCATTTCTTCGTCCGGGACGACTTTGGCCATTGATGCGAATTTCCTGTAATTTAGTCAACAAGGTAAAGACGAGAGGCCAAGAGACGCACTGATTGATGTGGAATGTACAGGTTCTCAATATGTTACTGAGCATACGCTTCGCCTCGGTCTCGTAAATCCCGCTGAGGTGAGGCTTATTTCGATTCACCAAATCAGCACCGAATACGTTTACTTGCGGCTTGTTACCATCAACGAGGACAGCGCGAAGACCTTCTCCATGAATAAATTTGAACTTGACTTCGACACCAGTAACACGGTGAATAGTGTCCCACAATGCGGTTCACATTCTACCGAAGACCTCGTGCTTTGAATATATTCGCGCAATGGTAACACCTATTTGTGGTTAAAATTGGTGTTAGGGATTTTGAGGAAATGAGTAAAATAAATGCACGGAAGTCGACCTTATCATCCCAAATGACCACCTCCCATTCTTTCCACTGGCCATGCACCCGGGCATATGTGTTATCATGTAGTGATGCTTTTGCGGTGTGAAGACGACCAGCGAGAAAGGGCAGCATGGTCAGGATGACCTCGATTCCATTCTCTGAGGTCAGACTCTGAATATAGCGCTTGTCGGCGGGGAGTGTTTCCTGCATTTTCTTCTGGAGAAAACAAACACCTGGAACAATGTAAGCAGTTGCACGAGACCGAAGGCATTTAAACCATTACCTTCGAAGCCCAATCCGTGGGGGTTATCAAGGGTTTTCAGATCGTAGATCAGTTTACGCTTGATGCGGGGGTTGGCCAGCGCTGGGTTGAGAGCAGCAGGAATATTCCCTGCAAAGATTTTTGAGGTACATGCTGCTGACAGAGAAGTATTATATATTCAACTATTTACGGGTACCACAAAATTACGGACCATTGTCGCATTTTAAAACAGTGAGGCCAGTCGTTCCGGCGTCCACAATTGCGTCCGTGTACATGTCCTTCCCTGTCCTGGTGAGCTTACTGGAGGATGGCCGTGGATGGTTATGGGCCCCAGAGAGGTAAACAATTGCGCGACGATCATCGCGGTCGATTGGCGCAAAAATCTTGATGATTGCATTACACTTGTGGCGAATAAAGCGGCCCTTAACTACAATCCCATTGCTATCGATGTGTGGGTAGGCTGCGAGGAATAATTTTTAGCGCCTTGCCTCGCTTTGCAGCAGCTAAATCAACGCACGGCATACCCGCTCTCCTTTGGCACCCTGCGAGGTGGCAAGACGCGCGCACAAGTTGCTGTTACAACATTCACGAACGACGTGAATTGACCTTTGTTCTGGAAAAGTTCGATTAGAGACTTCTCCTCAATGTCCCGGTTAACTGTGACGAAGCGATGGCTTTTGCCTGGAGCGTAGTGCTCGCAGCCGATAAAACCATTTTTACCGTCCAAGTTCATCTGGAAAAATATTGGACAAAGTTGAGCCAGAGCGGTAAATTCAGAAATAAACCCGACATATACCTGCTTCCATTTACGATATACTGGAGTGCCTGTACATTGGACGCCGTCGCTTCCCACAAGGTTACATTTCTTGCGATGGACTTCGTTGTAGAATCTAGGGTAGAGTTAGCGACAAGAAAGATGAGAGCAATTATAGAAACACTTACGCTGTTGGAATATCAAGTGGTGCAAACCCAGTACCGGCTTGATGAAGGAAGTATGTGACATACGATGAGAAGTCGTCGTATGTGGCTTACATTCATGGAACAACATTTGGACGTACATGGCGTACGTTCATAATTGGTGGAACGGACATGGTGTCCGATTGATGCACCATCCCCAAAAGGAAATTATGCGATCACATGTTGGGGCGGACGAGACTTACATTCAGCATTTGCACCCCAGAACTGGAACGGACAATACATACGTTCAGTGGAAACAGCCTGTACCATGTGGAACAAGGCTGTGCATCATTGATGTAGAAAAGGTATAAATACAGGGTAGTTTATGCCTGTAATATCAGACACGATTAGACTCGACAAACCACCCCCATCAATCTATCGTGTTCTCACCCACACTCCTTCCTGCTCCCTTCCACTTCATTTTCTGCACCACATATCCTCCCTTGTATATTGCAACATACGCTGCAACTCGGGTGTACATGGAAGATGTGTCCCAGACATTTACTGCCCGGTCAGCTTCCCATAGCTCGCGCATAGCATCGTCATCAGGTTCGTACCATTCATGGCTGTCTAACAATGAATGGTCAAACTGGTCGCAGATCCAGACCCCCTGGCATTGGTGTGTCGCGGCCTGGCATGCTACTCCACCCAATGCCACCACATTAGTCGGTTTGGAAATTGACCCGCCTGTGCCTTCGCCCCATGTGTCTTGATCCTGTCGAGCAGCTGATCAGAGGCAGGAAAATACAGGCTGGGAAGTGAATGGCGGTACCTGCAATTTAATAATAGCAATCATAGAGAGAGGCTCTTTCTTCTTATCCACCCACTCCCGTGGGTTGTCCGAGAGGTCAAGAAGATATGCATAGTCCTCCTCTGGCCGCAGCACAGTCCAGCAAGGTTTTGGTAGGTCTGTCAGGGAGGAAAGCTGTTTTGATATCATCACCCGTCCCTCGGATTCAGGCTGTTTTGCATGCTTTTCCCTTTCTTTTTCGACTTGCTGCGCTCTCCGGCCTCAGAGTCTGAGGAGACAGAGATCACATCGTCGACCTTGTAGGTAGAGTGCTTGTGCTTCCGGTCCTTCAGGAGTGGAGCAGGAGGCAGATCATCTCCATCCGAGTCCGGAATATCGACCAAATTTTGATGCAGAGATGAGCTTGTATGCAAGGAATTTAAGGGTCGTGAGATTGGGGTGGATAATGGCACCGGCCGAGGAGCGAAAGTGTCAAGACAAGCCCTGGGTCGACCTGGCGATGGTGTGACAGAGAAGAACCCGGCTGGGACAATGGTCAAATAACCTGGGTGTAGATGATCGCAATGAGCAACAAGAGGGCAGCACTGAACAACCCGGTCTGTAGAGGGAAGTTTGGCTGTAGCCATCAAGGTGGGATATCGCGAGGCACTCTTCGAGGTGGTAGGGTAACTGCCTGAACACCAAACTCGAGGTAGTCTCGAGGAGAAGAGAATATGTGTGCATTCTGCATGCGTAGTCAGGGTGAGAAAGTGCTGCACCGTTGTCAGGTCAAAGTAGACTCGATATTAGACAAGGTAGAATCTAAGGTACATGTAGATTCTACCAAGTTTATATATTGTATCCTCTGAAACTGATGGTTGACTCCTCATGAAATACTGGATGCCCCTGGGTGTTCGATGGTGGTAACAGGGGATCAGGGTATCCCAATCGTCGTTTCGGTTTGGCGTGAAGACATATTGAATAACCCCTGGTTGGTTATTCCACATGTGTTGTCTTGTCCCTGGTTGCAAATATGCTTAGATATTTGCCCAGTCTCGCCATTTCGATAACCCGGGGTGTCCGGGGTTTAACGTTCAAACTGAGCAAAAAGGTTGGAGGCATGCTGAATCATGACAGGAAGGGGTACGGGAAATAGATGGTGAGGGAACGAGCTAGCAGCGCTCTGGACGGTACAGCTCAACCACCGCATGAATTGATCAATGTCAAGCCAGGTTGCAGCATTTTCGACGGTATGGTACCCTAGAGAAACTAGTTCGGGCAGAAATGTCTGTAATTTTACATGAAGGCCTACTCAGGATGGGGGAGTACTGTAGACACATACCTGATCTATGTATGCTGTAAGCTGTTCTTCCCCAGCTGCTGCTACAATTCTGGTGATTTTTTGCATGGTGGCAGGGTCAATTTCGTGGTCCATCTAAGCTGGAGACCTGGAGGCAGACAGATGGGAGAAGGAGAGAGGTGAAAGCATACCTTCTAACAATAGGTGGCCACCGGATTCCAAATCGGGAGACGCATTCGCGTCACATCGCCTAATAGGGATTCCATCACAATGTCACATATGCCCACACCTACTGGCTCATTCAACTTCTACTGGCCGTGGCTTCTACTTCTACTGGCTTCAGCTTCTACTTCTACTCAGACCACTTCTACTTCTACTACTTCTGTATATACTCAAGCATATCCTCCACACAGGGTATATCCTCATCTGGAGCAAGGGTAATTTCTGATAAGTATGTGTTATAATCTGGTTAATCAACTTTTTTGAACAGGTGGTTATAGTAACCTAAAAAGTGGTGCCTCTTGGTTAACCAATCAGGACTATTGTTAACCCTGGATTTTCATGTAGAGTAGTCACCCTCTTTATAAAATTACATGTGTCTGTCTGTCTGAAGCTTTTTAAACTCTGTTGAATCTCCGCTATCAGAGAGCTTGCGCAGAGCCACCAGGAGCCACCTGGTGGCTCTTCAGGCATGCACTGCCCGGTGGCTCTGAAATACCACTGATTCTCTGTTGCCAAGCTATGTCCAGTAGGTCGGAGTGTATGCAGCCTGAAATATGTGTATTTGGTGTCTCTCAAGGCTACTCATGAGTTTATGGATGGGTGTATGGTGCGTAGATGATGTCATACTTGAGCCACCGGAGAGCCACCAAATGCGGAAATGGCTGTGGAGCCACCGGCAGTGCATGCCTAAAGAGCCACCAGGTGGCTCCCGGTGGCTCTGCGCAAGCTCTCTATTGCCATATGCTGTGGCAGCTCGCTGCCCTTGATTCTCGGGTTTCAGAGTGCACCGGCCCACAGGCAATCAATTGTTCGGCATGTCCGGCACCATGTCACCCCCTTCCAACTAACTTGGACAGACACTCACAGGGGGCATCACCTGCCACTTAAAATCCATAAGCCGCAGGCACTCATGAGTGGCAGATAGTTGGCAGGTTGCTCACTTATTGATGACTCAGCGAAATTGCCTCGTGTTTTCCTTGTGTATGTGTGCAATAAAAATTTATCTGTAGTGGGTTCAAACCTGGGTAGCGGCATTCTTTTTAAACATCACATTTTATTTAGGGGCAGACTCAGAAATGCAAAAGGATTATTGGCTACATATCCAGTAGATTGCTGGACTCTTTGTAGACATATTCTCTACAATGGTTCTATATTTGTTGCAGCCTTCACGACCTTGTTCTTTCCTAAACCCGGTCTAGTTCAGTGGGGCGGGCTGTACTTGTGCTATTCTGTGAATTCTTTTCTTTCGGAATAAAGTTCCAGATAACATATTAGCTTGACTGGGTCCCATTTTCTGGAACATGCCAAGTTGTAATATACTGTGCTATTTCAGCATCCCAGCACTCTTGACGAGCTCACCCCTCTCAAGGCTGTAGATCTCAGGCACCCAATGACACCCAAATAAACACTGACTGAGATGGGTTCACCCACAGCCATAACATTGGTTCCTCCTCAAAGACTGCAAAAATTCAAGAGGAGTTTTGCCACTTGATGATTGTATACCTCTGAAATATTATGCTTTCAGGATACTGTTGTGTTCCAAGAGCCACATGAAAGATTCTAGGCTCTGTGGATTGCATCGACTGAGTGAATATTTGCTGTCCCTAACAACACACCTGAAAAAGACTCAACAATGCTGACAGAAATATGTCTATAGTGTGGTAATCTTTTGGAGGCATAGATGACATTTTGGTTGCATATCTGAGTGTGCCACTAAATAGAATATGGTGTTTCAAAAAGAATACTACTACCCAGGTTTGAACCCACTACAGATCAATGTTCATTACAAATACACACAAGGAAAACATGAGGCAGTTTCTCCGAGCCATCAATAAGCGAGCAACCCACCGTTCATAAGCGTCTGCGGCTTGTGGGCTGATAAGCGGTGGGGCATGCCCCCTGTGACTGCCCTGGTGCTAATTTTGACAGATGTCTCCCACCGCATCGAAACAAAGGTGGCCGCAGCCAACATGTTCCTCCTGGAGTAAACAGTGTCAAATGTAATCAACCGCTGGAAAGATACAAAAATTAACAGATTGCCCTACAGATAAGTTAAATTTGAACAACCTTCACCTCTCGGGGACAGAATTTAATGGTGGGTCGAAAGGATCCTTTGTGGACCCCACAATGAATCCTCGAATCGACTCAGCTCAATTCAGCGAAGTCAGTAACTAGACAGATAAACTCCAGCTTTTGTTGCTGTATAACATTTCAACTCATTAGCGATTCCCCTGGATTTGGAACACCTTCGACAGAATTGAAATTACATTCGAAGGGAGAACAGAAATACACCAGACCCTGTGCAGTGAATAGCCAAGCCAATTCAACCAAGTGGACCATAGATTTGACTGGTTTGTTACCCTTGAAGAGTGAATAACTTTCACGAAATGGGATGGAGGCCGCGAAGCGGCCGACCAGTCCCTTGTAATATATAAAATCACAAAATTTCCGTAATTTTAACTATGGCCCAACTCACGGCGTAATTTTGGTCCACCTTGATGGGTCCCCGAAAATCGCCCTCAACCCCACAATGGACTTCAAGACCTCTTGTGTGTCTTCAAGGCTTGAGCGGACTTCTGAGGCCTCAGAAGGCCTTGCCAAATGCGGCAGTCCTTGGGTGGCTGTAATACCTTCGGTGCTGTCCCTCGTCCTGGACTCAACAATCTGGACCTTCTTGCCAGTCGATATTTTAAAGCGTGCCGCCGACTTCTCAACACCCCCGTCCATCCAACTCTTCTTCTCAACAATACGCTCCACGTATCGAATTACTTCCTCTTCTTTAAATTCAGATAGCATAGTGGGTTTGTTGAAGTCCACCATAGGTTCCGAGACCTTCTGCCATCTTCTCTCAAGGTCATCGTCAGTGTCCTTTCCAGAAAACTTGCATCTATCTCGGCTTTTGGACAAAAAACTTTGCCATCGTACAATGACTTTCAATGGTGGATCTGGGAGAGCCTAAAGGTTGTGAGCAACGACTTGCTCTCGCTTGTTGGTTCGCACTGACCTGGAGCCATTTCACAACGCTGTAAACATCAATCGGGCATAGGCCACCCTTTGGGGGCAATCAGTGCCAGGATCAGGACCATGTACAGGGAACAAGTGCCATGGGGGAACAAATTCTTCGAGTTCATGTAGAAGTTCGTGATCTGGGCTCGAATGCGGAGAACATCTGAGGAGTCGACTCCATCGTCCACATGGGAGTGGTGATCCATACCTGCAATCATAGGTAACTGAACTGGCGTTGTAAATTCTCGAAATCAACTGACCACAAAAACTGTGCGAGTTCTTCTTCTGTGAAGTCACCTGCCACACTGTGACCAAATCGCTGAATCAGGCGAAGACATCCTGCTGCCAAGTCACTGGTCACAGTGGGTGCACTGGCAGGATAGAGTTCCAAGGAAAGTGCAAGTATGGTAATTGTGCCAGCAACGATCTGTTGTTCAGTTCCTCCCCCTATGATTGAGTGCAAAGCAGAAAGAGCAGTTGTGATATAATCCCATGAGAGGTCCAATAGAAACCGTATATAGCTAACGGTTGGCGAAGTGAGGTCAAACGAATGAATATGAAGCAACCAGCTGGCCTGGAAAATACGTATGAATTCAGGAGACTGAGCCACGAACTGACGACAATCTTCCAGTGACACCAATAAGAAACTGGACATCTTGGCTTGCAGTGCACGAAGTGCATAAGGGGATAGTGAAAAGAGTGGGACTTGAAAAATAAACTGTGTGTCGCTGAAGACTGCATGAAGCAAGGTTTCCCAGGAGAACATGAAACGGAAGCCTTCCCAGTACTGAATCAAATCTTCAGGTATGGGCCGAATTGCCTGTGTCACACAATGATTAGAATGCATTGACGCTCATTGGGACTCACATTCAACCAAGTTAAAATTTTTGGTATTGTCACATCAAACCGCATCTCCAACCCATCTAAATCCCACCAGATACAATCTGGATTTACACACCGAATCAAGGGTAAAAGCTCTGCCGAAGGTGGAATAGAGGTAATGCAAGAAAGTAAATGTGCTTTATTGAGGCGCCTATAGAAGAATTCTTAAAGAACGGACACAGAGAGGAAATTTGCAGACCATGCGAAAGGGTTGTCGACATTGTCAAACCAGTGGTTATCATTAGAAAGTGCCTTGAGGACTGCGCGAGCTACGTTCATGCGGTTTTCCAGCTTGGTATAAAAAATTAATGATCGTCGCGGATCTTGTAAAAATTCTGAAAATGATGCATGGTGCACACGCACGCCATGGCTCGAGCCGATGTCGATGACGGAATGCAAGCCACGGAAAATTAACCGGAAATCCCCGGGCCGCAGCTCAAGAAGCCGTTCAACCTGGTGGGGTTCCAGCTGTCTGTGAGCAGAGGTAACCCAATGCAAGATATCGCAAAGTTTGGACCGAAATCGAACCGGAACTCTGGACAGAATCTGTATGTACAGTTGGTCGAGAGCTTCAAATGGGGCCTCGGAATCGGTAGGATTAAGCTGCTGAACAGTCGCAAGCCGTTCTACTGGATGGGAGTATCTGTCATCGATGAACTTGATGACTGTGGACGCGTAGACAAAATACCCCGAGGATTTCTCGACCAAGTTGTCGATAATTTCCGGCGATGGCCACGGAGTCGGAACACTGGCCATAGTATCTGGGTGTTCACGATGGATACGTGCAAATTCATCGCACAAGTATTTTTGAACGTCCTGGAATGACTGTTGGATGTTGACGGAATCGAGGATCCATCAAACAAAGGTTCGTCCATAAAAACTTCGCGAATGTGGGCCTCTGGTCTGCTGGCGACGAGAATCCGAAAAGTGTTGGAATGTTGGTGAGCGGCGTTTCCTATCAAATATATTATTTCTCGCTGAGTTCCCTCGTCTTGACACTCGTCGAGGCCATCAATAAGAAGTATCGAAGGTCCAGGAACGCCGAGAGATATGCATGGCTCAACTACCAGTGTGCGGAGTTGGACCTCCATTTGTCTCCCCACGACAGATGGATCATACTCCGCACTCCGTGAAATTGAGTGACTCAGATTGCGATTGTTGAGTGCGAGCTGATAGGCGAGCGTCGCGAATAGTACTTTGGCGTGCCCTCGAGTCGGATGGCCTCGCTTGAAGAAGAAGGCTCCGCCGAGGCGTCCGGCATTCTGTAATTTCTGGCATAGAGTCTGCATTACGGCGGACTTTCCTGCCCCAGCCGGTCCGTGTAGCCAACAGATTGGCGAGCGCACATTGTCTTCGATCGCCCAGTTGTACAGGTCATCCAGCATTTTTACGCGAGTCTCGGGGTGGCATCTGGGTTGGGGAAAGCTGTCGGCAGAATCATAGAGTGCTTCAAGCGCGACGGCGCGATGAAGAATATTTAGTCCCATTTCCCCTTGGCCGTGGTTGTGATTAACATTCTGCGCAGTAATGAATGTTGCACCGTGGATGGATTGTGTAGGACCGGGGTGGAAAGGTTCCAAATCTGACACCACATTGGCTTCTTGTTGGCGCTCCTGATCGGAAGAAGGGAGCCCGTAATCAGTAACGGGACTTGTCGGCTCAAAATCGAGGTAGGAAAAGAGGTGATTTTGGTCCGACGCGGTCGAAAATTCAGTGAGAGCTGTCGAGCCATTTAAGGGGGGATATGGGGCAGGATATTGGCATTGTGCATTGGGAGTCGGAGGGAAAGTGTCTGTGCAAGGAAAAGATGACGATGTCGAAGGCAAAGAGTAATTAAATTGAGGTGCGAGAGGAAAAGTGCTAGAAGGTCCGCTCGAGGAAGCGACTAAGGCTCTCGAGTCTGATGAAGACGGACCTGAGCGATGTCGAAGAGAAGCCAAATCTAAAAAGTGTGGGAATGAATATTATCCACAAAGTTTCAGGCCTACCGTAGGGGGCTGGTCTGGAAGCCATACCATAACGCGAGTTCCTCTCAACTCCCGTCCACTGGCGCTCAGGCCAAGCAGCTAGAGACTCAGGTTCTTGAGTTATGCCCGCTGACGACTCGAAGGCCGCCGCAGGCAGCTCATGGTCTCGAGTCGCCAATTGCTGGTAAAATCCTGCAACTCGGCCACTGTCCTCAAGCTGAGAAGGCGGGGCGTGATGGTCCTGAATCGTCAGGTGCTGCTGGCTCTGTAGGTTTACGTCGCCGCCGACGCTGTAGAAAGTACCGCCGTGTATCTGATAGCCAGTACCGCTGAACATGGGTGGGGATTTGAATTCGTGTAGCAAAGGGTCGTGGTGAGAAGATAAGATGTCAGAAACGCACGAGCGATGCCATACACATTTAAGTACTTGAGTCATAAGGCTGTGTTACAGCTAATGTCGGAACCGAAGGCACGAACGAAATATTTCCGTTTTCGGGGCCTTCTCGATCCGTTACCACGACCACCTCCCACTTTCTCACGCCCACTTTTAGTGATGTTCAGGGCCCGGCCTGGCCTGGAAGCCGCGGCTTGGGCCGGCCTGAGTGGGCTTGGGCTTGAGATTTCTGAAGCCCAAGCCCAAGCCCGCGACCAGGGCTTGAAGCCCTAGGCCCGGAGCTTTGTCGGGCCTAAGGCAGAGGGTGAGTATTTAACACCCTAGTGGTAGGAATAGTCGTTTGAATGATGTGTGAGTCAATTCCATTCAATGGATCAATTTATTTGATACTTTCTAACCAATAGAACCAGAAATCCTATTTTGGGCCGGTCTAAACTTGATAAATAAACGCTCCAGAAGCTAGAAAACGTCCGCCAAAAGATCAGAGTAAGTCAAACACCTACCTGGAGTGCCATTGCGTACTTTTGCGCGCAAAAATTACCAGTTCATACAGTTGGGCCTCAAGCCCAAGCCCTCGGCCTGAGACTTCCCAGGCCCGAGCCCTGAGCCCGCTCAAGCCCTGCAGCGGGCCCGGCCTGGCTTGGGCTTGGCAGGGCCTGGCCCGGCCGGCCTAGGGCTTGAAGCCAAACCCTGAACATCACTACCCACTTTGCTGGTCGGCGGTGGGACGAGGCGAGACCGGAGGCAGTTGATGGGTCAGGAAGAGGGTTTAAAGCCGGTCTGCAGCCATGGTGACCCCGCCAATGTAGCCTACGAGCTACCCCCACAAGTTGTGGAACTTGAAGGTGCCTACGAGCCCTCTTGAGTCGGCACCGTGAAGACCAGTAACTATGCATGGTGTGTCCTTCACCTCCTTCGGAGTCTTCCCCTCGCCTACGCCTACCCTTCCTCACCGCTGGCGTCGTCGACGATCGTCGCCCACCCCATGACTATCACCTGTGACTCCACAACGGGGCCGAGATCACGTGACTATTGTGCCTGAAACCGATTTCTTGTGCTACCCGAGGCTGCTTGCATTGGCCATGGCTGTCACTGCAAATAGCCTTGCTGTGCAATGCCCTGGGTGATTGCAGCTTTCTAGAGAATGCAGGCAATTCTCAACTCATTCTGACGTGGGATATTGAACAAAAACTGAATTTATAGCGAATGAGACTGGGCTAAGCCTGAATGAAATACTTGAAGTACACCTCTATCACACACAAATGAAACACATGATTCTCACTCCCGTCTGGATCGAATCTGCGTAGTCAACCGTGATTTTAATCTGTATAGAGGCTGGGACATTAAACACTGTGCTGTCAAAAGCGACCATCGCCTAGTTATGACTCAACTAACCTGCAGACGAGAAACCAGGCCACGGACGATGGAGCCTTCCACTTTACCTACTGAAGTCAAAAAAATTTATGAATCGAGTCCAGGCTTTAGCCGCACAACTACTGAAGGATGTTGAGCACTTACAACTCTCTGATCGCGACGACCATGAAAGCATTCAAACACTGTGGGCAAAATTTAAATCTGATGTGACGGTGTGGGGGAAATATTACTCTCGGTTCATAACAGATGAAATTACCCGCCAAGTACGACTCTGGAAAACACAACTCACTATCGTGTTGCATGATGAGGAATTATCACAGGACGACCGAGCACTGGCAGCATATTTACTGGAGAAGAAAATTACCGACTCCCTGCGACAACAGTCGGAAAGAAAAGCAGCATTGACAGAAGCTCGATACGACGTTGAAGGCGAAACACTTCGCACCAAATCTTGGACAACGTCCGCAAAGGGATATCACCCAAAAGATTCTATCCACGAATTCAAAATTGAGGAGAATACTTCGCGTTTGACCCGGTATGAATCGCGTCCAAAAAATATGGCCAAGATGGCCAGAGACTATCACGACTCCATCCAACACAAGGACCTTCCAGACGAATATGGAAGAATAATGACGACTGAGATTACACTGGAACAATGTAATGTTCGTTTGACCGAATCTAATTTCAAAGAGATGGATAAAGATTTGGAGACTGAAGGTATTGACGAAGCACTTAGACTATCAAATAATGGCAAGGCGCCAGGTCTCGACGGCTTGCCATATGAATTTTACAAAATCCTCGA
The DNA here is from genome assembly GCA_029378395.1 of Mycena leptocephala. Taxonomy (NCBI): domain Eukaryota; kingdom Fungi; phylum Basidiomycota; class Agaricomycetes; order Agaricales; family Mycenaceae; genus Mycena; species Mycena leptocephala. Next base: position 60,356 of record JARJLF010000477.1, read on the forward strand.
TATCGTATTTCAGGAGAACAAAGACTCTGATCACGTAACTTTCGATGTGTTGGGTTTCCTAACCAAACTGTATAGGGATATCGAAACATACGGTATTGCAGTGTGTTCCAAATTTAATGCAGGATGGTTATGCCCGGTCTTCAAGAAGGGTGATAAATCTCTGATCAGTAACTATAGACCGATCACCCTTTTGAACTGCGACTACAAATTAATGACAAAGTTACTCCTTGCGCCTAATGAATGTAGCACCTTCTCTTGTGCATCCAAATCAAGCTGGTTTCATGAGAGGAAGGAGAATCGAGGACCAAGTAAAATTAGCGAAATTCCTGCTTAACTATGCCGAACCTGCTGAGGAAGATGGAATAATTGTTGCACTTGACCAAGAGAAGGCCTACGACTGAATCAACCATCCATATATGTTACGAGTGCTCGAACATATGGGTTTCCCACCAAAATTCCGAAAAACAATTGAAAATTTCTACACAAACGCAGAGACAGTAGTAATGATCAACGGCGAAATGAGTGTCCCTTTCATTGTGACACGAGGAGTCAGACAAGGCGATCCTCTTTCGTGTCTATTATTTAACCTAGCCATCGAACCTCTTGCTTGCTTGATACGTAATTCAGGTCTCAAAGGCGTCACAATACCCGGAAAGGATGAAAATCTGGTTGTCTCACTTTTTGCCGATGACACAACTGTTTACTTGTCGTCCAAGGACTCACTTGAATTTCTTTGCCAAATTCTACGCTTATGGTGTGCAGCCTCTACGGCAAAGTTCAACCAGCACAAAACCGTTTTACTGCCTTCTGGCCGAGTTTCCTACCGTGAAAAAGTGCTCCGAGAGCGACGGATAAATAACGACTCACAGTTTGGTAGCATTGAACCCAACTTAGTAACTATGGGTGATGGACAAACTTGCCGAATACTCGGAGCATGGATTGGAAACGTTGTAGACTATATTACCCCGTGGCCGTCAGTTCTCGAAAAAATTACAAGTGACCTTGAGCAGTGGAAATTGACAAAACCGAGCCTCGAAGGAAAGCGTCATATCATCAACATGACCATCGGAGGTCGTACACAATACTTGACAAGAGTTCAAGGGATGCCGGAAGACATTGAAGATGATCTGATTAAATTGCACCATACTTTCCTATGGGATGGCAAAAGAGCCAGAGTGTCCCATGATACGATGATCCTGGACACAGCCGAAGGTGGAAAGCAGCTTCTAGACATCCCTGCCCGTAATGAAGCGATTGATCTGTGGAACTTACAGTCTTTTTTGACCCAAGGACCTGAACGTGCATCATGGTGTTATTTTGTTGATTTTATTATCATGAATTTCCTTGAGAAAAGCTACCTTCATGTCCAGCCAGGTCAAATCTTGAATGTTTTCTTGCAAGACATACATATCCCAATTTCCTCCAGAACTCCCCTACCAAATGATATAAAGCGTATGATACTCACCGCCCGGAAATACCACCTAGGGTTATCGTATCCCATGGACATAAAAGTACAAATGCCTATCTGGAAACATCCGGGAGTGCAGAAGGATCAATACAGAAGAGCTTGCCAACGAGACGCAGCTACTTGCCTGAGACTTAACCATCAAGCCCAAGACACTCTTAGAATTGCAAATCGAAAAACAACGATCTTCAGGAAACCACATCAGGTTAATCCTTCCGGAATTGAACGTAAAAATTGTGGTTGTCATCTCTGCCAACATGGCAGGGTGTCTGTCAACTGTAAACATCCTGGAAAGTGCATTGAAATGGCGAAAATGTTGATAGATAGTATTTTACCAAAATGGAACCCCACAATCAATAACACAGACTTGGAAGACGAGCTGGCTCTTACAGCTGATGATGTAGAGTTAAATTCAAGACCCTTACAACTCGAAACAATCACCACATTTGATCCGAATTTCAGCTTGGCCAAAATGAATGATGGCTTCCGCATTTTCGCATTTGAGGAATCATTGAATGAAATCCCGGCAAGGAGAACTAAATTACCTGGGCCTCCACCTACTCTTCTTACGGTCTTCTTACATGCTCACATCCTCAAACCGGGCGAGTTCAAGCCACTTATTAAAGTCACGATTACGAGTGTTACTGAAAATTCTGAGAACACGGAAATTCTCGCCATGACTTTCGACCAGGCAGAAATCCCAATGAACTTCTCTTCGGCACTGCTGGGTGGCCTGCTTCATGTCTTGTATACTACGACAAAGAATAAACCACTCCTAATTTGCTCCTCCTCTGACTTCCTTGCAAGAGTCTTAGTGAAGGAAAAAAAGAAATTTGAAAACAATTTTTTGGATCCGAAATTCAAGCTTTTAAAGGCGGTGATTGCAAGTCTAAATGAGAGAGTCGCCCGAGTCCAGTTTAAACGAGTCACAGATAACCGAGCTAGATCACCTACCCAGGCTGAGATTCAGATTGTCACGATCGACACAGAAATTGACCTTATGTTTGAGTGCCCAGGAATCCTTTTGGCAAATGGGTCCCAGAGAATATTTACCAGGATTATACGGAAACTTCACCCAAGACCCCAACGAAAATTTACTTTTGTGAATTTAGATCGTATACGGTGTTCTGTAGAAGAGATTTCTGGATACACACCATCAGACGAAATGATTTGGAAGTCAGTCCGGTCAGTAACCTTGCAACGCTTGACCCGGGAATTGTTTTGGAAGTGCATACATAATACCTTCAGAGTTGGAGACTTCTGGTTTCATATTGATGCTTTAAGCATGTGGGGACAATGTCATACTTGTCAGGTTCCGGAAACCCTCGAACACATTGCATTGGACTGCGAGGCACCCGGCCAAAATTTAATTTGGAATCTGACACAGCAGCTATGGTCGAGGAAATATCAACAATGGCCTACATTAAACTGGGGCTTGATATTGGGTTGTAACCTCGTCAGATTCAAATCAGACAAAGGTGTAGTCCTCACAGAAAAAGGACGGCTCTTCGCAATCCTTGTGTCGGTGGCGTGGCATACTATATGGAACCTCCGCCATGCACGGGTGATAGAAAACCCGGGGAGGACACAGACTACAACAGAAATTCACAATAGATGGTTGAAAGCAGTCAATGCAATATTAACCCGCGATCGTCTCCTGACAGATAAGCTTAGATTTGGACCGCTTGCACTTAAAAAACAACTTGTGCTGAACAGGTGGAGTGGTAGTCTGGTGGATGAAGAGTCTCTGCCAGATGATTGGATCCATGAGGAGGTTTTAGTGGGTATACGACCCATTGGTGACAGACATGAGATAGGATAATTTTTCTGTCACGTCGGAGTCCCACACTGGTTTAAAATTCGTGCGTAATGGCATTTCCTCCTGAGCAAAACTCCCTGCCATGATCTGGCTCACTATCAGCAACAATAGCGGATGACCTTGGAATGCTTCTGCAGACTAAGACTCATTACTTCAAATGCTCCAAAAAAAAAAAAAAAAAACACCTCTATCTGTGCCACTACACATGCACACCTTCTCTCTGTATCTACTTGTATCTGAACCCTCTACGCGAGTCAAATGACGAAGAATATGTTTTATTAACTCACATTTTATTTGACAGTCGGTCATCGTTCTAGCATTCGTCGAAGCCAGATAAATGGGAGCGAGAATAACAAAACTGTAATAGTATCTCAATTATCCAAACAAGTGCGTCCGCGACATCCAATTACTTTGCCGCGCATCATTGGAAAGGACCATCTCGAGCCGCAAACATAGTCTTAGTTAGCACTTGGGAGACATCTCACCGAAGAATTGAGGTATGACAAAAAGCTTAACTATACCAATGTCTCTGGATCGTTCCGGCTATTCCGTAATCCAAATATTTCCTCATTGCAAACTGCAAAACCTTTCGCAAGAGTGTTACCCGACGGATTAAAAAGATCTGCAGTGGCGATTACGAGTCTTAAAAATTTATTTTTTAAACTCGTTTTTACGGCTGTTGGTTGTAGCCAAGTGAGGTGGTTTTTTGGAAACGACGTATGGTGCTTTGTGTTGGAATTGTTTCCATATAAGTAAATACCCGTGACCATATTACTTTCTTGGGTTCGCTTAAAAATTGCTGACGCCGTAGTGCTTGGTCATCTCAGCCTGTACTCTTCCGCTTCCACTCACGTATTCCTTGCGGTCCGCCCAAGGTACGCCCTTCCTCGAAACAAATTGTTTTCCATTCGCGCCCACAGCCTTCTTACTTTAAGTTATTATCTGTACCTTGCCGCTTGTATTCGCCTTGAATCTTACTCATTATACTTTCAACTTTTATATTCAGTCCGGTTCGGGGTCCGCCTTCCTTGGCGCATCCGTTGCCAAAGTGACGGGCATCAGTTCCCGTAAATCTGCCCCCATTCAATATTATCCCGCGCCTTCAATATCTCGCTGTGTTTTTTGTTTTTCAACTATGTGAAATAAAAGATATTGCTTGCTCGTTCTCTTGGATCTATTTGTTGCGCTCGGGGAGTGGATGTCTGTCTGTAAGTGATCTCAAGTAACGGTGCATTGGCAACACCCGTCACTTCCGCAATCAATATTCTCGCACGCCTTCAACATCCTCATTTTATTATTTTCCCCTACGGACTTCACTCTGTCTTCCATTGATCTTTCCAATTATATTGTATCTATTTTTTGCACTGTCTGTGTTGAGAGTTCACGAGTTGAGTACGTTTTTGTTTTTTGATGGACATGTCAATTGGTCTAGACTAATACCGCCGGCACCCGATCAGGCCCTTAAATTTATCTCATGCTTCGTGCTTCATTTCCAGACGCACGGTCCACACTCATTTCTTTATTGTCTTACCCTGCTCTGTCATCCATCTGGACATTTAACTGAACTACATTTTGCATCTCCTACATCTAGTTTTATCCCTGGAATTTCCCCCCGAAGCACCACGTGCAGGCTGAGATCATCCAAGGCGTGTCTCTTTGTCAGATCGTCTTCTTTGTCTTTACGGCGAACCCATACCTGCCATTGAAAATGTACCAGGATGGCGGTATATTGGCTTCTACTCTTAGTGCCATCTCTAGTAGGGCTGGCACCAACACTTTGTAGAGTCGCAGCGAAGCGTGCGCGTCCATTGCGGCATCTGGCGAACTTCTAATTCATGTAATGCACGAAAATTTAAATGATGCTTACATCCTTTCTGTGCTTCAGTTATATCTCCATTCTCGCCTCCCTTCCAGTTGGTCTTTTGCTGATCTTTGGCCACTACATGACCCAGAACGTCCCCTACACTCTGCTGAAGGGATGGGTACGTGAACGATGTCTCTTTGTATTTTTCTGCAAGAAGGAGCTTAGCCATTAGCCCACAGTCTACGATGTTGTTCATGTCCACTCCGAGGTCGTTCCAGATAACGGTCAAGTCTGCAGTTACACCTACGCCCGCCTTTACGATGTCCTTGGAGCACAAAATTCTGCGTAGTTCGTCTGGGAAGGCTAGGGACGGAAAAGGTGTGAGTACTTTGTCCAAATTGAATAATTAAATAAGTTCTCGCCCGACCTTTGATCCTGTTCATGTTTAACAGCCCGACGACATTACCGCGCGCTAGTTGGATGATGCATAGCCCGATGTTGTCCCACTCAATATTAAACCCTTGACCGTACATTGACTGAAGCGCCTGCCAGACTATGATTCCAGACCTTTTGCTTCCGGGTACGGTGTTAAAAATTTCGTCTATCATTGCTTCCACGTCTGTGGGCTTTCGATGTGTGTACTCGGTGTCGAATCCGATGGCGCCATCTCTGATGCTGCCGCATTCTAAAACTGCGTGTCATATGTCCTGACAATGCCGGTTCGGTGCTTGTTATAGAATACCTTGCCCAAATGGATTGTCGTAGCATGGCTGAACTTTCACTGGCATTGGCTTTACCAACGCCTACGAATACTGTGCTACACTCCTCATTTGCCGGAACGACCTTTCCTTCACTTCGCTTCCTCTAATGCGCCAAAGCATTCCCACCCGCCTTGTTTAGAGTCGCAGGCAACACCGTGAAGGATCTCCGCCTCTTAATGATGAGACACGAGCAAAGTGTTCCATGGGCAGAGATACGCGAGACGTTCTTGGTGTTTGCTACCTTGACGTCCCTTAAGCTATGCAACATTGAATGCTCGGACGTTCCCAACCACGGGATAGACAGAGACCCAGTTATATTCCATATGCTGGAAAACCTCGACATAAGGGTCTCTGAAATAGCCTCTCTGCCAGTCTTCCTCTTATTCGTTGTGCCAAATATGCGGAAACTACGACTGGCGTTCCTCGGGATAGGCTTAATCCGAGCATTTGTGTCCACGTTCCGACATAACATCGGCCAGGTCAGACCTGGACTGGCATCACAATATGTTGCACGATAGCGTCATCCTCCTCCTAAATCTCTTCCCAAACCTCACATCCCTCGACCTATCACATCGCCGCAATCGGGTTACACAAGAGGCGACCAATGGTCTCGCCTCCCCAGAATTGCGTCTGCCGAATCTGGGACGCATTCGTCTGGGACGGTTCGTTAGCGATGATAAGGCTAAACAAATTCTTCAGCCAGGCCGGACAGCCAATAACTGCATTCTGGTGTCCATGATACCCGGACATCCAAGGCCCTCGTTTTATGATAGAATCTGGATGGACGACACCCTCTATTATACTAGAATATTGTCCGATGTAACCCTGTACATAGTGGTCAGCTAAGTTCGCAGATGTTCTGAAACTAAATACAAAGGCCGGAGGCCCGACGAGTAATGCCATGCGCCAGCGATGGCCCCCAAAGCCCAAGTACATGCCCATCAATTACGAATTGATCTTTGACTCGCTTGCGATGCGTTCGATTATTTGGATTTCTCGGTCTCATGGAGCATCTGTATGTTGGTGCCGTACACAAATTCAAAACCTTTGTATACCTCTGGAATAATTGCCTGACTTTGACCAAAATAGACCCGGGCAGAAATGATTGTTTTAAGCCCGCCACACGAAAGCATAATCGGAAAGATTGGATAAACATCCCATACCTCGTGGCAGTTGCTGGAAAGCCTACCCTAGTTGTGCTACCTTCACCGGCGAGTGTTTGGGCTGACCTGCAACGTGATCAGATCAATTGTCCTTCCAAACTCTGAGTGGAAGAAAAACCAGAAAGTGATTTCCTATTCGCCAAATTAGCTCCTTGATAGCATGCATACTGCCTTCGGTTGTCACAGGCAAACCACCATGAACAGATGGTTTCCCCGTCCAATGCTCAATCCACTTTTTGTGGAGCACATGACACTCGCACCAGACACATGGGGCCGGACACATCGTGGCACATCCAATACTATCACCTCCGGCCTGGTTTGAAGCCAAATATACACCCGTTGGTGCTTACTGATTTGAGCTGCCAGCCCATAGCTCACTGAACAGTTCCATAAATTGGGAGCCATGTATCGCTCAATAAACATAGACTCTGTGACGGCGGTCCTTAAACGCACCTTAAATATGCCTGTACACCCAAACGAAACTGATTTTGATACCTTGGACCCTCCTGGATCACGGGAGGGTTACGGGGAAGTGGTACATCCCTCTCGCAAGTGCCTGCCGGCTGCGAGTTCAGAACACGAGACCAGCAGGAGTCAGGGTACCCAGGGGCCTATCCCTGGCTACCAATTACTAGGCCCCTCCTGTAACGGTTCTGTTGCTCTGGCTGTTACGGAGCAAGGTGAAGAGCAGCACCCAAGTACCTCCCCCAATATTTCCGCTCCAATTCTACACTTATCGGTAAGCGCTGAAGGTGCTCCGATAAATGCTGGGTTGGAGATCATGGCAAATACAAATATTGTCGAAGGTACTACCCAGTCGCCAGATGTGCGTATGGGAGATATAGAGGTGACAAACGGCCCGTGTTTAAGCAATCATAATGTGACAGTGAATAAAACCACTACACGGACAGCAGAAGATACACATCTGACAATTTACATGACAGGATTGAATCACAGTATTCACAAAATAGTATAAATCGCGACCAAAGTGAAACTCGCGTTGATGACAGAAGCTGGGAAAACGAGAACCTGGCAATAAGGAAAAGACATAAACCACCACGAGTCCTTAAATCTGGCAAGTTCACTCGCTCAAATCTGACTATTGGTTCACTCAATATTGCTGGCCATGACGTGAATCTGTCTATGCACAACAAAATCACAAATTTAAATTTTTGAAGCAAACTATTGACGAGAATAACCTGGGAGTCACTGGTATACAAGAAAATCACTTCAACGCCGACTCTGCAGCACAATTCAATGATAGTTTCAACCGCTGGTTCAAGTCATACTACTTGGCGCATCCCGATAAGCCATGCTCAACAGCTGGAGTGGCTTTTGTACTAAACAAAAAATATGTGGACACTGAAAATATCCGCGAATATGAACTGATCCCGGGCCGTGCATTTATGATTGTTATACCGTGGCATGATGGGGAGTCATTGAACATTCTCAATATCTACGCACCGAACCGCCCCGATGAACGGGATAAAATGTGGAAAGAACTCTGGGAAAAGTGGGCTGGTGACCCACAACTTCCCTTTAATGTTGCCCGCGACTCAAGTCGATCAAATCAAACTTTGCGTATAACCACATTGTTTACCCCCGAAAGGTAGATATCTCATAACCAATAAAGAGGGCTCATATAGGTCCATAATATATCCAAACCCCTTGGCGATTGGATGTTTAGTTGTGGAGAAATTCCCAAATCATTGTTTACCTCGACTCGACTCGACTCGACTCGAGTCGATCAATAAATCCAATATTTCTCACGAACGGTGCGGTATCGGCGGGAACCCTTGGTATATGTTATACACCCATTATGACCCTACATACTTCATATATATTCATTGGAGTTATACTCTTTAGTCAGATGTTATTTGCGATAAATTGAATTGGCCGACTTGAGTCGTGGGCAACATTACTTCCCTTCCCAGATGTTGCACTAGGAGATCGGAATTTCGTTGAAGATCCTTTGGACAGAAGCTCTGGAGTCACCGAGATCGTTCCTGAGAGCTTTAAAAGACTCAAAGATGTGTTTCGCCTGATTGATGGGTGGTGTGCTACATTCTCTGATACACGGGATTACACATGCATACAGATTCGCACAGACAAGGAATCCAAAGAGGTACAGACAACACACTCACGCCTTGATCGGATCGGTGTTGTCAGCAGACGATTCAAACACTACCGAGGTTGGGATATTAAACACTGCCCAGTCAAGACTGACCACAGACTAGTGGTGACACAATTAACATGTGATCCTGAAGAGTAACCAGGTAATGGAAAGTGGAGCTCGCCTTTGTACTTTCTTAAATCTGCTAAATTCATGAACCAAGTTCGGGCACTAGCATCCCATTTGGTGAGAGATATTAGAGAGTTTGCGGTAGCCACCAGCAGCCACCGGGTGGCTTTTCCGGCATGCGGTGCCGGGTGGCTACGTCATTATGGTGGCTGTTGCAGTGGCTGCCGCATTTTTGTCACGAGGCAGCCTAGCCACCATTTTCCGTCGTACTTCCATGCAGCAAGCCATTCTGGAGTCCAGAATCCAATTCACTACCCGTCTGGCGGTCATTTCTGAGGAATGGGATGAAACTACCAATAATTCCAGCGGGCGACCTGGTGGAAGAGTCAACCTAGACACTTTAAGTGACGCACAGTAGAATAAAGAACGTTGGAACACGTGTCGGATGTGTCTTTGCAGGAGCCACCGTAATGACGTAGCCACCCGGCACCGCATGCCGGAAAAGCCACCCGGTGGCTGCCGGTGGCTACCGCAAACTCTCTATTGAGAGCTTAAAGGGTTTGGAACGCAATGAGAACCGAAACATAGAGACTCTCTGGGCAAAATTCAAAACTGATGTGACAGACCACGGTAAATACTGCTCACGATTCATCACAAACGAGACCACAAGACAAGTGCGCACCTGGAAGACACAACTAGACATAGTAATACACGATACTGATATGCCTAGAGAAGACAGATCGCTAGCAGCCTAGCTGATTGAGAAGAAAATCGCAGACCGACTAGGAGCAGAAGCTGAGAAAAAGAGGGCTCTGTCAGAGACACGCTATGACGTTGAAGAGGAAACATTACGAACAACGGCTTGGACGCAGTCGGCCAAAGGATACCACCCGAAAGAGTTAATACGAGAATTCAAGGTCGATGGAGAAAAAGATTTGACGGTACCACGGTATGAAACTCGGCCCAAACAAATGGCAAAAATGGCGAGAGACTATCACGATTCAATTCAAGCGAGGGATACATCAGACGAGTATGGAAGAGTTATGGCCACTGAGATTACACTGGTGAAATGTAATGCTCGTCTGTCTGAAAGTGAATTCAAAGAAATGGATAAAGGTCTGTCAGCCGAAGATGTGAGCGAGGCACTCAACCTTTCAAATAATGGGAGAGCCCCGGGAATGGATGGAATTCCTTATGAATTTTACAAAATCCTTGACATTCGCTTCAAAGAAAACCAGGGGCCAAGAATAAAACATTCAACGTGGTAGAAATTCTTACAAACCTCTACGAGGACATCGAATCTTTTGGCGTGGTAAAAACCTGTAACTTCAACATCGGATGAATGTGTCCGATATTTAAGAAAGGCGATAAAACTGTGATAAGCAATTACCGTCCAGTGACTCTGTTGAATTGCGACTACAAGCTAATGACCAAAACCTATTCATTACGACTGGTTAATGTCGCTCCCTCTCTCGTACACCCTGATCAAGCAGGATTCATGAAAGGGAGAAAAATTGAGGACCAAGTTAAAATTACCAAATTTCTCCTGAACTATGCTGAGGCAGCAGAAGAGGATGGGCTGATAGTAGCCCTGGATCAAGAGAAAGCCTACGATCAAATTAATCATGATTATTTGCTGAGAGTCCTACAACATATGGGTTTTCCTCCAAAATTTTGCAACACCATCAAGAGTTTGTACTCAAACGCTGAAACTGTCGTGATGGTGAATGGTGAGATCAGTGAGCCATTTATCGTTATCCGTGGAGTCAGGCAAGGCGACCCCCTCTCATGCTTACTTTTCAATTTGGCCATTGAACCCTTGGCTTGCCTAATCCGAAATTCAGAACTCAAGGGTGTCAAAATCCCGGGAAAGGAAGAAAATTTGGTCATCTCGCTCTTTGCAGATGACACAACAGTATACTTATCATCGGAGGACGAACTTTAAACGTTCTGGGGAATTCTAAGTCTCTGGTGTGCTGCCTCAACAGCGAAATTCAACGAACATACTACTTCAGACCAGTTAGTTGGCCACTTAAGCATTTATGCCGCAACCCTAGTGTTATACTGGTGCCGGTGCGAGCCAAACTATGTCAGAATGAGGGCATGCATCCAACGAAGAGTTCGAGTCCGCCAGCACCGAAATACTCGAAGATTTGAGTGCGTAAGGAATTTATTTTGACCAGCAGTCCAACATAGCCAAACAACAGGTTAGTTGGCCACCCCGCCAACTAACGTATTGAGCTCTCAAATGGCGGTGGCCTGCACCCAGAATCATATATACAGGTTATATTCACCATTTAAAACAGTTATGGTGTAGATATGAGGTATAGAAATGGGCAGAATACATGCTTGCGATCGACGGGAAACCTCGAAATTGGGGTCGCGGGATGAATGAGTGTTCTGTTACTCAGAAAAAGGCCGCGATGGGCCAAATTAGGATCCAGGCTACTCAATGGGAAGTATTTGGACGTACCTGGATGCCCAACTCCATTCCAAGTTGCTGACATCCCCTCCAAAAAATCTGACTATCAGCACGACTGAAATTGGGTGATTTTGGACAATGGCCTCCAGAGCAATCAGAGGTCATTGGATAAAATCTCGAAAAGGGTCTCGGAATGAAGGATCGTATATTGAGAACTCCTGTGTAAGGTTCTGGACCGATGGCATAGCGGTCTCGTAGACCGTGACAGGAGAGCGGCTTATGCCGTTGGAGGTCCGATCCTGGTGCTGACGGAAACGGCTGAAAAATAGGCCCAATGTCCGATCACAATGCGGACAAAAACCTAACAAGACACTTGTTATATCCGATCAAAGCTGCGTATGGGGACGGCCGGTCGGACCAGATGTCCGATCTCCTGGGCGTACAGAGTTGAAGTTTTTTCGTCCCGACCTGTAAGGTATAAAAGTACATTTCAAGCACAATCAAATAGTAATATGAAAGAGGAGAATTGTGTTCAATTTTCTTCACCGAGCTGCAGGTGTCACATGCAGTGTCACATATGTCTCGAAAAAAGTTGAGGTTGTCGTTAGTGTTCCACAGAGTGGGGCAGACTTCATGGGGATCTGGGACTACCTGTGACGTGTGGAACAGCCGCAGAAAGAATTTTCCAGACAGTAATTTGGTACGGCAAGCCCTCTAGGATGGCTGCAGAGCACGGAAAGACCAAAGCATTTGCGCTTACTCACCGTGCTGACGATCTCTCGGGTGTCACTCGCGTCAACGACGCGTCTTGTATATTCCATCTATTGATTGCCTGTCCACAGAAATCTTTAGAAGGATTGGATTTTCAATGCCCACTCATGCACAATTTTTTAATAGAGCCTTTGAAGTCTGCCCTGAGCGCGTCACTGTAACATCAAATACGGTTGACGCGTGTGGTCACGCTGTGACCTTCTTGGAAACCGTGTGTGGCCTGGACCTAATGTTCTCGGGTTCAGAAGTAGAATTCTGGTGTTTTCGGGCATCCGGGACAAACACAAAGCCTCGAATGAGTGGATTTGGCGAATATCCAGCACCTCTCGGTTCTTCATACGGCTCTTCGCTGAAATGGAGAAGGTTTTTCCGCCATTTTTACTGTGTTCCTGTGTTCTCACTCTTCAATACGTGCGTAAACCATCACCCGGATATTCAGCAATATTTCTGGCTTGTACGAGGGAATTGAAAGCAGGATGACTGACAATGATTTGGGGTTGACATTCATGCTTCATAGGTATAAATGAGTCTACTGTCTGCAAAGTTTCTTCGAAAATGGCAATAATGGTCTTGATGATGGGAACCTTCATTTGAACCACTCACGGCACAGAAGCGGCAATTACTCGACAATTGATCGAATCGCTGGTGCTCCAGCTTTCCATGATTTCTTGGTGTGCCCTCAACCCAGCGGTGAGATTAATCGTGGTCTTGAAAGATGCACGCCCCGTAATAATGAGACTCAGTATTTTGGGTCTCTTCGAATCCAACATCTCAAAGCTCACGGTGTGGAAGGGGTGGATGAACCGCTCGTCGACTCCCCCCTTCCCCCTATCTCTTCGCGTACGGTGCATCGGCCGTCGGGCCGTCCACCTGTTTCGTACGTACACATGTCAACAATGTCATAACATCTCCTTTTTACCCTCGAACCACCACGTACGCCGCGACCAGTGACTTGAGTCCATCCGAGCACCAGATTATTGCCCTCACCGAGTCTTTTGACTTGCACTCGTACTTCATGCCCGCACAGCACATCCCCCACCTGATTTCTATTCCGCGCCTTCGTGCCATTTCTGGGACCTTTCGCCCATTTTTTACTTCGCCCGTACTCCCTATTATCCGGACTTCCGACGTACCCTGCTGTCTACCAGCGCAGAACTCAGTTCTCCCACAACGGGCAATTGATTTTGACGGGGTCCTTGAAGCCCGAGAAACACAGAATCATAAAAGGCCTGAGAACAACTTTTAGATCGTGTGGAATTCTAGTCCGTGAACCTGTCAGTCCTTCAAAAAGTAACCTTTGAGCTTGAGTTGAAGGAACTAACCATTTATTTTTGTACTACATAGTCTGAGTTGACTAATCAGATCGATCTCGTCGGCTAGAATTTGTTCGTGTCGACGATATGCTGTTTTCTTTCCTCCGTATCTACTTACTAGCGATGGTCACTCATAAAGATAGTTGTGGGCAACTCGAATTCAAAAAAACCTGCTCGTAGTATAGATGAGCAAGTACACTTGTCGAGGTGCGAGGAGAAGCAGAGACAAAGAATTTCAAGGTGTTACATGAGTGTTAACATAATGTGATTAGTTCCGGACCGGGCCCCGATCCTGCATCCGATCCTGATTTAACCAACGAGCCCAAATGGAAATGAATTAGTGAGAAGCATAAGGCTGTGATGTCGTGAGCAAGTTGAAAAAAAACTGGTAGGAAAAGGAGAACGACGAGAGGCCTGAGGCTCTTATTACTGTTCGAAGAGAATTCTCAAGTTGGTGTGGAATCATATCAAATCGAATTTCCTCTTCGGTGCTTGCTTCCTCTGCTGTTGAAGGCCGACGTTCAAGATCTGATGATTCGCTCGTTTTGCTACTTTTTTCGAGCTGCTGCTTCGACTCCCATTGGAGCGAAACTGCTGTCGCCGTCTGGCTGTGACTCCTTGGTGACGACACCCACTGCGAAGATGGTTCAATTTCTTGACGCAGTGATTGTATTGCGCGGAGGAATGCCTGCTGGGGTTGAGTCTTGGTGTAAGATGTGGAAAAGAGGAATACTCACGGGATCGGTGGCGGCGAGCAGGGCATACAAAAGGGGGCGGATGGAATAAACGCATGAATCTACGATGGGAACATACATTAGCGTCGCAGGACTCAGAATGTGTGCGGTGGGGTAGGCGCACTCAATATCCGTATATTCGTATTCTATAAAACAGGCCAGGAAATGAAAACGAGGAGCAGCTTGAAGCGACTCACGAAAGTAGAGGCAGTTTGGTGCCCTGGCATGTTGATGTATCCCAAGATATCGGATACGATCGCCGCGCTTGTGGTACAGCGACGGCCATCATATTTTCTGCTAGGCTATGGGGATATGGAGGAGTCCAGGAACAATAATAATAATGTACATCGTGCCTGTACATTTCGATAATTTCTGGGCCCCGACGTTCCGGAGCGGGACCGTGCCGTGTAATTCTACCTGCCTACACACCAGTGCGACATTTTTGGTATCAGGTAACGGCCGATTCTTTTACGTATAAATTGAGGGGAAGGGACGTATGTAACACAAACCTGAAGAGCGACGGTTCGCGCGTACAACATGAGGCATGAGCACCAAAATTTTTGTGTGTCTGTCTATGAGAGACTAGTTCGCTCGGGCTATAAACAAGTCCCGATATATATATACTTCTATACGACATTTTTCGTAGGGATCTCCTCGCCAGTCTTGATGAGGTCAAATAAATTGGGCCTCGGCAACACTAATTAGGGTTTAATTCAGGTTTTTGAACCATTCGGCCCTGTTTCTGGACCTAGATTTGGGGCGCCGACCGGGAGTCTGATTGACTTCTGTCTGAAGATGGCACTAGACCTCCGCCAGGTGCGCCAGGTGAGTGCTAGAATAACCCGCAACAATTTTTGGAGAAGGGTGGGCGTTGCATGAAGTTCCCCGTTCTGAATATGCTGCTGTAGCCAACCATCGATGGAGAGACCACCTGACAAGGAAATATCTGCTAAACTCGAATAGTACAAGATCAATGCATTTACAACTCAAGACAAACTGTCGTAGCATTTCATCTGCGCCGCCCTATGCGACTAGACTACACCCGGGCTCAATTTATTCATTGCACTGGCCTAACTAATCATTGCTGTCCGCTGTCCCAACTCTATTCTTACACCGACAATTTTTTCATGTTTCGTGCCGACAGATGCTGTCACGGATGCGCCACAGGCGATTAATTTGTACGTATAAGTTGACCCCTGTGGGCATCATTGGTCCACATATGCCGTTGTTTGTTTGAATATCGTCCCAATTGCCATACTCTGTCCCGTTTCGGCCGAATCATTTTACTTGCTGCATTCTGACCTGTCCTAGACTCAGCTTGGGCTAGGTGCTGTAGGTTGAGATGGAGTTGGGTCAATGTAGGTCAGCGAAAATCAAAGCTGGGCAGAACGCGTGAGAATCGCACATGGGCATGAAACCGTTCGTAATACGCCCACTGGGTAATCACGTCGGCAGCGCATATACACTTCTGCCGGTTCTTGGCGATCATCGCGGCACCCTCCCGGCATGGTCGGCAGTGTGATTTCGCTGCTGATTGCGCGTACAGTGCGTACCCGTAAATTACCCGTTTACGGCTCAACCCGTACCGTTGGAAATTAACCAACGGTACGGGGGCGTAGCCGTTTTTACGGGGCGTATTTCCGTAAAAATACGGGACGGTTTCATGCCCTAATCGCACCAAGAAGATCCCGCTCGAGAGAGCACTCGACGTAGTGACTTGTCCATGACGAATTGTGCTCACCTAACCCGCTGTCTCCACAGCCATTTCCTTCCCCTCCTCGTCAATGACATGGCCATGGATGGGAGCAAGAGGTGGTCCACAGCAGTCGAACACGACGGAACGAAGGCGCCGAGGGGAGGGCCAAGAGAATGGAGGATAACAATATTAATGGGTGTCGAACGCACAGTCGAACAGTACACCGACTCGCTGAGGTCTCATCCGGAAGGAAAATAAATATCAGCCAATAATCAGAATATGTATTCATGCCGAGTACCACAAGTGATCGAGGTGAGTAGGCCCAGCTACTGCACACCAGGCGCGCGCGCACGTCCCCATCGCATCGCAGCACCTGTGTCGCCTGCGTCTGCGTCTCTGTAAGAAAACCTGCCGCGCCGGCGGGCACCCGAGTCTCCTCCCACACGTGGATCGATCGGTCGAGCCGGCGCGAGATCTATCTATCTGCGCCGCTCGCTCGCCCGCATCGGCTGCTGAGATGCACGCCAATGTGCAAACGCACAATCCTCACGCACCGACCAGCTGAGCTTCCTCACGAGCGCAACGAGCACCACCCCACTCTGGCACAGGTCGAGCCGTCAACCTGTGGAAACGCGTCACGTACTATCCCGTGCAGACCCGCGAGCCAGTGCACGATGCGCGATGCGCGATGTCCACCGCCGCGCCGCGTATGCGTATATACCCCGTACGTCCGAAGCAGCCGACGACCAGTCTCCCGGTGCGCGGATGTACGGCCCGCATGTGCATCGACGCCCGCGGATGTACGAGCTACAGCTCAAGCGTCGGTGGTGCGGTGTACCACATCCCCGCGCGGCCCACCAGTCCCCTGCGCTGACACGATATACGACGCGCACTATGGCCGCGAGCACGACACGGAGATCTCCCCCGCAGCGCGCATCGCATCTCCCCGCGATGGGCCATCCCCATCCCGATACGAGATTCGCGTGTGGGTGCCCGGGCCGCGTCCGTGTGCATGTGCATGTCAACCAATCGCAAGCAAGGAGCGGTGGGGAGGAGTAGCGAGCAAGGGAGGAAAGGGGAAAGGGGACGAGGAGAAGATGGGGGCGTGTAGCAAGAGTGACAGATAGAAGTGTAGAAAAAGATGACGAGGGAAGGTGGACGAGGAAGGAAGGATGTCAGCACGGCGAAATCGCCGTTGGGACGTGGAAATAGGGATATACGGTATACGGTACGCAGCGGGGAGGAACGCGCGGGACGGCTGGGTGATGGGGAAAGCCCGTGGTAAGGACGAGTGGGCGAATGTATGGGTAGCACCCAAAAAAACAAAGCGGTAATGAGTCCGGAATGTCGGCGGAACGTGGCGAGGAGCCCGATACGGCAGCGAGCACGGGCAGAGGCGGGGGCGACCGATCCAAGAAGAGTCCGGATGGACCGCAGCCTGCCGTTGAATCGCAGCGCCAATTTCGCAAATGAGTGGAGAGAGAGAGGAAGGGGTCACGTGCCTAAAACGGAAGGGGCGGAGCAAGGTGTGCTGCGATTGAGGGGACGGTGAGAGTAAGGGAGAGACCTGAAAACGACAGAAACGAGAGTGATTGGTAAGAGGATGGGAGAGCGCGGAGGGACACTAGCCATTTTCCACATGCGTCTCATCCTCCCGAGTCGCAATCTTCCCAATCGGCGGCAGTGGGCGGGTGCAGCGGCAGACAAAGGAAGATCCGCACCGGGCGCGGGCGGGGTGCGCATCGAGGTACAAGTCGGCGAGCAGGACGTTGCGATACGGCGAGTGGATCATAGCGTCGGGCGTAAATAGATTAGGTGTGTATCCAGCAATACTTGAAGAGGTCGCCCGTGCTCAGCAGCGACCAGGACCCTGTATTGCCCGGCACGCCGATTCGCGCGAATGTAGCTACCAAGGAGCGCGCCACCAAGACGTCGGCCGTATGAGGGAAGCAGAACGTCGGAGGGACGCCAGCGCTGGCAACTTGTCGCTCCAGTCGGGCGCAAGAGCGTGCACATCTGGACTTATTCTTCAGGGCGCTTGCCTCGCACAGCACATGTCATGGCGCCACTGCGCTGCGCGCGTATGTTGCCGCATTCTACGGCGTAGGTCCGGGTACCGCTTCGCCGTTCTCCAGAAACACTGGTCAGTAACGAGTTGACAAGGCCATCGTTGTCTTTCAGATAAGGAGGGTTAGGGACTTCAACACACCTGATGACTAGCCAGCGGCTGGATGGGCGTTCGACTCGAAGTGGAACACTGGCAGTGGAAGCGAAAAAAAGGCTTTGCGGCCACGTGCTCGGGCGCTTCCAAAACAGGCGCCCATCGGTTTGCCGGAAACCGCCACTCTGGTTATTCTTGTCCGCCTGCGACGTCTCGTTTCACTCTGGGCCGGTGTACATCTTTTTGGCTTCCAATGTGTGGTCCTCGGCGATTTCCCAGCCAGCGTCTGGAACTCTGAATCGTTTGCGATCGTGGCTCGTTATTGACTGGGACTTGGTGGCAATCAAATTATTCAGCATTGGACGTACATCTACTAGAGGAATCTCTCTAACCAAGCTCTGCAACGCAACTCGTTGGGGGCTGGATCCCTGGTGCTCACATCGATGGTCGAAGCCCGTAACGCCATCCCGTTTCTGCCTCAACACGAAGCCAGTTTCATTGGCGCGCGCGCGGCGGAAGTGGACAAGGGAACAGGGATTGTTTGGACGCCGTTACTTAAATCAGAGGTCTCCTTCTTGAAGTACAAATCTCCGCGCGTTATTCTGCTGCCCTTTTAGCGCTCTCTTATGATCGTACGCTCATCTACTCCAACAGTCGGATCCGTTCCGCGGTAGCTCCTTCCAGGGTCATAATCCGTAAGTGGCCCCGAGTAGAAACGGCCCAAGATGACTTCTGTGTTATAAATGCGATCTCACAGGCTTTGATGCTTGACCAAGAAATTGTTTCTGGGCCCGCAATTGTTGCTCACACGGCAGCTCCCTCTAGCCGCTGTCCCACATCCGCCGCTGTCTAGGGCTGATAAAATTTACCTCCGTCACCGGGCCGGGATTTTGGCTTTTTTTTTTCGGTGCAGCACATAGACGCCGGGAATCTTTCAAGCGGGGAGCCCGTATCCAAATGTTTCAGTTCAAACTTACCTGGTCACAGGCTTCACTGCGACCAATCATGCCCCGGGTTAATATCAGGATTCCGACACGATCACCGCACGGACCCGGGTACGTTGCTTTTAAAGCGAAACTCGGCTCTGACACGCTCACGGTTGGAACTATGAAACTCAATTTCATCTTTTGCGCGCTCTTGCCATCCGCATTGGCGGCAAACAGTTTCGCAGGTGCCAATGTCTATCTTTTATTTCCCGCCTCTCGTGAATCACGGGTCGGACTCACTTTATCTTTATGGCCCCAGAACTACTACATCTACGCGCTCCCGCAGGCCGACCGTATCACCATACTGGACGGCATGCAGGCCGCTGGAATGAAGGTAAGCGTTGATATTGCTGTTGATTAATCGTCTGTGCGATGGAAAACATATTACACAAGGTCTTGCGCACCTGGGTCACTGGCCACACCGAGAACCAGAAGGTCAGCAACAGCGTCGCGGGTGGGCCACTTTCTGCTACGTCGTCAGCTCAAGTTCTCATCGGCCGTGTTTGCAGTCGAAGACCTCGAGGCCAACGGTCTTGGGAAGTACAACGATACCGTGTTGACCTTGATTGACCAGTTGATGGTATGTTTTATTGCAAACCGACTATGTGACGGGCGAGTTGATGCGCGGTAGGTAGACGCACATGCTCGCGGTAACGAAGCCCTTCTTCTTATCATCCTTCTAACCTATGCAGCGCCATAGGAATCAAACTCTTGATTGGTGTGTCCTCGCCTATAGCGGCGGCACCGTGGAACTGATATTTCACGACAGGACTGCACAGTCGTGAGTCTTAAAACCCGCACCCGATATTCCAAGGTACTACTTATACGAATATGATAGAGAACGCGTTGCAAAACGGAGACATATACGCCTCCACCTATGGTGTCAATGGATTCTACACGAACTCGAGTCAGTTCGATCCAGCGTGGCTATCCTCGTTTGCTCTCAAATGAACCTTGGACCCCACAGCTGCGATTAACCATTTCAATCAGCGCATCACGCATATCCTCAACGGGCACAAGAACGCGTTGCTGGGTAACAAACCATGGAGTGAGCTGGGCGGGTATATATTCGGGTGGGAGCCCCAGAACGAGTCCGTTCATATCCTTTTCTACGTCACCAATCCTCAAGCCCATCGTCCAGACCAATTATTAAGAACCAGTCATTTTACCTTGTGCGTTTTCACTCTTGCGAATTGTGTCTCGTATTGAGATAATTTTTTGTTGCATATAGTCACATCTCTCGTGGATATGCAACGCAGCCCAACAGGTACGCCTGGCTCCTCTTGCGCTCAATGTTGTTGCAAGCTAATCTCGGTGTTCAGATCCGCAACAACACCGGGGATCGCGTACGTCGCGCTTTCTTCGACTCATCATCAATGAACCCTGACCGCAATTGAAAGAATCAGCTCATCTTCACCGGAGGCGGCTCTGCGGGTTCAAGTGTACAGCCGGTCTTCTTTGGGAGCGCGTGCACGGCCATTGATGTTGTAGCGATCCACGACTATACCGAGTACGTTTCTAGCTCTCACTTGTCATATTTGTTTTTGGGCCACTGTTCTGCTGAACTGATCTGAAAAATCCCTCGCGGCAGTGGGTACGACAGCTACATGCCCTCCGCAATCACCCAAGCAAAAGCGGCAGGAAAGAAGCTCATCGTCGAGGAGTGGGGATCTTTGATTGGCACCGGGCGCACTGCCAATCTTAACTCGAATGTGTGTATGTTTTAGTCCACAACCCGTGATTCCACTGACTGCGTGCGCTGCACGTCCAGGTACAAAAGATTAACAACTACAAGCTTCCATGGTTGTATTGGGAGCTGATCAACAACGTCGACCCGCACCAGGATGACGAAGACTACGAGGCAGGTGTTGTGCCGGGGTTGTCGTTCATGCCTCGCTAACTGATCGGGATACAGATCCAAGTGAACGGCGCGGACTGGAGCACGATTTCCAGCGCCTCAAAGTCGACGGCGGCGCTTACGGGTGCACCGTTTGATTTCAGCGGGCCGCTCACCCTCTGAACGCGCTGCATTGAACCATACACCCAACGAAGAAACGATTAATATTGTCGGTTCTTTCGAGAGGACGGGAGAACAAGAGCAGCGCCGCCTATTTCATTTTTCATTTGTCCGACCTACACTTCAGAATTATGTACCACTTCCAAAACTGTTCCCCTTTACTAGATGCAAGTTGCCGTCACTCCGTACATATACTTGATCCCATGCGCGCCGAGCGCAAGGCCACGACGGTGAACAGTTTCAGCGATACACGGCGCCAGTGTCTTTGTCGGAAAAACCAAATTTGTCTGATCAGAACCTGACCGTGCCTGACTGTCTGGTCAGGCCGTATTAGGTCCTTGTCAGGTTCCACGGTGAGCGCTATCAGACATGGTCAGATTTCGCAGTGGCATATCAGACACGGGCAGGTATTATCAGACTCTACCAGACTTGACCTACAAAACATGTCCGAAATTTATATTTTCAACCTACCGCTTATCAGCCCGCAAAAACATGTCGGCATCTACTGTGTCTGCAGGAAATGGATGTTTTCCTTCCCACTCTCGTTGACCGGCATCAAAAGAGTACTGCGAATCACATAGTCCGTGAGCAGGAGTCAGTATGGCTCAGAGAGCCATTCATTCCCACCTCGGCCAAGTCTAAGAATTCGGGGTTCAATACAATGTCGAGGGGACAAAACAAACGACTTACGATCGTAGAACTCCGCCATGTGCGTGAATTGGAACCAGGTGGACTGCTCGTTGGGTTGATTGGGAGCCGGAGGCTCCTGAGGGTCAAACCAATTCGCAGGAAGGACCCGGATGTCGGTTGAAAGGTGTGAATAGTTGCTCCAGAGGGGGGTTGAACCCCGCTCCGCAAGCCTGGTCCGGCGACGATTGAGGTTGAAGGTGTGGTATTCAGGCGCCCACTCAGGATGGAGGACTTGGACAATCTGGTCGAGCAAGTCGGTGAAGTGGAACAAATAGGCCACCGAAGCCCCGACTTGCGAAAGCCAAAGAAGCCGATGCTCGAACTCAAGCTAGGAGGAAGGTGAGGCGGTAACGCACCATAATCGTCAGCATCCTCCTGGACTTGCTCTCAATATCTTGGTTCATGCGCGCGATCGCGCTCAGGACGTCGTCAAATTGGGACACAATCTCCGAACTCAAATCCAGGTCTCCAATCACTTCATTTCGCAGGTGCGCATTCCAGATAATGACGACCTGCATATCTGGAGGACAGAAGACCTGAAAATGGAACCACGACGCGAGGACGTGAACGACAAAGAGCTGGTGCGCGACCTCCGCAAACGACCAGGAAGAGGGGTACACCTCTGGGACACCCCCGAGAGGAACACACTGATAGGCACAGTGGTGCTGGCGTGGAGGGAGTTGGACATCCTGGAGAGGGCGTTGAGAATTCCTCAACCAGTCCCAGAGCGCTGGGTTGAACTGGGAGGATGGGGGTGGGAAAACCGTTGTAGGGAGTATAACTCCCGGATGCTCCAGAGTCGCAGGAAGGGGGCCCACGTACGCTCAAGTACGAGAGGGGTTAGATGGGTCCCAGCCTCGCTCTCGGGGAAAGGGAACCCTCCAAGGGTTGAGGATGAATGGAGCTGGTCGGCAAAGATGGAGACAATGTTGGCATTGAACGGAAGGTGGGGTAGTCCAAGTGCAAGCGGGCACTCCGGCAAAGGAACTGTAGTTTCAAAATTGCGCAGGTGGAGACCAAGACGCGCCCGGGCACGCGCATAGGGACAGGCCAGTTTCCAAGGGAAGTCCGACATGGGGGGGGAAAAGAAAAGATAGGAGAGGCGCCTGCACCCTGACTGGGTTATATAAAGTGTGGTCAGGGGCGCAAAGAACCCGCAGCACTCCGCAAGCCCAGAACCCGTGTTTGCAAATGGAAGAAGCTAAAAGCTGAAACATTATGCAACAGGCCAAATGGGGAAGCAATTAATGTTTAGGTCGTGTGTGATCTACACAATTTGCTTCCGCCAATTATGCCAGTACTGTGGCAGTGCTCGGGGATCAAAACTCAAGAAGCCGTTTACCGCGATCAAATATTTGGATGAAGAGGAATAAAACACCAAAACAAGGAACTACCGGGTCCAGCTGGGTTATTAAATCCCGTGCCCAAAGCTAGCATTGGAACCAACTGAGCCAAAAGGCCACTGTAATCAGGTTATTCTGATTACAGGCTTTGGACTATATATACATGATTAAACACATTTAGCATGCATTTAACACGGGTTCCTCTTGCAAGTGCGAAAAGAAATCCATGCTCCACAATATTCTAGGGCCGCTGGGACATCGACCTTGAAGAGGGGGGTAATGTCATGATTTGGCATGCCTTCAACATTTTCACTCAACCTTAACCCCAGTGTGATAAGGACCGTAGCGCCGCTATGAGAATTTGTTTTATCAAATAGACAGCACGTTCGGCCTCTAGGGTTAATTAACGTTGGAGGATAGTGGGGATATAGGATTGGGACGTGTGCGTGGTCCGAGTGAGAGTGTTGCACAAGATCACACGAGGCATGCGTTCCGTGGGTTCGTGTTGGGGGTACCTGCTGTTAGCTGTAAACGGGTGTGTGGGTGATAGTTACCTGTCCTAGGTTACAAGCTCGAACGAACAACGCGTTGTTTCCTGTGAAATCCGATGCCTATGCTGCAATCCTTCCCTCGCGTTTCCCTGATGTTCCCAACGAAAGTGGAAGGCTTAATACAATGTTTGAAGGTTATAAAGCAAGTGACAGCAATGCTGGCTGGTGCTGATCAGTCGAACATATGGACGTCCGGTCGTGACGCTGGGTGGCAGACGGTGATTTAAACCAATATGGCTTCGCCCAGGCCGACTTCTACAAAGCGTGAAGCTTGCACAGTTGGTGATCCTATTACGGGGAAGCCCGATGATATGACTTGGGGTCCAATGAGGTGGGACCTTGCTAATGGAGGTGTGAGAGTGAAATGCCCTGTTAGTGGCAAGTGAGGATGTGGTCAACTCAGTGTGAGCGAGGCTTAGTTGCACAGGTGGGGGAGAACTAAGCTCCGACAATTGACTGACTACAACACCCTTTTCCGCTATCCTTTTGTACCTTTTCGCCTCTTGACCGTCCCCTTGATGCCCACTCGTTCGGTTCCATCCCCTTCGCATTTGAGGGTGCTTGCGCAGGAACGTACGTAGGGTGCGCTCTGTTTTTGGGGGCACGGACGAGGCTTACGTTCGAATTTTGGGGTTTGTTTCCATGAACGGATGGAGAGTACGACATGAATCGGTACGGATGCAGGACCCGTTCCATAGCAGAGTGGATTCCTGGGCCAGAAATGGTCAGTTATTGGTCGGAAGACACGTCCAGACACATCTGAGTGGGTTTCGCGTGGTTTAAGTGAGTGGAAACTGGATCAGATGAGGCTTGCGTTCAAGTGTTGGTGACTTCTGGGGTGTGGGAAGAGGATACCAAGCCCAGGATGCCTGCTATTGGTTGGTCCATACCATTCTCGTGGGCCGTAGCACGCGGCGCCGTGCTCATATGTGGGGTACGAACTCGTGGAAGGGGAATTCGGACGGTGAGGGCGTCCAGCGGTGGTTACACTGGTCAGATGGGTGGTGCGTGTGATGCAGAGGGTCGGATGGGAAGCGTAAGCTGCGTGCGTTTGATGAGAACTGGATTTGGTAACTTCGATTCCCGATTTGGATGGACAGGCGCCCCGTACGTTCTCGTCCTGGACTCGGTTGAAGGGCGGTGTGCAGGGCGTAGCCCAAGCACTAGCCTCACACTGGGCACCCTGGGTTATTGAAGCAACGAGATTGGCAAATATCTAAACATATTTGCAACCAGGGACAATGACACATACGGAATAACCAACAGGGGATTATCTGTATTCTCTATTGGAGATTAACAACAATCAAGACTCGGAATAACCAACCAGGGGTTATTCAATTTGTCTTCACGCTCAACTGAAACGACAATCGGGATACCCTGATTGCCTGTTACCAGGCCAATCAAGACTCGGAATAACCAACCAGGGGTTATTCAATTTGTCTTCACACTCAACCGGAACGGCAATCGGGATACCCCGATTGCCCGTTACCAGGATCAAGCACCTAGGAGCGTCTGCTACTGTACCAGGGTGTAGGGGAGCAATGGTCACGGTAATGGACCACCCGTTGCGTTGCCTCTTTCCTGGCATGTCACAGTAACAATGAGAGTGGTTGCCCCCAAAAATCGTGACATTCAAAAAGAAATCGAAAAAAATCCCCAAATAATAATTTGAGCTCCTCCCGCCCTCTGATCATCACCATTAGCATCGTAATCATCTGCTAGAATTTCGGGATCAAGCCAGAAGTTGTACAAGGATTGGGGCGGATTGAACTACTTGTTGCCTTAATGAGCAACGGTCACGCTCACGGTGGACCCCAGTGCCTGAAAACAAGGCAACGGCCGTGTCACGGTCCTCGGGACGTTGCTCCCCTACACCCCGGTAGAGTACTTCATAAAGAGTCAACCATCAGTTTCAGGGGATACAGGATATAAACTCAGTAGAATCTAAATGTACCTTAGATTCTACCTCGTCTAATATCAAGTCTACTTTGAACTGACAATGGCACAGCGCTTTCTCACCATGACCACGAACAACGCTCATACGCACATCAGCTCCTACTCGAGATATCCTCGAGTTCGGTGACTAGGCAGTTACTTCACCACTCTCACGAGTCTCGCGACATCCCGCCTCGACGGCTACAGCCAACCTTCCCCTTTAGAGTCGGGTTGTTCAGTGCTGCCCTCTCATTGTCTGTCGCGGTCACTCAAGACCGGGTTATTCGATTATCGTCCCAGCCAGGTTATTCACTGTCCCGCCAATGCCAGGTCGACCCAGGGCTTGTCTTGACAACAGTCATGATGATGTCTGCTTGAACAGGTGTTTTCCCAGAGGAGCGGTGAAATCTTTGCGGAAGGCATGTGTCCCAATTGGAGCTACACCTCCCTACACCTCGTTTGTCCAGATCCACGTCGAAGGGCCAAAGTCAAGGGCTGCAGCACTATGAATGAGATACAGCACAAAGAAGGTGAGAAAAGAGCATATAACTGTGCCACGAGGTGAGTGCAGGTAAATTCTTCTCTGAGGACATGTACGCTGAGCCACTATTTTTGAGAAATTTTGTGGGGTGGGGTAAACTAAAGAAGGGCAGCACCACAAGAGGATCCCTCTTATGTGATAATTTTGGCTGGGCCTGTCCAACCGACCTTGGCTAATGCCAGGTTTTAGGCATCAGGGCAAGCAGATGGCAGGAAGGATGGCGCCCGTCACTGGTAGTGTTGCCGCAGTCCAGTTTGGTCCAGTTCAGCACCCAATTTTCCTGAACCTCGGACTGGACCTCGGGTTCGGTTCAGCAAAATTCTTGAACCTTGGACTGAACCTCAGGTTCGGGTTCAGAGGCAGTTTGGACAGGTTCAAACCGATTTTTCTTTCCCACAGCCCTAATCACTTGAAATTTTTTTTGCAGCACGAGTTTACAACAGAGAAACCCACCCACCGATATACCCAAATATAACCCTTTCCCAAGTAATACTGGCCTCTTTTGACATTTTATGGGTACTGTAACCATGATATTTGGGTCCTTTGTACCTGTTGAAATTACCCAGATATTTTGGCAACACTCGTCAGTTGCACTTGAGCTTAGACCTCCAGACTGAATATTTTTATTTGGAAATAAATAAATAACAAAATGCACAAATACTATCAAGAGCTATTTACCCACAGTGTAAGATGAAATTGTCAGGACATTGTTAAAAGGACTTGCACTGGTTGCCAGTTCAAACTTGAAGATCAAATGATGGTTAAAACAGTGTTTTTCTCTGCAACTGGGCCACTCCAAGTGAGAGGTTCGAACCAGTTTGAACTGGTTCAGCAAGGTTTGCAGAATTCTGAAAATCTTTGAACCTTGAACTGAACCTTGGGTTCAGTTCAGTGAACCTCACAGCCACTGAACTGGACTTTTGGTCTGATTCAGGTTCAGTTCAGGTTCACCAGCGGTTCAGAACCTGACAGCGGCAACACTACCTGTCAGATAGGGATTACAGAACTACCTGTTCTGGGGGTTTCAGAATGCATGAGAACACGTGTTTTAAATCTGGGAGAGAAGCCAATCGTTCTGGCCTGTAGCAGTGGTAGACATTAGAGAGCTTGCGCAAAAGTCACACAAGCCGCATGCAGCTTTTTTGCATTGCACAGAGCCGCAAGGGTTATTTAAATTATTTATGTTAATAAATGCCATTTTGGAGTTAAAAACTGGTCTGTAATGTCTGGAACCTGTGTATTCTGTGGACGCTGTGGGGCCCAAGCGTGGGAAAGCCAACATTCGACTGCATCACTGCTTCCACTCCGCCTTGCCACTCCACGTTTACAGGCCAAGAACAATGGAAAACAGGATGAAAGTTCCAACATAGAGCCTGCACAAGATTCTGCCACACGCAATGAAAGCCCACCTTGGCTGGGCATAGAAGGGAGCCAGCTGCCAACAAACAATATCAGCATCCACAGTGACTCTCATAAGTCCTAGAAAGCGAGGAGAATTTGGACATAGTAAAGAGAAAGCGAAAATGTGATGTCAGTGACGCCATGTCTATAGCGAGTTGATGGCATTCGGTTCACTCGACAATATACCAAATGCCCCCAATGACTACTGTAGGGCAAAATTATACACATTCTATTCATATGCATGTGTTACAGACTGCCAAAGCAAAAATTTCCCATGCAGCTCTGCGCAATGCAAAAAAAGCTGCACGCGGCTCATGTGGCTTTTGCGCAAGCTCTCTATTGAAGTTGGTGCTGGACAAAAGCAGCAGTTGTGGGCCTCACGTGTCAGCAGCGCTCTTGCGAGCCCATCAGAAAAGATGCACTTTGGTCATTAGGATCAAGCAGGGAAAGCGTGCTTCCATTGGGAGGCTGCTTCGAATGCTGAATTGCTTTATGGGTGTCCCTGAATTTCCGGCGGGCAGGTTTCTCGGCTCACTCATATATTTTTGGTTGAAAGGAGATTTTTTGTCTCAGTAGATATATCAAGACAGTTCAGTTCAATGTTATGTGAAACTCAACCTAAGGACTGCATATCCCAGGAAGAATAACAAGAGTTTTAGAGCTGATTTGCTGCCAGTAACACATTGTACAAAGCCTGATTCTCATAAATTGAATGTTGGCAGGCAAAATACAAGAAAGCAAAGCAAAAGGAAGCAAGGAAGCCAGCACACACCAACTGACCACCTGATCACATATCTGGGGAATAAAAGGTGCACGGAAGCGCGAAAAAGTCGATTGACAATTCCATTGACCCAGTTTTGCAGATGCACTCGCACTCACACTTGATTTACCACCATGAAATTCACTCTCATCTCTATTATCATGTTCACTGCAGCTTCCATCCCCCCCTCATCATTGCCTGTGACTACCGCCCTGAAATCTCTTACTGTGGCCACATGCTCCTCAACATTGATAGCAAGTTCGAGTCCACCATGCTTCCCCCAGTTTCTACTACTCTGTATACTCAGTCTTCGCTCATGTTCATTGACCTTACTTATGTACTAATCGATGTTCAGAATACCATGACATCCTCTACCAAGCTGCCTACTCTGCCAGGATACTGTTTGCTCAGCGAAAGATTGGTTATGAACTGGACGAGACTGGACATGGGGCTCAGGTTCAAGGTTGAGCCATTACCTTAACCTGAGGCTTGAACACCAGGTTTGGTTCAACATTCGGGGTGCAGGGGTCGCATTCGCCGAAAACCGAACCTCAAGGGTCAAGATCTTGTTAAAATTCAAAATATTACAGAAACTAATGAAACAACTTGATCTTTTTTTTGGCAATCATTTCGGGCCCGGGGCATTTTGTTTCAACCATTCTCCTCTTAAGTTTACATTACATCCAAGTGTCTTATTGAATAAATATGATCATTCATTTCAAACCAAACCACAGGACACATGCAGCAAGTCAGTAACCATAAATAACAACATGGAAAATCAACAAAAACATACAATTCCTGGAAGCCTCAGGCCACAATCACACCAAGCTCTTTCTCTTCACCCATGTCCATCTTATCCAGGTCTTTAATGTCAGACAGATCATCCTCTATTTCTTCCGCAGTTCCAGCTGGTGCATTGAGCTCTGCAAGACAAGCCAAGTTGTTTCTGTGTTGCTCTAGCACATCTTTGCTTATAGTGGCAACCCTTTCATCAATACCCTGAGCCTGTTTGGCCTGTGAAGAGCGTTCAAACAAGGGCCTAGCCGCTTCCCAAAACTCCACTGCCTTGAGCTGCTCACTGTGTACCATATAAATGTCTCCGAGTCGGAGCATACATTCAGCCCTGCTGCGATGGACATCCATCTGGGTAAATCCTTCTAGAGCAACTGTGAATAAGCTGAGGGCTGTTTGCGCTTCGTTCTGGGATAGGAAGACATCTCCGAGGAATTTTAGGGCCTTGCAGATTCCAAGCTTCTCTGTTCTTTTAAGAGAATGAACAAGAAAAACAGTTGTCCAGCTCAACATTACATGCAGACAACCCCAGTGACTGGTATCACCAAGTCGTTCCAGACAAATAGCTTGGACTTGGGAGTATTCCAGAGTCACTCTGAGACACCTAACAAGGATTATCTTTGCTGCCTGTGAATTCCCCTCCCTCAGGTGGAGATCTGCAAGATTAACATCACAGATTTTCACTCCCTCTATATTGCCCACAGTGTCTAACATTTTTCTGGCTCTGTCACAATTCCTCTGCACATCATTCTTTGGAGCACCAATCAACACATCAATTTCAGCGACATTAAGTAAAGCTAAACCATAGCTGTAGGGATCCTGTATAGTGGTTTCTTCTAGAATCTTATTATGAATACTGCGAGCCTCAAGATATTCTGATTTGCACTTGTAGATTTCTGCCTGAGTGTTCATGATGCTATGGTCTAAGGTTCCACCAGACATGCCACAAAGACCTAAGAGGTCTCTTGCTCTAATACAGATAGACATGGCTTTTGTGTAGTTCCCAAATGAATAGCAGCAACTAGCCTCAATTTCGAGTGCCAGTGCTTCTCTGTATAAATCTGCACAAATTATGGCCAGTCTCTGGGCCTCATTTGCATAAGCCTGAGCTGCAGAGTAATCACCAAGGTTAAATTCAACACATGCAAGGTTGCGGAGTCCTAGAGAATGCTGTTTGGTATTCCCAGTTGAAGATGCTAAAGATATAGCAGCTCTACTAGATTTTGCAGCAGAAGACATATGACCCTTTTCCCGATAATAGTCTGCCAAGACATTATGGAATCTGCCTGTGTGAACTCGGATTAGTCTCAACAGGCCAGCACTCATCAGATAGCATACATTTAAGATTTATGTCATCGAACTCCTTGAAGTGTTCCAGGGCCTCGAAAACCAGATCGGAAATTGAATGAAGAACCCACGAGCTGAGCTGCTCAATAATGAGGTATGCCTCGAGATGATGGTTACGAGGGTGTGGGAGGACATTGTGAATATGCTGAATCAAAGAAACAGGTCCTTGCCCCATGATTTCACTAAATCTGTTCAGATTGCATACACAGTAAATGCTATTCACTAGGTCTGGATGACCCTGTTTCAACCCATTGTGAAGGACATTTTGTACGTTTGAGTAGTTTGATGATACTCGAACAACAGTGCTTGAACCTGATTGAGTTCCACGGTATTCTACATATAACTCAAGTAATTCCTGGAAATGTTT
Source organism: Mycena leptocephala (assembly GCA_029378395.1). Lineage (NCBI taxonomy): Eukaryota > Fungi > Basidiomycota > Agaricomycetes > Agaricales > Mycenaceae > Mycena > Mycena leptocephala. The sequence goes on from JARJLF010000477.1 coordinate 91,437, forward strand.
GAAAAGAGGCTGAATGAGGTGATCCCCAGGTGGCTGTATTTTCTGCATATACTCTCTGATTGGTACCAATGCTTTCAGCCGCTTGTGTTCATCAATGTAGGCCAAGCTGGTACGAATCAATGCTGCTTTGCAACCCAGGATATTATCAATTGGGAGCTTGCTCTGCACCAGCTCAACATTTGAAAGACCATCAGGGAGCATTGCCAGGAGGCTCAGGAGATCTTTTGCATGTGGGAGAGTATTGAGTCTAGGACTTGACAAGGACAGTGAAATCGACAAGTCCAAGTTGGATGTTCTGTCATATCCATCTGAAATCAAGGAGGTTTTCTCCTCCTCCCAGCGGGATAACACATTGGAACAACCCTCAGAGTCTACCAAATGAGCTATGAGACTGATTGCCAGGGGCATATTGTCTGTCAAAGAGAGGACCTTGTCAACCTCATTCAGATTATGTGTGTTGTCTGCAATATCTATAAATGTTTGTCGTGCTGCAGCGTGCTCCAAGGGTTTCAATAGTGGCAGAAATGGATGAGTCCATGCCACTTTAGCCGGTCTTTCTGCTCCTCGCATTGTAATCTGAACATAATAAGTTGAAAGCATTAGCGAAAATCTTTGAAGACCTACCAACAATGCAAGATGGTCCACACCTGTGAGCAGTGACAGAAATTCCTCTATTTTGCCCCGAGACTCAGCTGGCTCCCACAATGTCTCAAGATTATCGAGAATCAGGAGACTTTCTGAGCTGCTGGAGAAGTATTGGATGACTAGGCATGTAACGTCTTGTTGTGCCTTCAGCCCAACATGGGCTCCTATGAGAGCAGCAAGTTCTACTTGGGTCGCTGCAGACTCACAAGCAATGAAGAAGCGCTGCTGATCATATCTCTGAGTAATTTCTGTATGATGGATGATGGTTCTCGCAAGACTGGTCTTTCCCATTCCACCTGCACCCAGGATTGCTATCTTAGGTGTTCCTTGACTGAAAAGTTGCAGAATGTTTGATAGCTCTGAGTCTCGTCCATGGAATATCTTGGGCTGTGATGGAAGCATGGAGATTGAATTGGAGCTTGAATATATGTCAGATACAAAAGAGATAATGGAAAGCTGACAGGAAACTGACCTGTTATAAGATCCTGAATAAAGCCTCCTGATCTGTGCAACATTTATTAGTTGATTCTCTCAGAGAAGACTGGAATTCCCATACAGAGGGTGCTCCATCTGAACTGGTTGTGTCTGACAGAGCTTCAATCATGTCAAGTACTTCTTTGTGTTGTTTTTCTGCATCTTCTTGCATCTGTGTAATGTCCTTCATATGATTGACCATTGGGACCTACATACATGCTTCAATAAATGGTTAAATTATCAAACAAACGAATGACACACCTGAAAAATCTCAAATCCTTCTTGTAGTCCTGCCTTACAATCCTTGACCAGTGTGTTCATCTCGCCTTGACGGAAAAAATTCTTGAGCTTGCTGCTATTCTGTTGAGCTTCAACAAATGTATGGATTTTGTGGAGGGTCCTTGTAACAGTAGTCAATACTGAGTGGAGTTTTTTCGTCCAAAACAAGTAACATACTCTGTGAACTTTCCAATGTGAGTCAACACACTTGGTGGCAATTCTGCTCCAGTGTCGGAATTGATGTGAACCATCAGAATTGCATTCAGCAATTCGTAAGTTTGTTCCAGTAATTGGGTACAGTCATTCTTATTTTGTCTAACAATCTGTCATGTTGATTGAGATTCATGGTGTGGCAGGCAGACTCAATTACAATTTACCTGCACATTCTTCAAGAGAGACTGACTTGTATTTGAGATCGCTTCCAAGAAGGGGCTTTTCAGACTGCTGGCGAGGATTCCCGCAGTATTCGCACTGATAGTCAAACATGTTATAATGTTGTCCAGTCGAATCTGAGTGACAGTGGACTGGGGGGGCATCTTTCTGGTGGATCATGGGGTACAAGACATGTAGGTATTTATCCTGCATGTGCATGGGACTTTTACTTTCATTGGCTACTGTTCATCTCCTGCACAGAAGATGTGATGCTCATATCTGGTGTAGAACTTGACCATCCCAAATGATACTATTGAATGAGCAGCTATATTGAGACCTGGGAAAAAATGTCGTAGGCTCCAACTGAGATGCTTGTTCAATAGAGGCTGATGCCGTGATATCTTCCCATGCACTGCCAATGCACACGATGGTCTAAGCTCAGTACAAATGCGTTGGGTAAATGGGCATAGCATTTAAATGATATGCACATACCAAAACCAAATCTGAAACAGATTTAAACAGTGTCAAGTAAATACTTGGGTGATACATGCATGCGAGAACGACACAGGGTTACTTCGATCAAGAAGTAACCAACAGGCATCGAGCACCGGATAGGTTCAAGCACACTCGACGCCTAGACTGTGAATATTTCTAGAAATAATGCAAGTCATACATAGCAAAACCAACTCTGAATCAGATTTGCACAGAGTCAAATCAAGTAGAGGTGATACGTGAATGCGAGAACACAGGGTTACTTAGATCGACAGGTAACCAACAGGCATCAAGCACCGGATTGGGTCAAGCACACTTGACACCTGGACTGTCAGTTACAGTGAATCTTTCCAGAAACAATGCAAGTCAGACCGGTGTAGAGCCAGACAAATTGAGATAATGCACCGGAATCAAGTGAGGACACTTTGGCCGCTTAGCTGCCGCTATACACAGGGACAACTTAAAAGGTTTACTCTCGAATGCCTCTCTGTCAAAATTCAATGACTTGATGCAACGCAAAAAAAAAATAGAGAGGCGGGGATCAAGCATCGCCCTAATTACTGCACCGTCAATGCGCAATTCCGGAAACAGATGTTTTCCTGCCAGCAACTGTTCCCAAAATTATATCAACGATCAGATTCACAATGAAACGCGGAGGTATAGAGCACGGGTGAAAATGGTAATCCAACCAACAACACCACATACAACCAATAATCCAGCGCGCGCGAGGTCGGGCTCCATGCGAAGTATACGCATGCTGCAATCCAGATAATGAACTTCGAAGGCCAGTGCGCAAGGGCTCGAATAAAATATTGATGGTAATATGGCGCGACCAGCGCGCCGCCGAGTGCATTGTACAACCCTTCAAACCTCCTCCATTGATTTTCCTTCCAACTTCTCTTCTGAATCCACCACAGCAACCCGTTCAACCAAATCCAAATCCCAAACTCAAACTCAAACCCAAATCCAGCCAAATCCCAATCCATCCCATCCAACGAAAACTATTCAAGAAACCAGAACAGGGGCATGAGACCCTGCAGCAGGACCACTAGTCTCGCCAATGAGGACCAGGACGCTCCTGCCGCGGGTCGGGCCGTGTAAGGCACGCGACGATCCATAATTGGGCAGGGTGCTGGAGCCAGGGCTTAACTTTTGACGTGTCCGCTAAAACAAGACCAAAGAAACCGAACTAAGAGGGGGTGAAAGGTGAGGTATATATTATTCTTCTCTGTCGAGTTTACATCGGGCTTTTATACCTACACTGTTTGGGCTGCACAGCCAATCACAAACAGCTATTGTTCACATAGAAACCATTGTTCAGAAGGAACGTGTTCCCGTTTCCTTCCAACACGTCCCCTTCTCGACGCGCCACAGACCAGTGCGCGCTGTTCCCATCAACCACGTGCCCGTGATTCCGTGTTTCAGCCACTTCCGAGGAATATACTGAAATTGCCAAAATCACCCAATTAATGGTGTTTTCATGCCTGGGCACAGAGACGGCTCATCAACAAAGACGGAGTTGAAAAACATCAGTGCACCTGATACGCGATGCATAAATATCCGAGTGTACTATACTATTAAAATCAATTTGTCAGCCACACGTCGCGGGGGTGTTTGACGTGACAAATTTTACTATCACGCATCGCCGAGGCTCTTGACGAATGTACTTTTCCTCACGGTAGGTTCAAAATTTCGGTTCAGAGGTGCTCGGAGCAATTTTCCTTGGCTTTGGGCACTTTCCACTCAACTTATTGCTTATCTCTAAGGTTTCTGAGTTCAAATCTCATAAATATCGTGGCTACCCGTGAATAAATTCACGGGGCTCGTGGTGGTGGGTTGTTTTAGCTCCGTGCCGGCTGGTGGCCCCAGTACGCGGTCACGTCGTGCTCCCAGCTGGTAGTCCCAGTGCAACACCCCGTCCATTGGAAGCTTCTTTGTCTCTGGAATTATATTATAGAGAGAGATTATAATCCCAAAATTATGATTAAATATGGTCTGAGCGTAATTTTACAGCTAATTGCAGTACCGAAGGCGCGGATCGGAAATCTGCTGTTTTGGGACGTTTTCAAAGAATTCCCGGTATCTCAGTGAACTCTACACCGATTCCCTTGAAACCTAGATAGAAATACTCGGCTAATTCGTGCGCAATTAGTGATAGAAAGGAATTTGCAAAAATATTCTATATTTGGCGAGCTGGGTTTGAGGGGTCATTTTTGGGGTCAATTCAATCTGCCGGTATCTAGGCATGTTGAAATGTCCTAGATTTTTGTGAGAGATGGCTTCTATCGATATTGAAAGGTATGATAGAGTCATAATGTTCAATATCTTACTTTATCATGCTTGTAATGGCCTCGAGCCAACGGTAATATACTGCAACCAGCAAACAATGTGATATTTGAACCCAACTGCAAACTCCTTCAAAATCTGACTCTACCACACCTTTCAATATTGATAGAAGCCATCTCTCACAAAAATCTAGGACATTTCAACAAAAATGACCCCTCAAACCCAGCTCGCCAAATATAGAATATTTTTGCAAATTCCTTTCTATCACTAATTGCGCACGAATTAGCCGAGTATTTCTATCCAGGTTTCAAGGGAATCGGTGTAGAGCTCACTGAGATACCGGGAATTCTTTGAAAACGTCCCAAAACAGCAGATTTCCGATCCGCGCCTTCGGTACTGCAATTAGCTGTAAGGCCTAGGATTATGAAGGGTTGCATTACATTACATTACGATTATATTACGGTACGGGGGTCACATTTAATCATAATATTAAGCCCACGCCAAGTGAGCAGAACAGAGGTTTCTCCACACTTTACTGGCCAGAGACCTATATAATCTGGTTTAGGGATGTATAAATAGCAGAAATGCTCACACTCAGGCCTAGTCAGGTCAGAAGCAGAGTTGAACCAAAGTTCGGTCATGTTTTTTCTTCTGATTTTGGCGCGAACAGATCACGTGGCATGATCGAACAATAGTGATGGGTGTTGAAATTAGAGGGATTTTTGAAGGATCCAATGCCTGGGACCCATTATCTCATGTTTTTGGTTCAATACTCAAAGGAATCTTGTCTGTGTATCATCAATGACCTTGAACTGGGTCCTCTGGTTCAGAAAAAAACAGATAGTCACTGTCTAATTTCCACACAACCATGCTGCAGGTGAATCCGAGCCATGGATTCATTCTTGGGGCATAAGCAGAGTGTACTTACATATCACAGTTTAGTGGATAGCTAAATCATCAGAAATGCTCATAGTCAGGTCAGGAGCACAGTTGAACTAATGTTTGGTCATATATACTTCCTGGTTTTGACGCCAAAGGATCACGTGATGCAATTGAAACCTTACTAATGGATATTGAATTTAGAGGGAACATGAAGGTTGCCACGCATCATCTCGTGCTTTGGATTCAATAATCAAAGGCATATTGTCTATGTATTATCAGTGGTATTGAACTAGGTCCTCTGGTCCAGAAAGACAGGGTAGTCACTGTTTAATTCCACAGGACAGCCTTGCTTGTGAATCCAAAACTGTACAGTCATTTTAAGAGCCCAAGGAGACTGGCAAGCTACAAAAACAAAGAAAAATTGGAGGAGAAAATCCAGATTAAATATAATTAAATACAATTACATTAGATTATGATACCCTTACAATTAGATATGTGCTTAAACCTTAAGATTATATTATGATTACAGTACATTATGGCTCGGAGGCATATTTAGTCATAATGTTCCAGCCTTAAAACTGACTGTCTAACACTACCCTCTACATGTTCCTCTCGTCCTTCTCCGACTTATCGCATTCTGTTCCCCAAATCGGGCTTTGGACCATTGCCACATGCTTCCTTGACTGTTTCCATCTGTCTTTGTGACTTGAACAAAGTTCCTGCTCCGTTCCTGTGCTGCGCATGGGATATCCGCTCAGTGAACACATGGCGCTTCAGTTTTCCATTCCCAATTCTGAATTCCTGGAGGCTGCGCGTGAGTTTTCCATTCGCTGAATGTGTGCTCCTTTGGTCAGGAATAATTTCCACTCTCAGTTCTGCATTCCCAGAAGTGCATGAATTTTCCGTTTGCTGAACATGCGCTCCTTTGGTCAGGAATGATTTCTGCTCTCAGTTCTGCATTCCCAGAAGCTGTGCATGAATTTTCCGTTTGCTGAATGTATGCTTCTTTGGTTGGGAATGATTTCCACTCTCAGTTCTGCATTCCAGAAGGTGTGCGTGAATTTTCCGTTTCCTGAATGTATGCTTCTTTGGTCGGGAACAAATTCTGCTTGATTTCCGTTCGCCAACGTGTGCCATTTTAGCCTCTGTTCTTAATTGTGCATTGCGAAGGCTGTGCATGGGATTTCCATTCGTCAAACACATGCCGCTTTAGTCGGGAATCGGTGTTAGAGGCTTTTTTAAGTGGCGAGTTGGGTTGTATGAATTGGCTGTGTGGTTATGTTCTGGTAAACGTGTGGGATCGGAATTGTGTGTTGTGGGAAAAGTGTTGTGCTCTGTTGCTTTCGATGATCTACCGTTTCCACTTTGTATGTGCCGTTCTAGAACAATCACAAAATGATGGCTCACAACAGTCACCACGACAGCTGGCTCGAATTCGCTTCGCCTCCCGCTAGAGATTGAGTCCACTGATAACACTATTCAGCTTTCACTTGAGGGGCTCATCGACTGTGGAGCGACCTCTGACTTCATCGACTCAGCATACGTCACCACCAATGGTATTCCAGTCCGCCAGTTGTCACAACCCATCCCGGTCTTCAACGTTGACGGCTCTCCCAATGAAGCCGGCTGCATCCGGGATGTCACGTCCCTGGTACTCCATTACAAGGGCCATAGCGAGCGAGTCCAACTCTCAGTCACTGGGCTTGGCAAACAAAAGCTCACCCTCGGGTACTCCTGGCTCAGCAAGCATGACCCAGAGATCAACTGGGATACCCGGGAAGTCAAGATGAGCCACTGCCCATCCGGGTGTACAACCTGCCTCAATGAGACCCGTGCAGAGCATAAGCATGCTAAGACTGTGGCCTGGATTGTCCAGCAACTTCGATCTGGCCCGGTTCCTGCCATCTGCACCATCAATATGGACGACCGGCTTGGCGAAGAGGATGACGATGAGTTCGAAGAGGACCTTTCTGAGCTCCTCCTAGACAATTCGGATGACTCTGACAAACCCCTGGAGGATGGAGACCAGGTGTTCTACACCCAGCTATCTCCTCTGGAAGACATCCGTGCAACCAGCACCGTCTCCCACCGGTTGGCTGAAGCCTTCGCTAAGAACTCGGCACCCGGTAAGGAAGCCCTTCCTCAGTGGGTGCAGGAATTCGAGGATGTCTTCAACCGGGAATCGTTTGACTCCCTACCGGACCGCTGGACATGGGACCAGGCCATTGAGCTCGTCCCAGATGCCAAGCCAACCAACTGCAAGGTTTACCCGATCTCACCCCTCGAATAACGTGAGCTCGATTTGTTTATCGAGGAGGGATTGGCAACCGGCTGGATCCAGCTGTCGAAATCCCTGATGGCCTCGCCGGTCTTCTTTGTTAAGAAGAAGGATGGCAGACTCCGGTTCGTGCAGGACTACCGGGCACTTAACGCGATGACCGTGAAGAACCCGTGAGCGTGACCGTTGCTCAACGAGCCAACCACAAAGTAAATTTCTTGCATTATCATGGGACTCCAGCTGAGTTTAAGGTGTTTGCATATGTTCCACAACACTAGCAAGGGTTTCTTGGTTATTCCTGCCTCTTCAGCAGCCAAAGAAAATAATCAGTATTTTATTCCATCTTGTCACGATTTTTTCAAGCAACCAACCTCATCATGACCGTGGCCACCGGGGAAAAAGGCAACGCAACCGGCAGTCCGTTACCGTGACCGTTGCTCCTCTACAACTTGGTACAGTATCTTAAGCGCGGAAACTCCAAAATCACCGATATTTCTTGTGCGGGATTAAAAATGAACATAGACCGCCACAAACGAATCGTACAAACTGCCCTTGACCACGGCGATATCCCGCCGTTCCACCTGGAAAACTTTCAATATGATTCCTTCAAGATCAGTGTTTGCGGGAGAATAAACCTTAACCAACGATTGGGCGAGGCAGTGCGTTGGATATATTTTATAATTCTCCATATTCAAGGGATGCACCATTCCACATCACACCGTCTCAGCTTTCACACTCACCGGGTGGCTGTCTGGCAGGATATCTTCCCCCGAGCCGACCGGAGGAGTGGCGCTGACGAAGTGAATTTGCGTGGGAAGTGTTAATGCCATAAAGCTATCGACACTTTCAACGCTGCACCCGAGTCTGACTCGCACCGCAATGATGGTCGGCGCGACTCCCTGAAGATAAGTAGCCATCATCACCACGAGCACAGAACAACTGAAGCCACTTACGACTAGCTGCCCCAATAGGGGCGGTCAGAGTAGTCGATTCTTGGTCGATTCTGCACTCGATTCTGCAAACGATTCTGGAAATTGATTTTGGCCAGAATCGTGGGAGAATCGAACCCAGGTCTGACCGCCCCGACCGGAATTTCGATTCTTGGTGCGATTCTTGTTGTGATTCTGGGCTCAATAAATCAAAATCTGTTGCCCACCTCTGAAGAAAATTTCTGGTCAGATTCTACAGCTGATTACAATGTGCTTCGCGGACTTTTATACCAGAACCTAAAAAGAATCGCGAGGAAAAACCGGCAGCCAGGGGAGAATCGAAAATTAGGAAGGAAGATGCTCATACAGTAAGTAATCTTGTGATGATATTGAAGGTTTGTGATGAACAAGGGTCAGAATCAGAATCGACACGAGAATCGATGTCGAATCGACAGCAGAGTCGATTCGACGATTCTGAGTCGATTCTCGTTTTCGACGATTCTCCCACGATAAATAATTCTTAGAATCGAGTGTCAGAATCGACCCAGAATCGACTACTCTGACCGTCCCTAATGCAGCCTGGGTCTGTTGCTAATCGGTGCACGGAGATAAGCTTGAAATCATGTTTTAGAATATCAATGGATTCAAATTTTCACCGTATACCAGGCAACCCGAAACCCCAAGATAACGAAGGCAAGACCGCCCGCGAAATACACTGCGCCGGACTCCAGACTTATCAATGTCAGCGGGGGGATCATCAGTGCGGTCAAGGCTTACGTCATAGCACATACAGTGTAGTATATGGCGGCCTGCTTGCTCCCCAAGACATTCCGAGTGGCCTTGGCGAGCCACCAGATGCGAGCCACTGCATGAACTGGACGTTAGAAACCCAGCGAGTAGCATCTCAATCCTGATCTGAAGTATACTGCTCGCGAGCACGAGCGCACAATGGATCGTGCAAAAAATAAACAACGCAGCAACGGCCAGGAAGCGATTCTTCACCATGCCGCATTTGCGGAGGGCATGTACTCGTCATCACACAAAGTGACCGGAAACTCCTGTTTGACAGTGTCAATTTGGAGAATATTTTGGTTCAAACTACATGTAAGTGTTCTTTGGGATATATGGCCGCCCTTCAATCTGAGAGCGGCTTCGAAAATGGGCAGTGTGAGCTCGATAAATGGATTAATTTTATTGAACATTATTTTGCATCAGATGGCCAAAAACTCGTTGAGCAGCACTCATGGTGTGGATGGATATGGCTGGTGGTCACTGAGGCAAACCTCTGGAGTGCCTTGAATCTGTTAGACGCAAAAAAACATTTGGAGAAGATTGTGCACAGAAAAAAATGAGGACCTCATGTTCAGCAACCCAAATGCTGTGTGAGCTCTGCATGCTACGCTGTTAAAATGTCCTACCACAGCTGAAATTGGACCTTTAGCACTTCATTTCTTCATGTAATGACGTAAGGCTACCATTTAGTACTCCTTTGATGTATTTGTGGGCCATCATCCCGGCCCTCTCCCTGCCTACATGCTTGATGATGAAGAAAGGCACTTTCACACGGTTTATCGTTATTGCCTTCACCGTGATGCATAGGCCACAATGTGAGTCTTGTAAAGATCGCAGAACATGTTCATGTATGCACCCACACATTGGTTCAGAGTTGTTCCGATGTTTAGAGCTTTTTTCAGATGTTTCTTTGTGCAGGATGATGAGATGTCCTAATCACAGCCAGCACAACCGATCTTTTTAGGTCTCTTGACTGCGGCAATGAACCAAGTCAGGCAAGATAAATTATTTTTTCTCCTGGTACCATCCTTGGGTGTGTACAGATGGCAGGTTGTTGATTTTGGTGCACATGGTATGTTGGAATAAATCCATTTCCGGTTACTTTGTGTGATGACGAGTAGATAGAATGCAAACAGAAGAACATATCCTCCTGTTGACGGTTCAGCGAGGGGTCACTGGCAAGAGAGGCGTAGCCACCGTAGAAGCATGCCTCCACCTTTCAATCTGTCAGTGTTAGGGATTGGTGCAAGTATCAGGTACCCTTACAGCGGCGAGAGACAAAGTAACCTGAAGGTCTTGAATCCCGGACTCGGTGGACATGTGTGTATGGGGAGGCTCAGTTGCTAGTACATCCCCGCTGTCTACATATGCTGTTCAGGGCATGGGAACGTAGCCGTGGAGCTCCAATAGCACGACAAGCTGAAATCTTGACGGGAAGAAGATGGATACGTGCGGATCCAATCTTCGAAATAGAATGCACTTCCCAGGCGGCAAATATTTGAGCTTTGCCATGCGTGCATAGGTGGGACAATCGGTACAGATTATTGCATTCCCGAAATCGAAGTCCTCGATCGTAAATTGATTGCAAGACTTCAAAGGGATTTTCCAGGACGCTGATTGTCTGAAAGCCGGTGGTATATTCATAGGTGCTCGCGAGAGAAGGGAGTAAGAACTGGCCCCATGATTGCATCCAGTCTCACGGATCCGAGAAATTACGGGTTTGTATGGGAGATTTTCTGAATCATGGGGCCCGGGGGCATGACAGTATTTCCAGTGAAAGAGGGGCGAGCAGAAAGGGCCTAGTCTTGTTCGGGTCGGGTCGGGCTTGGGAGCAATTTTTTTTAAAACGGTCATAAGTTGAGTTTTGATTGCACAATCTTATTTAACTGACCTCACTGGCACATTTTTTAGCACTCAGGAACGATGCGTCAAAGGCGTTTGATAGACTAGACGCAGGCCGATCAACATGAACTGGAGGGCTGCGAACAAGAACTCACCCGATCGACAGTTTTGCTGAGTTGAGCGCCGGCAATAATTTTGGTCTGTCCTCAACCCCGCGGTAAGGATACAAATTGCGAGCATGTACCGGGAAAGCGGCCGGAGAAAATCAGAGCTGGGCAGAAGGCGTGAGCGTCTCACCAAGAAGATCCCGCGCGACGTAGTGACTTGTCCATGACAAATTGTGCTCACCTAACCCGCTTTCTCTAATGAGCTCCACAGCTACTTGTTTCCTTCCCTTCCTCGTCAATGACATGGCCATGGATGGGAGTAAGAGGTGGGGTCCACAACCGTCGAACACGACGGAACGAGGCGCCGAGGGGAGGGCGGCAAGAGAATGGAGGATGAGGATAACAATATTAATGGGTGTCGAACGCACAGTCGAACAATATACACCGACACTTACTTCGAGTTCAGTACATCTCGTTGAGGTCTCATTCGGAAGAGAAATAAATATCAGTGAAGAATATGTATTCATGCCGATTACCACAAGGGATCGAGGTGAGCAGAATTTCCCTAACCCGCCCAATGGCAGTCCGCTGCGGACCAGGTGCGCGCGCACGTCCCCATCGCATCGCAGCACCTGTGTCGCCTGCGTCTGCGTCTCTGTAAGAAACCCCTCCGCAAGCAGGCTCCTGTGCATCGGATCGGTCGAACCGGCGCGAGATCTAAGTATCTGCGCCGCCCGCCCGCCCGCATCGGCTGAGACGCACGCCAATGTGCACGCACAATCCTCACGCAACGACCAGCTGAGCTTCGTCACGAGCGCAACGAGCACCACCCCCAAGTCGAGCCGTCAATCTGTGGAAACGCGTCGACGGCGTCACGTACTATCCCGCGCAGACCCGCGAGCCAGTGCACGATGAGCGATGCGCGATGTCCACCGCCGCGCCGCGCTGCGTATATATGTATGTACCCCGCACGTCCGAAGCAGCCGGGACGACCAGTCTCCAGGCGCGCGGATGTACAAGCTACAGCTCAAAAGCGCGCGAGCGCAGGAGCGGCGGTGGTGCGGTGTACCACATCCCCGGCCCACCGGTCCTCTGCGCTGATACGATATACGACGCGCACTGTGGCCGTGAGCACGACACGGGGATCTCCCCCGCACCGCGCATCGCATCGCATCTCCCCGCGAAGCGCCACCCCCATCCCCATCCCCATCCCCATACGAGAATTCGCGTGTGTGTGCATGTGCATGTCAGTCGCAAGCAAGGAGCGCTGCGCGGTGGGGAGGAGTAGCGAGGAAGGGGGGAAAGAGGAAAGGGGACGAGGGGGAGGGGGAGATGGGAACGGTAGGTGACGATGGGGGCGTGTAGCAAGCGAGAGTGACAGATAGATGTGTAGAAATAGATGACGAGGGAACGTAGACGAGGAACGGCGACCGTTGGGATGCGGAAATAGGGGGTATACGGTATACGGTATACGGTACGCAGAGGGGAGGAACGCGGGGGACGGCTTGGGAATGGGGTAAGGACGAGTGGGCGAATGTGCGTACTGTGGGTAGCACAAAAAAAAAAAGCAAGCGCGGTGTCGCCTAAAAGGGAAGTGGCGGAGCAGGGTGTGCTGCGATTGAGGGGACGTTCAGAGTCAGGAAGAGACCTGAGAACGATAGAGACGAGACCGATTAGTAAGAGGATAGAGAGAGCGCAGAGGGAGACTAGCCATTTTCCACATCCGTCTCACCCTCCCCGAGTCGCAATCTTCCCAATCGGCGGCAGTAGGCGTATGCAGCGGCAGACAAAGGAAGGCGCGGGCGGGGTGCGCATCGAGGTGCAATTTGGCGAGCAGGACGTTGCGATACCGCGAAGTGGATCATGGAGGTGTGTATCCAGCGATACTTGAAGAGGTCGCCCGTGCTCAGCAGCGACCAGGACTAAGTATTGCCCGTCACGCCGATTCGCGCGAAGGTAGCTGCCAACGAGCGCGCCACCAAGACGTCGGCCGTATGAGCGGAACGTCGGCGAGAGGGACGTATTCTTCAAGGGCCCTTGCCTCGCACAGCACACGTCCGCGTATGTTGGCCGCATTCTACGGCGTAGGTCCGCTTTGCCGCTGCGGGTACCGCTTCGCCGTTGCGCAGAAACACTGGTCAGTAACGATTTGACAAGGCCATCCTTGTCTTTTCAGATAAGCACCACAGCTGATGACTAGCCAGCAGCTGGATGCGCGTTCGACTCGAAGTGGAAGGGAAGAAGAGGCTTTGCGGCCACGTGCTCGGGCGCTCCCAGTCGGAATAGGCGCCCATCGGTTTGCCGGAACCACCACTAGTACTCTGGGTTATTCTTGTCCGCCTACGACGTCTCGTTTCACTCTTGGCCGGTGTACATCTTTTTAGCTTCCAATGTGTGGTCCTCGGCGATTTGCCCGGCCAAGTACTCCAGCGTCTGGAACTCTGAATCGTTTGCGATCCATCGTGGCTCGTTGTTCACTGGGCCTTGGTCACCCTGGTGGCAATCAAATCATTCAGCGTGGGATATACATCCACAGAGCAAGTTCTCTAACCAAGCTCTGCAACGCAACTCGTTGGGGGCTGGATCCCTGGTGCTCACATCGATGGTCGAAGCCCGTAACGCCGTCCCGTTTCTGCCTCAACACGAAGCCAGTTTCATTGGCGCGCGCGCGGCGGAAGTGGACATGGGAACAGGGATTTATTGAATGCCGTTGCTTAAATCAGAGGTACATGACTCCTTCTTGAAGCATAAATGTCCGCGCGCGTTATTCTGCTGCCCTAACCCAACACTCGGATCCGTTCCGCGGTAGCTCCCTCCAGTGGGGCGGTTGTCGGAAAACTGCCCTCCGCGCTGTATCACATCATAATCCGTAAGTGGTCCCGAGTAGAAACGGTCCAAGATGATATAAATGCGATCTCACAGGCTTTGATGCATGGCCAAGAAATTGTGTCTGGGCCCGAAATTGTTGCTCACACGACAGCTCCCTCTAGGGGCTATCCCACATCCGCCGCTGTCTAGGGCTGATAATATTTACCTCCGTCACCGAGCCGGGATTTTGGTGTTTTTTTTCGGTGCAGCACATAGACGCCGGGAATCCTTCTAGGGGGCGCACGTACTATCCAAATGTTTCCGTTCAAACTTACGTGGTCACAGGCTTCACTGCGACCAATCATGCCCCGGGTTAATATCAGGATTCCGACACGATCACCGCACGGACCCGGGTACGTTGCTTTTAAAGCGAGGCTCGGATCTTACACGCTCACGAAAGTTAGAACCATGAAACTCAATTTCATCTTTTGCGCGCTCTTGCCATCTGCGTTGGCGGCAAACAGTTTCGCCGGTGCCAATGTTCGTCTTTATTTCGCCTCTCGTGAATCACGGGTCTGACTCACTTTATGGTCCCAGAACTACTACATCTACGCGCTCCCGCAGGCCGATCGTATCACCATACTGGACGGCATGCAGGCAGCTGGGATGAAGGTAAGCGTTGATATTGCTGCGGATTAATCGTCTGTGCGATGGAAAAAATATCATACAAGGTCTTGCGCACCTGGGTCACTGGCCACACCGAGAACCAGAAGGCCAGCAACAGCGTCGCGGGTGGGCCACTTTCTGCGAACGTCATCAGCGCAAGTTCTCATGGGCCGTGGTTGCAGTCGAAGACCTCGAGGCCAACGGTCTTGAGAAGTACAACGATACCGTGTTGACCTTGATTGACCAGTTGATGGTAAGTTGTTCAGTGTTTTATTGCAAGCCGGCGAGTTAATGGGCGGTAGGTAGACGCAGGCGCTCGCGGTAACGAAGCCCTTCATCTTATCATCCCTCTAACCTATGCAGCGCCATAGGAACCAAACTCCTGATTGGTACGTCCTCGCCTATAGCGGCGGCACCGCGGAACTAATATTTCGCAACAGGACTGCACAGTCGTGAGTCTTGAAGCCGGCACCCGATATTTCAAGGTACTACTTATACGAATATGATAGAGAACGCGTTGCAAAACGGAGACATATACGCCTCCACCTATGGTGTCAATGGATTCTACACAAACTCGAGTCAGTTCGATCCAGCGCGGCTATCCTCGTTTGCACTCAAATGAACCTCGGACCCCACAGCCGCGATTAACCATTTCAATCAGCGTATCACGCATATCCTCAACGGGCACAAGAACGCGTTGCTCGGTGACAGACCATGGAGTGAGCTCGGTGGGTATATATTTGGGTGGGAGCCCCAGAACGAGTCCGTTCATATCCTTTTAATTTCTACGTCACTGATCCTCAAGCCCATCGGCAAGACCAATGATCAAGAACCAGTCATTTTACCTTGTGCGTTTTCACTCTTGCGAATTGTGTAGTCTCGTATTGAGATAATTTTTTGTTGCATATAGACACATCTCTCGTGGATATGCAACACAGCCCAACAGGTATTATCAGCGACTGCCTAGTGGGCCGAACTAGGTAGTGGGCCGATTGGGTCCTATGAGCCTACCAGGATGACTTATCCTCAGAACCTTGCTTGGATATTGGAATGGATGTATAGACGACCCCTGAGACCGAATTTGGCACAGTTTAATCAAGTTGCCGAAATGCTGTGCCAGCTTTCCCACCGGTGGGAGATGCCGAACACGTGTTTCCTTATTTCTGGCGCGGCATCAGCGGCGAGAAGCTGCGTGTATCTCAGTCGCCTCTTCATCGTTTCACGACGTTAGGTGCTCTATCTGCTCGTAGGATGTATGGCTACCCCCCAGGACCGCTCCAGCCGCAAATCTGGTCCCTATCTGTCGCTATTCCCCTCAAGATACGCACCAAGATGTCAAAATTCGGTTCACACGCTGCGTGCTCGCCACCGGTGTATCGGGCGCCATCGCAGTGCTCTAATTCCGAGACTCGGGGTGGTCAGTCCATATGGTCAATGGACTCCCTTGGCAATACTAACATCTTGTTATTGACTTTATTCATCTCTTGTGGTGACGGACTTTGTCGGACGGCCATTTTAGGCAGGCACCAGACTTGGAGTTTTTTTAGGGAAATAGACGACACGACGGTGGAACTGGCAATTCAGGTGCGTTAATAGAGCATCTTTGATGATGCTCTCAGCTCACCCTGGCTGTTCCCTCCGTTTTTCCGCTGTACAGCGCCTCGGTATCGGAGGCTATGGGGTCAGTTTTCGACGTATCGCGGAAAGCATGATTTACATCCACTGGCCTATCAACGTATGTTCGCTTTCTATTCAATATAATGTTTTTGTCTACAGAAATCGATTCGACGGCATTCCGAGCGCCGCGGGGCCGCATATAGCTGGTGTAACACCCACCATTCCAACGCGTCCTGCCTAACTTCTTTGTATTTTTCGATCCGTTCTCCATGCCGACCATCGTTAGACTCCTTCAGACTGCACATAAGTCCATGAAAATGTTGTCACCAATCGCGGCAGGTGTTCTGAATGCCTGGCCGATGCTGATGGTGACAACATATCGAACGAGTCTGCCGTCGGAGTGCAAGGTCGCCATCTATGCACCGGAACATACCTCGCATCATGGAAAGGTCACCGTCCGGACCTGAGAGTTGAGGTGTGCACGAAAAGGTGGAATGGAGAAGTATCTGGTGCACCGCGATGTAGATAACTCATATGAACTCATTTCCAAATATATTCTACATAATTCCTCATAAATTTTGGGCTGATGGCAAGTAAGACCAGTACTGGACCTCCTGGAGGCCTGATGTGTCCCCTAAACTGGTCTATAGCATTTGCCGTTGAGTAAGGAACGCGGAGCATGCTTAAAATTATGGCTAACTGAAGGATTCTCGCGCCTGGCCCATTACGGCGTTTTGGCCATTTTTGGACTTGCCGCGGCAAAATATTCACGGCACCATCAATACATCACCAACTCCTGCGCCGCTGCCCGCACTTCACTCACAGGATGCTAGACTACATTCAAGCATGTTACAACACCCAGCAACTCAAGATATTGGCCCTTGAGCGATGAAAAACCCTTAAGGTGGCCCAGTACCCAGTCGCTGATAATACGCCTGGCTCCTCCTGCGCTCAGTGTTGTTGCAAACTAATCTGGGTGTTCAGATCCGCAACAACACCGGGGATCGCGTACGTCGCGCTTTCTTCGACTCATCATCAATGAACCATGACCGCAATTGAAAGAATCAACTCATCTTCACCGGAGGCGGCTCTGCGGGTTCAAGTGTACAGCCGATCTTCTTTGGAAGCGCGTCCACGGCCATTGATGTTGTAGCGATCCACGACTATACCGAGTACGTTTCTAGCTCTCACTTGATATATTTGTTTTTGGGCCACTGTTCTGCTGAACTGATCTGAAAATCCTCGCGGCAGTGGGTACGACACCTACATGCCCTCCGCAATCACCCAAGCAAAAGCGGCAGGAAAGAAGCTCATCGTCGAGGAGTGGGGATCTTTGGTCGGCACCGGGCGCACGGCCAATCTCAACTCGAATGTGTGTGTGTTCTAGTCCTCGACAACCCGTGATTCTACTGACTGTGCGCGCTGCACGTCCAGGTACAAAAGATTAACAACTACAAGCTTCCGTGGTTGTATTGGGAGCTGATCAACAATGTCGACCCACACCAGGGTGATGACGACTACGAGGCACGTCTTGTGCCGGGGTTGTCGTTCATGCCTCGCAAACTGATCGGGATACAGATCCAAGTGAACGGCGCGGACTGGAGCACGATTTCCAGCGCCTCAAAGTCGACGGTGGCGCTTACGGGTGCACCGTTTGATTTCAGCGGGCCGCTCACCCTCTGAACGCACTGCATTGAACCATATATGTACACCCAACGAAGAAATGATTCATATCGTTCCGTGTGTCGGTTCTTTCGAGAGGACGGGAGAACAAGAGCAGCGCCGCCTATTTCATTTTGTCCGACCTACATTTCAGAATTATGTACCACTTCCAAAACTGTTCCCCTTTACTAGATGCAAGTTGCCGTCATTCCGTTACATATACTTGACCCCATGAGCTGAGCGCAAGGCTACGACGGTGAACAGTTTCAGCGATATCAGGCACCAGTGTCTTTTTCGGAAAATTCAAATTTGTCTGATCAGAACCTGATCGTGCCTGACGGTCTGGTCAGGCCGTAATATTAGGTCCTTGTCAGGTTCCATTGTGAGCGCTATCAGACATGGTCAGATTTCGCAGTGACATATCAGACACGGGCAGGTATTATCAAACTCTACCTGACTTGACGTACAAGACATGTCCGAAATTTTTATTTTCAACCTACTGCTTATCAGCCCGTAAAAACATGTCGGCATCTACTGTATCTGCCAGGAAATGGATGTTTTCCTTCCCACTCTCGTTGACTGGCGTCAAAAGAGTACCGCGAATCACTTAGTCCATGAGCAGGAGTGAGTATGGCTTCACCTCGTCGTGCACTTGGCAGCCGGCCCATTCGGTCCTTGGCTTCCACTTGCTCTGGCGAAACACGCGGACTAGGGCGACATAGAACTACCGTTTTGATTCCAGCGTGCAGCGCAATAATGCGAAAATACGGGCGAATGACATCCCGGGAGAATCGGAGCTGAACAGCACACTGTCGGACCGAGCGTTACCGTGGAAGCTGGGGTTGCAGTGGAGAATGTCTCGAAGACCCACCAGTCCTCAAGAGATTGATAAGTGACGTGAAGGCACTTGAGTGGTCGGATCTAACAATGGGTAAGTTAACGCGGAAAGGCAGTCAATTTCGAACTTACCTGAATTTGCTGTTCATCACTGACCCGATCGTCAGGAAACTGTTCTGCAATAAAATCACGGACCATCAAATCGAACTCTTTGACTACAATTCTGACCGAGTTCAAATACTCCTCGAAGGTTGTGGAATTGAAAAGACGACCAGGTGCTCCAAACCTCCAAGATACAGAATGGACTTAACTTGTTTGTTGAGTCTCGTCGAACTCGGCCTCCTCTTCTTGTTCGTCCTCCTCGCGTTGCTTGTCGTACTTGTCTATGGCCATGCGGATTCGATTCATCTGTAAAACGTCAGAATTTCGACGGACACATCAGAAGTTCAAACTCGCCTGAGGGGCAACATTAGAGAGTTTGCGGTAGCCACCGGCAGCCACCGGGTGGCTTTTCCGGCATGCGGTGCCGGGTGGCTACGTCGTTATGGTGGCTGTTGCAGTGGCTGCCGCATTTTTGTCGTGAGGCAGCCTAGCAGCCCTAGCCACCATTTTCCGTTGTCCTTCCATGCAGAAAGTCATTCTCGAGTCCAGAATCCAACTCACTACCCTTCTGAAGGTCATTTCTGAGGAATGAGATGAAACTATCAATAATTCCGGCAGGCGACCTGGTGGAAGAGTCAACCTAGGTGATGCATAGTAGAATAAAGAATGTTGGAACATGTGTTGAATGTGTCATTGCAGGAGCCACCATAATGACGTAGCCACCCGGCACCGCATGCCGGAAAAGCCACCCGGTGGCTGCCGGTGGCTACCGCAAACTCTCTATTTTTAAAACTAGTTTGTTTGTATGCTTCAGCTGCCTCCTGCTGAAACCCTTCACCAGGAGGGGTTGAGCCATGGTTCGTAGCTCCCTTGCAATGAATATCTTCAAGAATATGGCTTGTTGCGTGCTGTTTGAAGAAGTCGAAGTTTTTGCCGTATCTGTCTGACACGCGCTAGCAGAATATCTCTCAGAGCGAGTGGGGGAGATGGGGACGGGAAGGAGGATACTCGAGATGAGTTTAAGAACAGGCGACGGAAAGGAGTGTCACGGTCGAAGATTGTTTCCAAATAAAGGTAGATTAAAAAATGGCATCATGTTGTCCCGAGAGTCACCCCGGCGATTGCCAATTTTCGGCACCCCGGACGTTCTATTTGAATGCTGAGGTATCAGATTCAATTTTGGCCCCACAGAAGCTGGATCTGATTCCATGAGTTTCAGTTGCACAATCGGCTGAGGCCCGAGTGCTATTTTGATAGTCCAAATTTGAAATAGAACATCCGGTGTCCCGAAACTTGGCAAACTGTCCATCTGTGCTAAAGCAAAGAAATGACAAGGTGGGAACAAAGAACCAGTACCCATCACTAAGCTTCCCAAATTTCGGGAGGTCAGATGTTCTATCTGAAACTTGGAATATCAGAATGAATTTCAGGGATGAACGGATGCTGGAACTGAAAATCTGGGAAACAGCTTTGGTGCTGGGTGAGATGAATTTTGTTCTGATATGCTGGGTTTAGAATACGACATCCGGCATGCCAAAATTTGGCACTCGCCCGCGTGAGTGAATATCCGGCTTCGATTCCTTTTTTTGAGCTGGGTACAAAACCCACCAGCGGCAATTTGCCTCAGCACCAATTTGGGAGGCCTGAGCTGGGGAATATGAGACATACTATAGCTGGCCCTCGCCACTCCGGAAGAATTCCGCATCCACAGGGGGTTTGGGGCTGAGGTTCGGTGACCGATATATGCGATACATATCCTGGATTAAAACGAGTCAAGTCGATTTTTTGATATCCGCCCGGCACGGTTTGACGCCAGACTTTACCCCAGCATGCCGGACACAATTCATCCGGAAGGACATCAGGTTCGAAGATGTGATGGCATTTAAAGCAGATTGGATGAATCTTGAAGCCATCCCGCATTTTAAGCCTTGCAAAAATTGTTGTAAGTGTCTTGGGCATGGGGGTTTTGTCGGAAACAAGATGTAGATAGGTGAAGACAATATCCATGCAAGCAAGAATTACGGCGCAAGCGCGAAAGCTCACGCGGTAGCGGGTATCGAGGAAGAACACCAGATAAAGTACCACACGGACGCAAAAATTTGGATGGAGATCTGTGACTGAAATTCCTTGGGGATTGGCAGCACTGAACCGCAGAGGCGAATTAATAACCGGCTCATACACAAATAAAAGCTAGTACTTGCCCTTACGTGCCTGCGTGCTGACCCTGATCCACATTTCCTTGGCGCGAGGATTCAGGGTTCATGGATGCCCTGCGTAGCAGATGCGAATGAGCACGGTAGCCGCCGTCAACTCAAAGATCTCACCGATTTTATTCAACAGTGAAATCGATGTTCATCGTCGACATGCTTTCAGATGAAGCAGCGGCCTCGGATAATGATGGAGCCCTTGCAAAATTATTGAACGAGCCTTTTCAATTCTGAGAATATGAATATCATGGATACGAACGGTGTAGTTTCCGTTGGGGTCGACGTCGAAACATGCGATCGGTTGCGAAATAGCCGTTGTGCAGGTTTGTTCCGAACCGGTGGGACAGCTTTGCCGCCGGAGTCAGCGGCTCTGTGGGTATGAGAGGAGCTTGGATTATCTGCCATGCAGAGGAGAATTGGGCGGTGTTCATCTTTGTTATGTGCATTGTGGGGACTACCAGGCTCAATATATAGTCGCTCCGGCAGGGATGTGAGCAATGTGTTCGGATAAAGTAGCAATTCTTCCTGACGGAGTCATCATACTTCTTATTTACAGCTAATTGCAGTACCGAAGGCGCGAACGAAAGCTTTCCCATTTGGGATGTTTTCAAAGAATTCCCGATATCTCGGTCAGCTCTCAATGAATTTTGCTGAAACATAGCTAGATATACCAGGCTAATTCATCCGGAATTAGTGATGGAAAGGAATTTGTAAAAATATTCCATATTGGATGATCTACAATTTTGGGGTGATTTGAGCAGAAATACAATCTAGCATGGTCCAGACACCCTTATACAATGTGGTTTAGGGTGAGGAGGAGCATTTATGCATTAGGAAGGATGTGATAGAGTCATAAGTGCATAAAATTCATAGCTTCATTCAATTCTCACAATCCCCCTGTACCGTCCAATGTCGCCAAGTGATTAGAAGCACCGAAGATAAAACTATCTAGAATTCTGACTCTATCACATTCTTCCTAATACATACATGTTCCTTCTCTCCCGAAACCACATTGTATAAGTGTGTCTGGACCATGCTAGATTGCATTTCTGCTCAAATCACCCCAAAATTATAGATCATCCAATATGGAATACTTTTACAAACTCCTTTCTATTACTAATTCTGCATGAATTAGCCTGGTATTCCTAGCTATTTTTCAACCAAATCCATTGAGAACTGACCGAGATATCGGGAATTCTTTGAAAACATCCCAAATGGGAAAGTTTTCGTTTGCGCCTTCTAGTGATGGACACGGGTACGGGTTAGGGTACAAAACAGCCAACCCGGACCCTTACCTGAAAAACCCGAACCCGAACCCGCGGGTTTACGGGTTGCTCACGGGTCAGCGGCAAGGCTGTGCCGAGCGTGATGGAGACCTCGGCACCTCCTGGCACAGGGTTTTAAGCAAGCATTTTGATGTTCATGGTGAGCGCTGAGTCCATATAGTGTTCTGTGCACAGTTTTTGGCCCCAAAAACCGGTTTATTCACTCTTTTTACAGTGATTTTGTGATACTTTCCTGTATTCTCACGGGTACCGCGGGTTCGGGTCTGGAAAACGGCTGACCCGCGACCCGTACCCGCCTGACCCGACCCGAAAACCCGACGGGTTGACCCGAACCCGTGTCCTTCCCTAGCGCCTTCGGTACTGTAAAGCATTTGTTGCTCGCTTCGAATTACTAATTGAGATCTATATCATTCGGAATGTAGACAGTCTTGGAGTAATTCACATAATTAAGTCATTGCAGGTCAAATTTACTGCTCCTCCAGGGTCTCAGGGAGGAAGGCACTTCGCCCGAAGAAGTGTACACGGAAAGCCATCAGAATGGTTCGGGAATTTAGATTTCAAGGCGGAGTGAAGGAGGACTGATGGACTCTAAGAGGCTACCAAGGTGCGTACATGTGAGAATGGATTAAAACTGGTGTTTGGATTGAGAACAAGGACAAACGGTGCTGGTTATTGAATTTACCCAGCTAGGCACATTGGCCCACGTGAGTCTATGGGTGCCTAATCCAGTCGGAATACCTAGACCAACCTCGGCAGGGATCGGCAGATGGATCGGCAAGGGTCGGCACACTGGTCTGCCTACGCATCTGCCTATCGGGATCTGGCAGACCTGTGCCTACAGGGGGGTCTGAACGCAGTGCTTACCTTCTTCCACCATTGAGCTTCTGAGCCTCTGCGCGCCTGGGACATTCAAGGAAAATTTCTGCTCCCAGATAACATTTGGATCTGCGGCGTAGCTCATGCCCGCAAACACTGAATCCTGGAACCATAGTCTTGTCTCCGCGTTCTGCGAGTCGAAATGCAGCGATCAGCAACGACATATCGTCGCGGACTAATTCCTTCGGTCCTTCTGCTCGTCTCCTCACTATTGCTAGCAATAGTGAGGAGGCGGCTACATCAGATGGTGGTAGTTTTCTCGAGGTCGCGTTGGATGGGTGAACACCTTACAAGATGAGCTTTCAAATTTTGGCGCACCGTTCCCAATTCTTCTACCCTCCATTCTTTAATCCGAATACCAGTCTTCTACTTTGAGCACTTCCCCCCGCGCTTCAACCTCATGCTGTTCCTCTGATCCCCACATACACGCCATACACGCCGGATTATCGAATCGACGCGTTTTAACGGGCTTCGAGGGGTATATCCATCGTCTGAGTCTCGTTTAATCGGAACTTCCGATGTGGGACTGCAATCTTGCCCATCATAGCCGCTCTAGAGGTGCACACATTTATCACGCTTTCGTTGAAAAAGCCCCTCTCGATCATTCTATAAATTTCCATCAACCCTAGGCACTCTCGGTACTACTAGTTGCCGCCCGGGTTAGAGTGTCAAAACGATGGCTATGCTCATTCGTTTTGACCCTTCAAACAGGGCGGCAAACTGGTAGGGCCGGAGGACCGCCTTCGGGGCTAAATGGCTGTATTATGTTGCGCGAAGTAGCGCTGCTTCTTCATAACACCGCGAGCGACGGGACTGAGGCGGCAATCGTTTCACCGCCCACTGATTTGTGAATCGAACAAGCAATCGAGATTGACTAGAATGATAAACGGTGGTGGCTCTACTCTTCAATATTCATTAACACATGAGTTGCATATATATGGAGCATTGCCTCGGAGAAGTATGGAACGGAGCTGAACATTGCGAGTCTCAGCTGGGTCCATAATCTACTGACATGCCTTCCCATCTAGTGGATCCTAAACAATGTTGTCGGTTCACCAACTGAATACACCATTGAGAGCGCGGAGGCACCAACCTTCCTGTCTTTCCCTGGCGCTAGATCTTCAACTCAGACGACGTCCTAGAATGGTCAAACTATCGTCGACGGCACTTGTTACCCTACTTACACCAGTCAGCAAGTCACTCCGTGTCAAAACGGATACACGTAATTCGTTGCTCCTAATATGTCTCTCGTTCTGAATTTGTGAAAGCCCTCCTTCCAGATTTGGACATAAATCCGAGTATGTTGAGAAACAAATGCATCACGCCGCAAAAAGTGATCTCCCGGCCATTTCAAACGCTTTATGGACCTCTGATTGTAGTTTCATTACTATTTAAACCACAGAGCTTGTCCAGGACGCCTCGAAAGCAGGAAGATCAATGTGCAAATATTTGGGCCCTCCTTGACACGTGTTGTTGACGGCGGGAACGATCCAGACCTCTTGCCACGAGGCATCCACATCATTATTCTTCGCCTGTACGTCCTTCCGGTGCAACACCCCCTCATCGCTCCTTAGTCGGTTCTGTCTCCCGTGTAAACAAACTTCCATGACTGTGTCCACAACATACGCTCTGGGTTTCTGACAATCCCTATTGGCCATGCGTCGACGGGTTGGCGAATCCCAAACAGTCAATAACCACATCTATGGTGCGAGGAAAATTGGTTGAGACACCAACCTCATTACTCATTTTTTGCTCAGGAGGCGTCGGAGGCAATGGTGGAGGAGGCGGTATACAAGGCGGTGGCGGCGGTGCCGGGGAGGCTCCCAGCATGAATTATGATATCAACGCAGTTGACCTCACCGTGAATAATCTGTATCAGGAGTTCAACAGTATTGGTGGCGACATGAGACAGTTTAATGTCTCGTATGGAGAATCTGGTATGCCCTGTCCACTTTCCAGGTGAGAGATCCCGACTAAAAATGTTGTAGGTCTGGATATCCTCTACCGCTCCGTCGTCACAGAGGCTTTACACGACTCTGGAGAGCGGGGTCCAGAGCCGCCTTGTCATCCTGGAACTCGGACTGCGATATTGGAAGAGCTCAGTGCGTGGTCCATCGATACGGAGCCAGAGCGTACCATTCTGTGGCTGCATGGCTCAGCAGGAGCGGGCAAGTCCTCCATTGCACAAGCCTTCGCTGCTGACTGCCAAGCTCGCGGCCGACTTGGCGCATCGTTCTTCTTTCGCCGCGGGCATCCGAGGCGCGGGACATGGAATGGCCTTTTCCCGACCATCGCCTACCAACTCGCGACCGCGGTGCCAGCACTCCGTCTCCCTATTCAGCAGGCTTTGGAGCAGGACAAACTCATTGACGGGCGGTCTATGGCAGCGCAGTTCCAGCGCCTACTGGTTGAACCATTCGCACATGCACCCGCAATCGAGCCTACCCCCATACTCATTCTGGATGGATTGGATGAATGCGCGCACCACAGTGTTCAAAAGCACATTATTCGTCTCTTCACATCGGCAATCCGCGCTGCCCAACTCCCTGTACGCATTCTGATTTGCAGCCGCCCCGAGCCGCACCTCCGCGAAATCTTCCAGATGCAGGAGTCTTCCGAAATTTGTCGCCATTTGGAGCTCTCTGCCGACGCGACCGCGTTCGAAGACATCAGAATATATCTGCGGGACGAGTTTGCTCGGATCCGTTCGGAATTCACACAGAGAGGATATGACCTGGGATTTCCTTGGCCACTTCCAGACGCCCACGATCATTTGGTCAGAAAATCTTCTGGGATTTTCCTCTATGCCGTTACTGTCATCCGATTCATTGACGATGAATACTCTCGTCCAACGGATCGACTGGACTGCGTGTTGGCCCTCGATCCCCGAAGTACTGTTCCTCTCGATGATCTGTATGCCCAGATTCTTTCGGTTGTCCCACAGGAGCCGCAACAACTGCTTCGTGTCCTCCACGCGATTTGGCGAGGTACCTCTCCACCCCTATTCGGCCCTTGCATGGATCCAGAAGATTTCGATACGCTTCTGCGCTTGCGTCGAGGTACATCTCGCCTATCATTGCGTGGTCTCCACTCGGTCATCCGTGTTCCGCCGATTGCCAATTCAGCACTTCAGGACACAGCATTCCTGCACGAATCACTTGCCGATTATCTCTACGATAGACGGCGATCTCGGGAGTGGTGTATCTCGAAACCGTGGCTGGGCTCAGACTACCTTGAATGTATATGCATGATTCATCTCTGTGCATCCCCCGCACTACTGCAATACGACAGGTACGATATACAGTACTCACTCCCTCGAACTGAATCTAATGGTCACTGAAGTATACTGTCTAAGCTCCGCCGTAATCCGACAGCTTTTCAGGCTTTAACCGACCTCCTGAGGAGTCAAGATTTTACGGACAGCGTTTTCCTCAGCTGGCATTCACAGGGAGATCCGAGGACGTGGTCCCGTGTAATTGATCTCGCTCATCAACTGCGTACCAAGGGATTATGGCTTCCCCGGAACCCATGGCTCTGGCTTGGATTGATAGGTCTTTGCCTTCAGTTTATCGAGTCCACGATTGTTGTTTGGACTCGTCGACTTCTCAGGAGGTCTGACATTTATCAGCGCTGCTTCCACGACTGATGATTCTTGTCATTCTATTAGGGTGGGCGGCAACACACTGGTATCTGCTTCTGTCGGTGTTCTCTGGGCGAAAGATGATTCTGGGTTTGTCACTCTGGTAATCGTCTCCGGCTTACTTGCGACCCAGGCCGCGGGTTTCTTCAGTCAAACGAACCTTGGTATCGCTCCGTTAATCCACGACATTGCATCGAAGGTTGGGGTGTGGGTGGTCCTACTTCAATACGGTGTCTTCTTTTTCTTTTTCTTCTTTTTCTTCTTCTTCTTCTTTTTCTTCTTTTTCTAAATCCAACCTCTGTAATTTTAGCTGCTGCCGAGGAAAGAATGCGATGTATTTATTCATTTCATTTCGCCGAACCCTTGCTCGAGATGTTGCCTTTGCGTTACGTATCCAAGTGAAGCCAAAGAAAGGGGTAGTAGCCTTCTTCGTCACTTCGTTACTTCGCTTATTTTCACGAAACCTCGTCACTTTGATCGCATTTAGGGAAAGTTCGTTCCTTCCGATGATTTTCTGTGAAAGCTCGTCAGGTGAGTAAATTCTAATGAAAGTTCGTGAGCTCACAGTTCATCCGATGTTGAACATCACATGGCACGTTCGACCTTTCCTTTCTGCCACTACCACGACTTGACCATGACCATCGCGCCTGCGCAAGGAATCTGCGGGATCACGACAATGTGTGCCGACATCCAAGACAGAGCTTTCATCGCCGTGGTGTGTGTATGACACTCCCTTCCATGCTGCATACCCGACATGGACACAAAACTCGCACCGTGACAACAGCAGCATCGACATCTCCTTCACTCGGAATCATGTAGGAATAGGGCGGGCGGTTCTTTTTATTCAGCATTCCGGTAAGCGGTTGTTTTGGTATTCCATGACTTGCGTAATGCACGACCCCGGGAAAATGCGGCGCGAGGCACAGAAGGCTGGAACTGGATGTGTGGACATCGCGCGCGCCAGAGGCGCGCTTGATACAATAGCTTCTGCGCATCGCATCGCACCGCGTTGCGGCCGGAAACTCCGTCGCGCCGCAGTGGCTTGGCAACGGCGCGCGTCGGGGAGCTGCTTCTACTCCGCGTAGGAGTGCTTTCTCCTCGGCACCGTCGCTGATTAACGGCCGCCGTAGCATCCACACTAAGTAATCACAATCATGTACTCACACACCTTACATATTTTTGCACCCTACATGTATTTCAGCGCTGCAATTGCATATCCGTTAGACCGTTGTATTCTCATTGAGAACATGAACTTTATCTAACTCCCCCAGTGATACTTTACGGTACAGTGGTAGGAGGAGGTTCAATGTACATAAAGCGACGAAATATCAATGGACTAGCGAGAAGTGACGAGCTTTGGCTGAAATTTTGCTGAACTCACGAACATTCATTGATTGCCATCAAACTGACGAACTTACACGAATTTAACCGAAGTAACAAAGTGACGAGTTTGGCGCGGACTCCGCACAATACTAACCAAGTGACGAAGATGGCGCGGACTCCCACTTCACTCCACCCGCCACCTCGGCCGCCAACGGCAGCTCTATGCTACCTACAAGACATGCCGGAGCGAAGCGAAGGCATAGGTGTGGACTCTGCGGTATGTCAAAAGGCAACCAGCTACCCGGAATTTTATAAATTGTCAAAGGACAAAGGTTTTCAAGGCATATGCCTTGAGAAGTCGGATCCCAAAAATCGGCCTTTTCGAAATTTTGTCGCGACTTCGAGGATTTTCTCACGATTTCTGAGGCTGCAGAAATCGTTTTCTCGGCGAAGCGGTCATTTTCAATTTTTTTACTCGAAATTTGGCGAAAATCTTGTCGGGACTCCGGGATCAGACCTCTTTTGGGATAATCATCGGTCCTGTAAAGACCGAACACACGAGAGTCCTTGGCCTGTCCTATTTATGCTTATCAATTCCTTAACACGAGAGCGTATTTGCAAAGTCAATCCATTGACGCGAGGTATGCAGGTACACATGTATCTATATCATATATCAGGTCACAGTTCAATGCGGGAACTCATTCCAAGCTACACAACACACTGTAAATTAGATTAGAGATGAATGCAGAATAATCGCTGGAGAGATCGACACCCATCCGTAAACGAATAGCGGTCAGGGAACAACAGAATTAAAGCTGAATGGAAAGTGTGAGAACTCGAAACATGAGAAGACATACAACTTACCAGACAGCAACTTGAATTGGGGGTGACCTATTACAACGCTATGCATTAGTTCTTTTGTTGGAGTTGAGCGCGAGCCTACATGGAACTACCCAAACTGGCCTCGCCAGGCATTCAAAAGAGTCGAGAATGAAAATGTGGCCTTGGTGTAGCGGACATGCCGTGGTGTGTGAACGTGTGGGGACTGCGAAAATAGATTAGTATCCGTGTTGCAGAATAAATCATACATCCCGCTCGTCCTTGCAGTGCTTGCTGGACAGTAGGGGGTTAGATCGATCCTCGAGGTCGATGCTGACCTGTTGCGCCTGGTGCTGCATTAAAATACACCCTTGGATAGCAAACCGCCATCGCCTAGTATCCCGGTCACGGGAACGCGGTACCGTGAACGCGACGGCCGCTCGCAGGAGGCCGAAGTTGAACATGAAGGTTCACGATGTGCGAGGTCAAAGGAGAAGTGCTGCCTAAGAAGAGGTAAGGATGAGCAAACACATACCTGAAACGCGTTGGGCAGCTCGCGGGAACACAATAAAACAGAATACCAAATTACCGTGCGGTGCCAGGCGTAGTGAAGGCAGCATAGATGATGGCGTCATAGAATCTAGCGACGGGATGCTGCGTGAACGTGGGCAGGAAACGCAAATTTAGAAGCCTTCCAGATCATCACAGGCTGAGTTGGCCGATGAGCACGCTAAAACTGTCGTGGACGAGTGGGACTTACAGGGTCCACTGGTTGGGTTCCCGATGTTGCAGTCCTACCTATATAATCCCCTGGGTGCTCCCCCCCCCATCCGTTACTCCTTCGGGCCCCACCTTTAAAAACCATGTAGACAAATTGGCACATCTAACGAGTCAATTCGGAGCGGAAGAACGAGAACGAGTCACCAGAGCGGAAGAACAAGAACGAGTCACCTCGACGCGGATTCCGGAAAAGCTCCATCACAGTGGGTCAGAGGGGCCTGGGCAGCCCTTACACGTCCCCTTAGGTGTCTCAGGCATGCACTGCACCAGATTTGACTCAGTGAGCTAGCCCAAGGCCGTTCAACCAGGGAAAAACTTCGATATTTACCTCTGTTTGGAACAGAAGTTTCTAGTGTTGAACCACTCGGCTATTGGGCGCTTCTTCTGCTCCAGGCAGAATAATTGATGGTATCACATTTCCAGCTGCCCTGTGGGCACTGCCACTGGCCCGGACCGAATTTGTCGACTCACGACGAATGCTGCTGGAGTTGAAGCAACAGTCCCCCTTGGAACTCAGGCAGACAAAGAAAATCGCAAAATAGTATTATATCCGAAGGATTCTCAGGCAATCTGAAGTGTGTATATTGCCAGGGATCTGTTTTTGACCTAGGTTTTGATTTTACTTCATGGAAAATGCATAGGAATTGCTTACTAGTACTATCTGAGACTGGCTATCCGGCCACCTAAGCATCTTTAGCCTCATTTCCGTACATAGCGACATTTGAATGCGTGTTTATGGGGTCCCAAATGATGTACTACATACTATGAGTGAACCTATTTTTTCTCCGGAATCTAGGATACGATTTCATGCCTGGCTGATTTCTTTTTCTGGGCATGTCCCAAAATGGCAAAAACTAGCTATCCGGCCACCGCCCAATTCACTTTGCAAGTGGTGCTGTTTATCCCAAGATATGCCAAACTATATAATGGATATGAATTTATTATTATGTGCAGAGAAACTTCACATCTATGCGGTATCAGGACTGTATCTAGATGCCTTTCTGACACAGAAGGTGGGTGAAATTGCTCTGTGGACGGAATGGCTTGTGTTACAGATGACGAAAAGTCCCGACGTCCCAGGTTGAAGTGTATATATTGCCTAGGGATGTATTTGGACTCTGCTGAACACCAAGAATATCCCTCATGCGCCCACAACCAGCTCAAAAAAATCCATACGTATGCACCAACAAATTTGGCGGATTTCGGTCATATCACGCCGTGAACGAGGAATAGGAGAGGTAAAAGCCTGCTAACTTGACATCAGAAACATCAAGTGGGTGCAACAACATTGACCAAATCCTATGTCCGTAGCAAGCACCGGGTGTGTGCAACACTGGCGGCCAGAACGCGCAACTCAGGGCACATCAAATTTCTCCTTGAGGGTCCTGCACTTGATACAAAGCAAGATATGAAGCCTTTGTCATTCAGTGAGTCAAACTGCGTGATTCCTCAGATTCAGGGGATGAGAACGAGCCTCAAAGTCTTGAATCAGCTAAGATTTGGTCGAGAAACAGTCAGAAAGGCAGTGTGATGGCGGTTCCAGAAAGTCGGTGTGATGGGGAGCTTGGGTCGGATCGCTCCGACCCGACCCGACCCGACCCAGCGGCTGTGCTGGCACGTGCAGGGCCCAGGCCCAGGCAACTTGTGCGGACCAGTTGTTTCTGGCGGTATTGCGCCAAGCCTGTGCACCGCCTAATCTACTCCTTGGTATGGATTCTTTAGTATATTAGCAATGTTCCACATATTTGTATGACCACTTGCTTCAATAGCATTTTTTTTTATGGTAGTGTACTCTGAAATCCTACCTTGACGTTGCACATACGTTCACGCAGTGACAATGCGCACACTGACATCGATGTTGTAAATATATCAGGCTCATTGGTCTCCTCAAATACACACCTGCTCCGTGATAGGCTGCATCCATTGCAGAGATGGGTATGTTAGATTCAACCCCCTATCTGAGGCTCAATAGATTCACTTTACCAAAGCATAGGCATTCCCAAACTTTGTTCTGTTGGGTCTTTGAAGACTTCGGGGATTTAGGCCTCCAAAATTAAGCATTTTTGGTTTTGGACGTGTACATTTGTGCTTTGATGCGCAAAGCGTTAGAAATATGGCGGAGGAACAGCATTTGGCTTGAATAGTAGTACATGTACCGAGAGACAGAAGGGGAGGCGATACATCCAAGGATTGTTGACGCGTTGTATGTTGATGCCAATTCGAATAATCAAGCGACCCGACCCAGCACGTGGAAGTGCACGTGCAGCACCAGGGTCGGGTCGGGTCTGACCCGACCCGAGCTCCCCATCAGATCTTCTCGGCGGTTCCAGAATAAGAAATGATGTTCACACGCTGACATCCTGATCGGAAACCTCCCACAGTTTTTGATCGCCGGCTTGCCGTGCCTCCAAATTTGACACACGGTGCCCTCATAGGTCATCTAACATCGTACAGGTGCCAGATCCAAAGAATTTTATATTGCATAGGCTTGTAGTATCCGAGTGGCCGGAGACCTAGTTCGGCCGGATAGGCAGTCGCATATAGTAAATGGTTTATTTTGGAGGTTGTGAGGGATAGTATACTTTTTTTTAAAAAGACTAAAATTTATCAGAGTGCAACAGAAGTCTTTTTTAATTTTCCAAACACTTCATGAACACTTCAGGAATCATTCCCCACGACACCGGGGGGAGGGCAGCTCAGATTAACAAATTAAACACTGCATTCATTTTTTTTGGAAATGATGTGTGATCAATTATGGCTGCGGAGTGGAAGTCCATTACGAGCACTTGCGAGTTTCTGGTGCATGATCAGATGAAAATAAACCGGTGTTTAAAACAATGTTTGGAAACCGGACTTATAAACAGTGCCTTAGTGTCTAGAACGTGGGCCGGACGACATTGTAGTAGATGCAGAATCGATTAAGCGCCAACTCCTGTCGATAGTGGTCACAGGACTGCCTCGTAGCCATCGATTCATAGCGTTTCTAGTTAAGCGCCCCAAAACGCCGCAGAGGCGTCGATGGGAGGGCAGACCCTTCATCTGTTCACAGCATCTGCAGTCAGCGCCAACGACTCTCTGAGAAGAATAATACGGACCACAGGTGTAGGGCGTTGAGGAAGGGCGTAAAAAATTTTTAAAAAAAATTTAAAAACTGGCGTCCAGAGGCCGTGGTATTGAGTGTTACGTGAAAAAAAACAGGCCCCGGTTTCTCCCGCGCCAACTGGCAATAATGTGCGAAACCGCCGGAAGTTGACTTGTTTTTGTGTGTGTGGGTGGCGTAGGTGAGAGTGCCATACCGGTGAATTTCAAGGTGAGGAATCGTCCGTGGCGGTCCGACGCAGTCAATGTCGGCACGGTCGTGAGCCACACCGCCGCATCAGCAACTTCAGCAGATCTTAGTTCCCTATATACATAGAATTGGAACGGAATTAGAACGCATTATCTTTGAAACCGCTGCCCACTCATGCCCGACGCCAATTTTCACTCTGATGTTGGTCGCCTGGCGGGTTAAACGTAAGTAAGGACTGGTCCGCACACGCACACGCAAAGTACTTGGATAGAGCGCTTTTGATAATCGGACTTAGGTCGAAATTCATATACTATAGGTCGGGTTTCTTTGATAGATGAACTGGAGGGCTGCGAACAAGAACTCCCCGATCGACAGTTTGCTGAGTTGAGCGGCAATAATTTCTTGGTCTGTCCTCAACCCCGCGGTAAGGATACAAATTGCGAGCATGTACCGGGAAACCGGCCGGAGAAAATCAAAGCTGGGCAGAAGGCGTGAGCGTCTCACCAAGAAGATCCCGCTCGACTCGAGAGAGCAATCGACATAGTGACTTGTCCATGACCATGACGAATATGCTCACCTAACCCGCTTTCTCCACAGCCATTTCCTTCCCTTCCTCGTCAATGACATGGATGGGAGCAAGAGGTGGTCCACAACAGTCGAACACGACAGAACGAGGCGCCGAGGGGAGGGCGGCAAGAGAACGGACGATAACAATATTAATGGGTGTCGAACGCACAGTTAAACAGTACACATACACCCACACCTCGAGTTCAGTACATCTCGTCGAGGTCTCATTCGGAAGAGAAATAAATAAATCAGCCAATAACCAGAATACTGTAGTAATCCGACCAAGTGTTCAGGTGACGGTGACCCCCAATTTTTTTTGATGTGTTCAGAAACCGCGATAATTCAGAAGAAAATTTGTCGGCCATCTGGGGGACAGGAAATTCTAAAAATTGTGAACACTTGGTCGGATTACTACAGTATGTATTCATGCCGATTACCACAACGATCGAGGTGAGTAGAATTTCCCTAATCCGCCCAGCCCAGTCCGCTGCGGACCAGGCGCGCACGTCCCCATCACAACACTTGTGTCGCCCGCGTCTCTGTAAGAAAACCCTCCGCGGGCATCCGACTCTGCTCCCACATGTGCATCGGATCGGTCGAGCCGGCGCGAGATCTATATATCTGCGCCAACCGCCCGCATCGGCTGAGACGCACGCACGCCAATGTGCACGCACAATCCTCACGCAACGACCGGCTCCGTCACGAGCGCAACGAGCACCACCTCACCCCACTCTGGCACAAGTCAGTCGAGCCGTCCGTCAATCTGTGGAAACGCGTCACGTACTATCCCGCGCAGAACCGCGAGCCAGTGCAGAACCGTGAGCCAGTGCACGATGCGCGGTGTCCATCGCCGCGCCGCGGATGTACCCCGCACGTCTGAAGCAGCCGGTCGTCCCCTCGCCGACCAGTCTCCCGGCGCGCGGATGTACGGCCCACATGTGCGTCGACCTGCGGATTGTACGAGCTACAGCTCAAGCGGCGGTGGTGCGGAGTACCACATCCCCGGCCCACCAGTCCCCTGCGCTGATACGATGTACGACGCACTATGGCCGCCAGCACGACACGTCACACGAGGATCTCCCCCGCAGCGCGCATCGAATCGCATCTCACCGCCCCGCGCCATCCCCATCCCCATACGAGATTCGCGTGTGGGTGCCCGGGCCGCGTCTGTGTGCATGTCAGTCGCAAGCACGGAGCGGTGGGGAGGAGTAGCGAGGAAGGGGGGAAAGAGGAAAGGGGATGAGGGGAAGATGGGAACGGTAGGCGACGATGGGGGCGTGTAGCAAGCAAGAGTGAAAGATAGAAGTATAGAAAAAGACAACGAGGGAAGGTAGGATGTCAGAACGGCGAAATCGCCGTTGGGACGTGGAAATAGGGCATATACGGTATACGGTACGCAGCGGGGAGGAACGCGGGGGACGGCTGGGTAATGGGGAAAGTCCCCTGGTAAGGAGGAGTGGGCGAATGTGTGCACTGTGGGCAGCACAAAAAAACAAGCGTGATGAGTCCGGAATCTCGGCGGAACGTGGCGAGGAGCCCGATATGACAGCGAGCACGGGCAGAGGCGGGGAGACTGATCCAAGAAGAGTCCGGATGGGCCGCAGCCTGCCGTTGAAATTGATGTGCCAATTTCGCAAATGAGTGGAGAGAGGGAGGGCTCACGTAAGCGCGGTGTTGCCTAAAAGGGAAGTGGCGGAGGGGGAGCAAGGTGTGCTGCGATTGAGGGGACGGCGAGAGTAAGGGAGAGACCTGAAAACGACAGAGACGAGACCGATGAGTAAGAGGAGGGGAGAGCGCGGAGGGAGACTAGCCATTTTCCACATCCGTCTCATTCTCCCCGAGTCGCAATCTTCCCAATCGGCGGCAGTGGGCGGGTGCAGCGGCAGACAAAGAAAGATCGACACCGGGGGCGGGCGGGGTGCGCATCGAGGTGCAAGTCGGCGAGCAGGATGTTGCGATACCGCGAGGTGGATCATGGCGTCAGGCGTAAATGGATTAGGTGTGTATCCAGCGATACTTGAAGAGGTCGTCCGTGCTCAACAGCAACCAGGACCCTGTATTGCCCCGGCACGCCGATTCGCGCCAAGGTCGCCACCCACGGACGCGCAGCTGCCAACGAGCGCGCCACCAAGACGTCGGCCGTATGAGGGAAGCGGAATGTCGGGGAGAGGGACGCCAGCGCTGGCATCTTGTCGCTCCAGCCGGGCACAAGAGCGCAAATTCGGACGTATTCTTCAGGGCGCTTGCCTCGCACAGCACACGTCATGGCGCCACTGCGTATTTTGGCCGCATTCGACGGCGTAGGTCCGCTTTGCCGCTTCGCCGTTCTGCAGAAACACTACAACGAGTTGATAAGGCTGTCCTTGTCTTTTCAGATAAGGAGGGGTTAGGGAGGGAGCACCACGCCAGCTTGGATACTATCTAACCGTGGAAGGGAAGAAGACGCTTTGTGGCCACGTGCTCAGGCGCCCCAGTCAAAATAGGCGCCCATCGGTTAGCCGGAACCGCCACTCGCTGGGTTATTCTTGTCCGCCTGCGACGTCTTGTTTCACTGTGGGCCGGTGTACATCGTTTTGGCTTCCAATGTGTGGTCCCCGGCGATTTGCCAGGCCAAGAACTCCAGCGTCTGGAACTCTGAATCGTTTGCGAATTGCGATCCATCGTGGCTCGTTACTGACTGGGACTTGGTGGCAATCAAATCATTCAGTGTGGGATGTACATCTACCAGAGGAAATTCTCTGACCAAGCTCTGCAACGCAACTCGTTGGGGCCTGGATCCCTGGTGCTCACATCGACGGTCGAAGCCCGTAACGCCGTCCAGTTTCTCATTGGCGCGCGCGCGGCGGAAGTGGAGAAGGGAATAGGGATTTATTGGACGCCGTTGCTTAAATCCAAGATCTCCTTCCCTGAAGTACAATTCTCCGCGCGTTATTCTGCTGCCCTAACCCAACAGTCCGAGCCGTTCCGCGGTAGCTGCCTCCAGTGGGGCGCTTGTCAGAAAACTGCCCTCCGCGCTGTAACACATCACAATCCGTAGGTGACCCCGAGTACAAACGGTCCAAAATGACTTCCGTGATATAAATGCGATCTCACAGGCTTTGATGCTTGACCAAGAAATTGTTTCCGGGCCCGAAATTGTTGCTCACACGGCAGCTCCCTCTAGGGGCTATCCCACATCCGCCGCTGTCTAGGGCTGATAAAATTTACCGGGACGGGATTTTTCCGGTGCAGCACATAGACGCCGGGAATCCTTCTAGGGGGGAGCACGTATCCAAATGTTTCAGTCCAAACTTATGTGGTCACAGGCTTCACTGCGACCAATCACGCCGCGGAAGCTCCCGGGTTAATATCAGGATTCCGACACGATCACCGCACGGACCCGGGTACGCTGTTTTTAAAGCGAGGCTCGGATCTTACACGCCCACGGTTAGAACCATGAAACTCAATTTCATCTTTTGCGCGCTCTTGTCATCCGCGTTGGCGGCAAATAGTTTCGCCGGTGCCAATGTTTGTCTTTTATTTCCCGCCTCTCGTGAATCACGCGTCGGACTCACTTTATGGCCCCAGAACTACTACATCTACGCGCTCCCGCAGGCCGACCGTATCACCATACTGGATGGCATGCAGGCCGCTGGAATGAAGGTAAGCGTTGATATTACTGTTGATTAATCGTCTGTGCGATGGGAAAATACCACACAAGGTCTTGCGCACCTGGGTCACTGGTCACACCGAGAACCAGAAGGCCAGCAACAGCGTCGCGGGTGGGCCACTTTCTGCTAACGTCGTCGGCTCAAGTTCTCATGGGCCGTGGTTGCAGTCGAAGACCTCGAGGCCAACGGTCTTGGGAAGTACAACGATACCGTGTTGACCTTGATTGACCAGTTGATGGTATGTTTTATTGCAAGCCGACTATGTGACGGGCGAGTTGATGCGCGGTAGGTAGACGCACATGCTCGCGGTAACGAAGCCCTTCTTCTTATCATCCTTCTAACCTATGCAGCGCCATAGGAATCAAACTCTTGATTGGTGTGTCCTCGCCTATAGCGGCGGCACCGTGGAACTGATATTTCACGACAGGACTGCACAGTCGTGAGTCTTAAAACCCGCACCCGATATTCCAAGGTACTACTTATACGAATATGATAGAGAACGCGTTGCAAAACGGAGACATATACGCCTCCACCTATGGTGTCAATGGATTCTACACGAACTCGAGTCAGTTCGATCCAGCGTGGCTATCCTCGTTTGCTCTCAAATGAACCTTGGACCCCACAGCTGCGATTAACCATTTCAATCAGCGCATCACGCATATCCTCAACGGGCACAAGAACGCGTTGCTGGGTAACAAACCATGGAGTGAGCTGGGCGGGTATATATTCGGGTGGGAGCCCCAGAACGAGTCCGTTCATATCCTTTTCTACGTCACCAATCCTCAAGCCCATCGTCCAGACCAATTATTAAGAACCAGTCATTTTACCTTGTGCGTTTTCACTCTTGCGAATTGTGTCTCGTATTGAGATAATTTTTTGTTGCATATAGTCACATCTCTCGTGGATATGCAATGCAGCCCAACAGGTACGCCTGGCTCCTCTTGCGCTCAATGTTGTTGCAAGCTAATCTGGGTGTTCAGATCCGCAACAACACCGGGGACCGCGTACGTCACGCTTTCTTCGACTCATCATCAATGAACTATGACCACAATAGAAAGAATCAACTCATCTTCACCGGAGGCGGCTCTGCGGGTTCAAGTGTGCAACCGATCTTCTTTGGAAGCGCGTGCACGGCCATTGATGTTGTAGCGATCCACGACAACACCGAGTACGTTTCTAGCTCTCACTTGTTATATTTGTTTTTTGGGGTGCTGTTCTGCTGAACTGATCTGAAAATTCCCTCGCGGCAGTGGGTACGACAGCTACATGCCCTCCGCAATCACCCAAGCAAAAGCGGCAGGAAAGAAGCTCATCGTCGAGGAGTGGGGATCTTTGATTGGCACCGGGCGCACTGCCAATCTTAACTCGAATGTGTGTATGTTTTAGTCCACAACCCGTGATTCCACTGACTGCGTGCGCTGCACGTCCAGGTACAAAAGATTAACAACTACAAGCTTCCATGGTTGTATTGGGAGCTGATCAACAACGTCGACCCGCACCAGGATGACGAAGACTACGAGGCAGGTGTTGTGCCGGGGTTGTCGTTCATGCCTCGCTAACTGATCGGGATACAGATCCAAGTGAACGGCGCGGACTGGAGCACGATTTCCAGCGCCTCAAAGTCGACGGCGGCGCTTACGGGTGCACCGTTTGATTTCAGCGGACCGCTCACCCTCTGAACGCGCTGCATTGAACCATACATGTACACCCAACGAAGAGATGATTAATATTGTTCCGTGTGCCGGTTCTTTCGAGAGGACGGGAGAACAAGAGCAGCACCGCCTATTTCATTTTGTCCGACCTACATTTCAGAATTCACTGCGTTCAGACCCCCCCGTAGGCACAGGTCTGCCAGATCCCAATAGGCAGATGTGTAGGCAGACCAGTGTGCCAACCCTTGCCCATCCATCTGCCCATCCCTGCTGAGGTTGGTCTAGGTATTCCCACTGGATTAGGCACACATAGACTCATGTGGGCCGATGAGCCTAGCTAAGCCTAGTTAGCCAAATTCAAAATCCGACATGGTTTGTACCCGTCCAGCCATTCCAACCAACACCAACCTAGACCCAGGTTGGCCAAGATAGACACACCATTGTCGGCGAAGATCTACCAAGGTGGGCAGGCTTTGCCTCGGTAGGGATGCTAGACCAACGTTGGCCGACGCCTATTAGGGTAGACCAACATCGGCTTGGGTGGGCAGTCCGTAGGCGGAGATCAGTGAAGGTGGGCACATCTGTGCCTATGGGGGGGTCTGAGTGCAGTGATTATGTACAACTTCCAAAACTGTTCCCCTTTACTGGATGCAAGTTGCTGTCACTCCGGAATAAGGAAAGATGGCAGTGACTATCTGGGAAAACTGCAAATTCATGGGGAGAATGCGAGACTCGCAATAGCTCGGGCACAACACGATTAGGCGAAGTTTTACAACCGCCGACGTCGAGAAATTCCTGAATCCAAAGTGGGCTCTCGAGTACTCGTAAACCCGCATTGGCTGGAATGGGTGAGTCGAAAGGGGAGGGTGCGTGTTTGACCTGGACCACCTGAATCCCAACAAAGAGACCTCGAAGCTTGGGAAACGCATAACGATGACGGATACCCGAGAACACCGGATCAAAACCGAGGAATATGAAGTGGAAAAAATAGTTGGAAAAAAAAATGATAAACGGCGAAGACAAGATATTTGGCTAGTGCAATGGAAAGGTACGTGGGCACTTGGCAGATCCGCAAGGACTTACGAAGCGCTCCTGAGATGCTGCGAGCGTTCGCGAAGTCGCAGACGGGAGCTTAGGAGCTCCGCCAACCTAAATTTATACAAGCCCTTCTCAGGATACCCCCCGGCTTCAGCGTCGGCCCGAATATACCCCTGCGAGTCTCAGCTGACTCACAGATAGATAAGGCCCTCAGTCGGTGATCTCTTTGCTCCTCCTTCTTCTCTGTCTCCCATTTCCGATCCTTGACGTTGCGTTCCGCGATGTGCTTAGTCTTCGCGAATATTGGGTGGCTGGTGGATTTCCCGAGTGCCTGTAGTTCACGGATATCCGGTTCTGTGGGACTCGAATATACTCCTACCTATACGACTCCATTGGAGGAGAGATCATTCCCATTTGGACCATGAGAGGCGACGCTCTCTTTTGCACTTTAAGTGGATCGTCTGCGAATGGTACGCCGAGCTCTACACCGCTCGACGTGCTGGACTTTGCGGAACCGCTCCCATCTCTGTTGAAGAAATCAATGCCGCCCGTCATAACCGCCCGTCATAACCAAGGCATTGAATTTCACCAAGTCACCCGTCTAGTATAACCCAAAGGAACACTGGCTTGAATGGGTTCCCGTTTCGTCTGCTTCTTCCATGTTTGAGAGACTTGACGAAGATATCATTGGTTTCCTGTTTAACGACGACCCTGTGGCGACGGTGGGCCAGCATGGCAACGTCTACGCGAATTCGAGTGAGGACGAGCACAACGTACCCCGCAAATTATATGCAGGATGCTACCTACACGAAACCTGGATGACCACCGCGATTGAAATGGCCAAGCGTTTGCATTCCATCGCCCTGACGCTGGCCTCCCGCACTGAGTTTTACTCCCGCGGTCCGACGGCCGAAATGGGCCCGGTTCCCACAGCTTTGGACGAAGGCTCTCTGCTCCAGCTTCAAACCTCCGAAGAAGGAGCACAGGTAGCAGCGACCAATGCTAAGCGAATGATACTCAGTTCCTTAAGTTTCATCGCCTGGTTTCAGAGCGTAAACTAAAGAACGGTTA
Source organism: Mycena leptocephala (assembly GCA_029378395.1). Lineage (NCBI taxonomy): Eukaryota > Fungi > Basidiomycota > Agaricomycetes > Agaricales > Mycenaceae > Mycena > Mycena leptocephala. The sequence continues at coordinate 132,705 of JARJLF010000477.1, forward strand.
ATGATTCCATCAGGCGTGTCACCCGACCAATGCGAGGGCCCTGATCTTTGTATTTAAGGACCGCTTCGATATCAAGCCATCGACACTCACATGTCTCAACACACGCCCACCCCGCTCGATGAGACGCTGTACCAGGTACATCCGCTCTTCATAGCCATTGAAATCCCAAGTCAACGCCATCCAGGAGGAGGACGTCGCATTCATCAAGGAGCAGACTGGAATTGCTGATCCAGATGCCTTGAAAAAACATGTTATCGACGTCCAAAAGAAAGCATACGCGGTAGGGTTTTGACTATGAGTTAATGTCGAGAAATCTGACGTTAGCTTTTCAGCTCCATTGGTTCCCCTGTATCCGCAAGTTCGAGTTCGTAATGTGACGGTGCTTTTGGCTGAACACAGATCGACCACACTTATTTCGGCGAATTCAGGACACAGATCTCAACACTTCCGGCCTACCGAGAGGTTCTAAAGTTAGGCCGAGAGCGGGAAGGCGCCATCTTTTTGGATCTCGGATGTTGCTGTCAGTATAATTCTGGACTCTTCCGCACGATTGAAAGACTTTCCAGGCGGCACGGACATCAGAAAGGTCGCCCGTGATGGATTTCCCATAGATAACTTGATAGCGAGCGACATTATAGCTGGTATTGATTTAATCGAGAGTCGTCTAACTCTGTGTTTATTTGCATTTTGCATGCAGATTTCTGGGATATTGGCCATGAGCTGTTCCAGTCAACTCCAAAAACGTTCCCTGTCGTGTTTCTCCCGGGCGATGCACTGGACCCCAAATTTCTTGAACCATCCCCGCCACTCACCGCTCCGTCCAAAGACAGCGAGTCCCCCCACCGTTGATATCTTTGACTTCCCTGACGCCGTTGCTTGGGCACGTCTCTGTGATTCACATATCATCGGTTTTTCACCTGTTCTCTGAAAAACGACAGCTCCACCTTGCGCGCGCTCTAGGGGGGCTGCTCTCCCCCCGCTCCGGGTCGATGATTTTTGGTTGTCACATTGCGCAGCGCTCCAAGGGTTTCGGATTGCCTTTGCTTGCCGCCTCTGACGGGCGCTCGATGTTCTGTCACTCCCCTGAATCGTGGCTTGAAATGTGGGAAAGCATGTTCCCCCAGGGAACTATGAAGGTTAATGCTGAATGGCAGAGGACGACGTTGTATGATGGCCTGCATTGGGACTGGTTGGCGTGGTCTGTAACCAGGATTTGAATTTGTACGCCATTCCGATAAATAGTTTGACGGTGGCAGCTTCGAAAATTTTCTGAAATATTGGCCCATGTGACGTGTGACGTCCGAATTGAATGAAACTCTACAGTATGTATCTTCCTCTCTCACCCCACATCTGATGGCACATCCACTGCTCTAACCCTTACACGCGCACAATCAAGTGAAGGATTCAGGCGGCTGGTAGGCTATCCTCTTCACTTGAGGCGTTCCAAGTCGCTCGCATCGAACTTGAGACAGCTGCTGCGCCCGACTCCTCGGTCTGGGAAGCAAATAGCTATCGGTATTTTCGTCCCGAATATATTTTAGCGCAAAGCACACCCACATATCTGCGCCTCATGATCATGTGTCGGCCACTCTTGATTTCTCGGTCGATAACACTGCTTTCAACTCGGCTGGACATCGTCATGGATGGAACACAGCCTACTCTGTTACTTGTAACCTGACTCCATAGTCTTCGATTTCTTCACTGCGCATGAGCTACTCGCGTCGAGGCACAGTCAAACCGCGCTCGTAGTGTATTCCTGAAACCGGCACTAACGCGGTGCATGTCAACATTCCTGCGCGTGTCTCAATCAGATGTCGGACTTCTCTTCATTCCTACTGGGTTTCAATATCGCGTCTTCATCTTTCCGAGTCTAACCGCTGCGCTCTACTGCCTTTGTATTTGACTAGCTGAGGTACGCGTATTCACTGCTGCGCTCCATTCAAAGCGAAAACTCGAGGTTCATCTCGCGGCATCAATAATATTCGTACAATTGACTTGCCAAACTTCCCGTCGCATATAGGGTTCGTACTACTGTTCACTCAGATTACAACTCTTATGGGACATGCAGAGATATTCATCCGCCGCTGCAAACGGCTCCCTGGCGGATTTTCAGAAATTGGCTACACTGTGCACCAAAAAACCGTGCCCCGAACCGCAACTCTTCCTCCCCATGTTCTACAGCAATATAGATCCCGAACAATCCCTACCCCCAGTCAACTCGATTCCGGGATCGAATTTACCTCATTAATTGCGGTGGCAATGATGTCTTTAGAGGGAATCGTCGACCTGCGGCTATACGGGTATCGCTGGGACGACGCGACTGCTGTAGAACTATGGCCCCGGATCTGGAACTGGGTCCATTTTCTGAACGTCTATGTCGAAACTGTCGCGCCATTCATTCCCATGTCGTTCGAGGAGACCTAGAAGATCTACATAAAGCTTATGGTCGATTTTCAGGGCAACCCGGCAACGGCTAGCCTGGTCAGTGAAACTCCGGGTGTTCGGGCGGTGATCGCGCGAGCCTGGGGTGTCTACCTCAACGACGAGCGTAACGTTGACGAACCTGGTGTTGCTGGTGTCATTCAATTCATAAATCGTGATATCCAGTCTGCTCATCCGCCCAATATACAAGAATACACCGATGGCGCCGGGGGCCTCGACAGATTTGCCATGTGCGTTTTCTACCACATTGATCGCGTTCTACGCCGGCCACACGGTTATCCTGTTTCGAACACGACGGTATTCCTCCTCAAGGGGCTGCTGCGCCTATCACAGGGAGGATTGGCAGTTTTTCACCGGCCAAAAATGTGAAATACAACCAATTTACAATGCACGCCGCATTTTTGAGCAGGCAAAATTCTGAAAACATTAAAGATATTTTCTTCATGGTGATCAGGCCAACGTGATGAACACATTTCAAATATGTTATCAATATTTATAGAAAGTCATTCAAGAAGACCTTGACATATTTTCTGTATGTGTGGCCAGAGCATATATGATAGAAGTTCACTTCAAAAATTTGGTTCAATTTGGAACCAGGTTCAAGCACTACGGGTAACCTGCTTTCGCCTCAACATTTTGGCTGCTGTGGGTCCCCCGGTAAGATTCAACCATCGCCCTAATGTCCAGGGAAATGGACCAAAAATGGTGAGCCAACTTTGTGATACTTGAAAAAGAAAGTTGCGGCAGCGGCACTCGAAAGAAAAAAAGTTGCGGCAGATCGAAGTGTGCTGCAAGTATTTCCGGATTCTCCAAAAGGCCTAAAAGTTGCGGCAAAGGCGTCAAAATCAAGAAAAACGTTGCGAATGACAAAAAAAAGTTGCGGCGGAATAAATGTGCATTTTGACCGCCATAGAGTCCCGAGTAAAGGCCGTGGCTACCTTTATATCAACAAACATGATGCCAAGGGTAACAGAAAAATGAGCTCAAAACAGCGAGACCTAGATGCATTACATATACTACACCCCCCCCCCCCCCCCCCCCCCCCCCTGCAGTAACTTTCTCATACCTTGGCCTTACCTTGCCCAATTGCTGAAGTCGCTTCAGATTTGGAATTTCAATAGTTTGTATTTTTTAATAATCCAAGGATTGTGGAAATCAGCCAAGATTTGAGCAAGATACGAGGCCAACTACAACAAGGGGGGTTGTAGCAGGATTGTTACTAAGGTCCGGCTGTACGTGTGTTGTTGTACATGTTTCATGTTCACCTGGAGTCTAATTGCGCACCGCTGCCCGTCCTCGTCTCGAATGTATATCTATATCCTGCGCACCACATTGGTATAAAGAATAACAATCACCTTCGTTTGCATCCATCCATCAAAAACTCCTCGGCGTGGTCATGCCGAAGCAGCATAAAATAAAAGGCAATTACAATACATGTAGATCGTCCGAATTATATCTCCTTAGATAAAATTAACCAGAGCTCAGGATCACTTGGAGTGCATTCTAAGGGCAAAGTACAGCCTACGAAGCCAAAGCCATTAGTCCAACAGAAGAAAGAAGACGGGGTAGAGTGACGCACGCAGTGCGATAGAGGATCGTAATGCCGATGATAATCACCGCCCATTTTCCGTACGAGATATCCCCAATCTCGAGGTAGCCAAGTATGTCCGCGCCGGAGACGGTACACGTCTCGGGCGTCGACGATGGGTAGGCGCACACGCAGGAACCGTTGACGAGCGTCCCGCACTGGAAGGTCAGCTCGCGCAAGTCGGACTGCAATGCGAATCGTGAGATGAGATTAACGGGATCGCGGGCGGCGGGAGCCAAAGCAACAAAAGGGAGGGGCCGCGACGTACGTTGGTGAGTAGCTCGAAGGCGTAGCGCTGGTAATCCATGTAGTGGAACGTGTAGAACCAAAAGCGGGGGAGCGATCGTGCCTTGATGCTGGGGATGGATGTGAGGTCCCGCTGTACACGGCTTAAAATCAGTCTGGCTCACAAGTATCCGCCGACGCTCATCCAGAACCCGTTAACGCTAAGAGAAAGTCAGTCCTGATTTCCGGGTCTCGTGCAGGAAGCTAATCACAAGGCGCCAATGGCCAACGCAGCGACGAAGATGGGCATCAGGGCCGCGACGACCACCATCTGGCTCTCGGCTGCAAGGATGGCGAGGTACAGGAAGATCAGGAAGCGGAAGAAAGCGTCGCCCCCGGGATGAAGGCCCTAAAACGCACCAGGTCAGCAATCAATCATCATGATTCATTTTCATAGAACAAACATACGATGGCCCAGTAGGATATCAGGGTGAACAGGAGCGTGCAGATGAACAAGAAGGGCATGTTGACGAGCGTGTTGGACAGGACAAAGGGGAGCGTCGAGTACAGCCCGTTTTTCGTTTCCCGATAGTATACCGAGCGTTCCTCGAGGACTGAATAGGGGTCAGGATGGACGGTAAATGGAATGAATGAATCATCGTACATCCGGGAATTCCAGCGACAGACATCTGGCGAGGCTCAGAATGTGGACTGTGAATTTTGAGGAAGGAGCGCTTACAAAGGCAAGAAATGCGACACTGAAGAAATGTACCGAGAGTCGATCGTTTATCGTCGAATCGTCGGTGCCGAGTTGGATCCAAATGGTACTGAGGAGATAGCAAGTCAGGAAGCGGACAGTCTTCCAAATGACCAAGACCTACGCGAGCATCAGCCCCATCCCTACAATTCAAAGTGAACAAGGAAAATAAACGAAATTTGATAAGACGACGCACCTGCGTACATACCAACCCGGACGCCATATGCAAGCAAATTCCGCGAATAATTGATCGCCGTCCGTTGAGACAGAACCATCGTGTTCCAGAACAACGTCGTGAGCACCCCAGCCTTTCCATCTTCTGCTTCCGGCACGAGCAGCGAGCTAGAACCCTCTGGCCGTAAAACAATTTCCGGGAGCGAGGGGTTCGTCGACAGATAGAACTGGCGGAATGCCCGGGCGCCGGTGTATGCCTCGCGTCCCGCGGCCCCCGCAAAGTCGTTGTTGAGGAAGTTCATGGCATGATCGGATGGGTTGGTCTGAGGACGCCGTTAATAAGTGCGGCGCGGATACGAGCTACTCAGTGCGACTCACGAATTTGCCTACAGGATAGCCCCAGCGCTCGAGGAAGCGCTCAAGGTCGCTGACCTTGCCTGAGAAGCAAGTGCTGCCCTCCGCGAGCATCAGGAGGTTCGTGAACTGTGCAAGGGTCTCGAGTGATGGCTGGTGGATGGTCGCGATCACGATCATCCCTTCTGAGATCGCCAGCGTGCGGATGGCCGCCATGACTTCCCGTGCAGATGTACTGTCAAGCTAAATTGCGAAAGGTCAGCTTCGTGAACGGACATGAGAGGAAGAACGTACGCCAGAAGTAACCTCGTCCAGCAGCAGAATCCGACTAGAACATATTTGATAAGTAATTAAAGCACAGAAATGAACATATCCACGGACGGGAATGTGACCATCGCGCACGCAGCCGTGACACGACGCTTTTGGCCTGTTCGAATACGATCAGGAAGGCGGGGCAACTAGGTAATAGACACATACCGCCGGAAATTCCGCGAGAGATGGGAGTGCCGATTCGCTGGTGGGCACACGATTGCAAGCCGAGGGTGGTGAGGACGCGGTCGACTCGAGTTGCGATCTCTCGCCGCGACAGCAGTGGCAGACTTGGAAGGTCAGAATCAGATTCGCAAAACCAGACATGTTTAGGACGCACTGTAGTCGCAGAGCATATGACACGCTCTCATGAACAGTCAGAACTCCAAGCAAGGCGTCCTCTTGCTCGACGAAGGTGGACATTTGGTGCATAGTCTTGGCATTTATTAGTTCGCCATTGAGACTAACCTGCGATGAGGATCGGTCATCTCCGGGTGACCGATAATCGAAAGGTGGAAAGTTTACCACTGCGCCGTCCATCGGAGTTTTGCGGAATGCCATGAGATCGAGAAGGGTGCTCTTGCCTAAGGAAGATCAGTTGGATGGGAATATGGAGCGCGTGTTTTGACACACCTGCTCCAGAAGGACCCTATTGGACGCGGCGTGAATAGGTCCTGTGAGTAAAAGGAGCACGACTGACCATGATGGCAAGCAACTCGCCGGCCTTGACCGCCACTGAGACATCGTCAACCAGCAGCTTGCCCTTGCTTCGTTTGGTGTCAATTTGATAGCTGAGGTGGAGAAAGGAGAGTGTAGATCCAGAGGAGTTTACTTTAAAAAGCAATGACTTTTCGGTCTCGGATTGGGAAGCGAACCTCGCCATGGTGGTGGCAGGTAGTGGATTATGAGAGCAGGGATGCGCGCTGTGTCTTATAAAAGCGTGCCTTGGCCAAGTCAATGAGACGGTAGATCATTATCGATTCTGGCAAGTGTGTGCAGCAGGCAAAAGACGAACCGGAAGCAAGAAAACCCCGGGAGATCTGCGTTTCAGCCTCCAGAAGATATGGAATTGCATCGCCATAGCCTCAGTTATGTCCGGAAATTCCGAATTATCTTGGCGTTTAGGAGAGATTCGAGGGTACGTCCCTTGGTTGTCACCGACAAATCTGGAGCTTGGCCTTTGCTTGCGACCGACAAGTTCGGTAATGAAGTTCGGTCGCAAGATGGCACAGTGGCTGTGTACGCTTAGCAACCACCTGGCAGGAGGCCTCACACGAGGCGTCGGCTTGGCGCCGGCTGTGCAATCGATATCGGCTGTTTTTTTCGCCTTGTCTCAACCTTGTTAGAGAATGATTTTGCGACTGCAAAACCGATTCACTTTTGGTGCCTAGAATGTCACGGCAAAGGCCGATTTCGATTATCGATATTGTTTGGTTGAAATCTCGCCGGCAGCTGCAGGTACACAATGATCAAGTCCTGGCTCAGTCCAAGAATTTTAGCTGAGTTACTATATCACGAGATATGCGCTCCCAGTCTAACGTATTCGTGCTGGTCGGCAGCCAGAAGGAGCACGCGCACGAAAGTAGGTGACTCCGAGATATCTCTTATGTTAGATGTGGTTCTGTCGAGGCTCGAGTCCAGCCTGTCGTACCGAAAGAATTTGTGTCGGTAGACAGGCTGGTCGATCGGAGTTTGGTTTGCCGATACGCGCGGGTTACTATAAAAGGCTAATTAGTCAGCAATACCCGCCCTCAATCCAATTATTATGAACCCTCTAAATTATGACATAGGCGGTGTCTAGACAATATATAAAGGTGTTGGGAGTTTATCCGAACAGAAAATACGCAGTACTGGGTGACTTTCCATAAGCATAAACAATTCTAGGAGCATTATTTTCAAGCTTTCCGAGACGATGCCGAGACAGCTGTCGGGACCCCATCAACCGGGGAGAGACGATTTAATGCGAATTTATTATAATCTGGAGGGGGGGTCCTTACCCCCCCTCCAGATAAGGACCCCCCCTCCAGATTTTATTAAATGGAATAAACGGTTTTGGGCAACGAGGATGTGATGCTCGTCTCAAACATGTACTTTGAGCTCTCCATTGGGGGCCAAAAAAATGCATACCCCTACAGACGACCTCTGGATCCCCTCCCGACCTTCGTTTGGGCAGCAGCGTGAGGTTGATTATTTTATTGTTTTCTTATGGGAACTCAAGCACGAAATCCTCGACTTGAATTTCTAGCCTTTGATCCCATCGCTGGCACTCTCAAAGAAGCTCAGAGAATAATCTATGCTTATGGAAAGTCACCCACTCATCTCACAGACAATATTTCTAAACTTTTGATGGATCTTTGCTGTTGTTAGGCTGCAGCTCCGGCCCGCCAAAATTCTGCTTACAAATAGCCTTTTATGGTAACTCGCGCGTTATGGCATTTTAAACTCCGATCGACCGGTCTGTCTATCGACAGGATTCATAAACAGACGGTCACCGGTCTAGGTTCTGTCCAACAGATGAATACGCTCGCCGCCACGAAACTGACTCCTCCAAAAACTCAGAGTCAAAGTCAGTAAAATCTTCTGTATCAAGATCACAGGCTAGGTAAATGTTGATGGATTGAAAAGAAATAAAAAATTGAGCTCATAAGTCGGGTCCAGAACAGCCAGAAACCCGTACCGCTACGCAAAGGGTCGATACGATGTGGCTTTGAATATTCCACTGACTATTCCGGAGTTCCGAGCCTAGCCTGTCTGATCTTGGTCTGATCCTACCACTACATCGTTGATGAAATTGAATTGTTGTGTAGGCGCAATTGGAGAGGGACACCCAGAGGAATTACAGAAGGCTGAACTCCACCACTCTTGAGGTCGTTTCGACTGTGCGTCACATACAGCCACTCGTGCCGCCAATGGCGTTCAAACCCGTTCTGCATGTGTCTGCACGCGCTAACTATATTATTGGGGATATGGATAATGTGTATCTCCCCGTATAGCATGTTTGCCCCGCCGTTTTGTACCAAAAAACGGAGGCCGAGTCCGCGCCACAACCACAGGTCGTTGAATTCACTGACAAAGTTTGTTAGAAGTTATTAGGCAGTTTGTGTGTTCCCATCTCAACCGAGCTTGCGCCCTTCCGCATCAATTCCTTTTACCTTGAGAGTATATCCCGCCATAGAAAATCTACCATCGAAATGGGAGCGATGGTTCACCGTCAGGCACATCTTCATGCCGTTATCTTGCAGTGGACAAGTACCACCGCTGAATTCCCATGATGTCTTATGAAAAGGATGTGAAAAGGATTCAAATTCCGTGTGGCCCCGGAGCCCCACCAAGGAGCGGCCCCGAGCCCAAATGCGACTGCAACAACCCAACCTGTTCGTCTCCCACCGATTTGAGGGTGGGGATATCGATGGTGGAGTCTCCGACGCCTGGTGTGACGCGGGTTCCAAAGACAAGGTCTACGAAAAAATGAATGTTCATGATGAATGGGACTCGATATAAATAGGTCAAGGGAGAAAATGAAACTTACATAGAACATTGAGCGAGGTGTGCCCCTGGTTTGCACTGAGATTTTCGTTCGGGAAACAGGTCTGGGCAAGCAGCAAGGAGGCATCGCCAATTACTTGAGGTGTGGCACCACTAACGAATACAATTTATCAGCTAAAACTCAGCGTGAAGCTGACAGATGTCAAAAATGCACACACTTGGTGTCCCCGAAGATACCATATAGCATCTGCCCGTTGCAGAGAATTGCCCCGACAGCGTTGGGCTGGATGATATTGGGGCCAACCGACTCAAAAAAGCTCGCTGGGAGGACGAAGTATGGGACTTGCGTAGCGTCTAGATGGCCGAAGGAAGCTTGAGGTTGGCCTGAAGGGTCATCCTAAATTTCGTCGGTCAGTTGAGAATAAAATCGAACAAAGGTATCAATGCACCGAACACCCCGCCTACATGACGAGTCTAATCAAAATCGAATGACCGCGATGAGTGTGGTACGTACAACGCCATCGCAGTCCACATCCATGTCCGCGAAGAAATAAAACGCAGAGACGACGCCGAAGTTAAACCAGTCGCCGTAAATGGTGACATCCACGGCGGAAGCCGCGTTGTGGGGGAACGAAGCCATGGGAACCTGATTATCCCCTAGCGCGGCGAGGTAGATTCCGCCGATGTTGGCTGCGGGATCAGCGCGAAAGCCAACGTCGCGGGTTGTAAGGTTACGCGGCGGCTGGGGCGCCGCGGTTGCGAACGAAAGGAGGGAAGGGAAGAAGAAGAAGAAGCAGATCTTCATAGTGCAGACGAGGACAATAAATCAATGAGGGAAAGGCACCAATAAACACGGCTTATAAAGTCGACAGAGTCCTCACCGAAACTATGGATGTGGTTGCGGATACGGACTTCACGGATTTCCCGGGCGACAACCTAGGACCGTCGATGGTCCATCAAACGTTAGAACCGCCATATCCTCGTGCGATGAGGTGTCTGGAGGGTTTGTTGAATTTGACTGCTATGCGCCGCCGTCAAAAAAAGTCCGGGTATCAGCGAGTGAGCAGGAGATAGCATTTTGAGAGACTCAGACTTGCTTTTAACTGCTATCTGCAGACATCGCCTCCAATCCTAGTTGCCAATAGATCTGCACCAAGGCCACGCATAAATATAACCATTGGCACAGCGTAGATGGCAGACCGTCCCCCCGACTCGACCGCACTCCGCTTGAAGAGGAGAGAGCATCGAGATTCAGATTTAGAGGGGATACGGTCTACGCAGAAGGCAACGCCCACGGGGACCAAACAAACGTCCGCGCGCGGAACGGGAGGAAGGACGACGCCGGAACTTTCACAAATAACGTGTGGGCGAATCACACCTGATGAAATTTGACTAAACCACTGCCACTGTCTAGTCAAGTGCGAATGCGAATGAGATGCAAGGCATAACCATGTGAGTCTTTCCGAGCCGCTGTAGTCGCAATTTCCGAGCTAGGCGGTATCTTGACGCCGGTCGCACACGAAAAAAAAAAAAAAGAGGAGAAAATGTGAAATAAGATTTCATGGACGCGTATGCACGGCACAGTAGCGCAGCGTAAATGGCAGACCGTCCCTCCGATGTCCCTTCCACACATGGGTCGGTGTCGTACCTCGAGTCAAACGGGCCCTGCGAGAAGCAACAACTTCAAACAAGGGTCAGAGGGGATCTCACGTCCCAGATCCGCAAATCCACGAAGAAGACAGCGCGTGTGGAACCAGAAAAGCATCCACGCGTTCAATGCGGAACAGAGGGAGGGAAGAGAAGGGACAGAGATGAGCGGAAGAAAGACACGGGGATTCAGAACGCGGACTGTCGTCGGGGGACATAGGTCGGGAAGCAGCGCTAGGAAGGAAGGGATGTCACGTCGATGTGAAGCATCTGCACGAAAGGGGGATGTTGGGAATGACAAAGCCCGCAGATGCAGTAAATCCGCCATTCCCGATGCAGAGCTCCGCTCGCTTGGGCGCAGATGAGGAGAGGTCCAGGAAAAGCCGGAGAGGAGTAAGAAAGAGGGCGTGCAGGATGGAAGAAGGCAGGGGAAAACCCGCTTAATGAATAGCAACGACGTGGGAGGCGGATCAGACGACGAATTATCCGTCCGCAGCTGAAGTGGAAGGGAGAACGAGGACACGCACCTCCGATATCCAGACAAGCAAGAATTATGTCCGTGCTGGCGCGATTCAGGTCCACGGGTGCGAAGGGCAGCGGCAACTGAGGTGAAGATCAGATACCGATATCGTATCAAGCGGGGGCAGCGTACCGTCGACCCAAATCCCAGGTGGGGCGCAGCGCCATGTAATCGCGCCGGGCAAGACGGGCAGGAGAGAAGAGCCACCGTTGGGGGTGCGATACCGGTCCCGCTCTGCGCTCGTTGGTTCGATAAGGGTCTTGGGACAATGAGCGGCAAGCAATTCAATGGCGCGCAGAGTACGCATATAAGTTTGTGCGGTGGCGTGGTCTGGGTTCTGGGGTTGACTTTGTTCTTTGTTTCGCCGACGTGTGCGAGCCGACTGATGAGATAGGGGCAGTAACGTGTGCTTTGCGTCACGAGCACACAGATCGCGGGAGATCGCGTGGAATAACGGGAAGCGAAAGGAGAGACGAGGGTGGAGACAGTTCGGATGTGGTAAGACGGTGATGTATTGTGAGGAAGATCGCTGGAGCTGAGATGTTGAGGACGGTGCGTAGACAATAACAGTTGGGGGAGCTGGATGAGGTGGGTCATTCTGGACGCAGAAGAGGTGGCACGAGCAGCATTGGAGTACGACAACCAAGATTGCGGACGCAATTGTACTGGCAGAACTTGGGCAGAACTCTTGAGGTGCGTGCAGAGCATTAGCGCAGCGCAGAAAGGAACCCCGACGACCGCTACGGCGATGACACCGACGTACGCCCCGGTCGAGAAGCGTCGGCCAGCCCAACGACCGCACACATACGAAACCCAGAACGAGGTGCGAAAACGGAAGAGAGAGGGCGTTTATTTGACCTAGTTTGCTTGAGTTTGGTCCGGCGTCATCATAAAGCTGTTAGAGTGTGTTCGGCTGCAAGATCCTGCATCTGCATACCCTTTTTTAGTAGTCGTGGGAAGATCCAGAGGATATCCGCCCGTGTCACATCGATGCTTGATGCCACGCCATCTGTATGTCGGGAACACGTCGGGATGAGAGTCGGGATCCCGCCTTTCCACTCTGTGCTCTCAAATTGGGTAGTTTTGTGATCCAAAGGTGAGCAAGGTTCAAAGTCACCGAGGAAAAGAGTTATCCGCACAAATCGCTGTATTTTAGAGGTAAAAAGGCGTCTCGCTTCAATCGGCCAGCGCCGTCGACAACGCTGAGCGCTTATTTGGCAACATCCGAAGAAATCCGAACGACGTCTGGGCTTATGATGTGACAAAAGTTGGATCTCCCTTATAAGGAAATTTCACTTGGATCTGCATCTGCATCTTGCAGCCGAACAGGCTCTTAGGTCGGCGCTTGTTTGCACTTGGTCTTCCATCACCATCGGTCCATCGCCGACCCACCATGGACAGAGAACTGCGTGAGAATCCTGAATCCACCTCCCACTGGAACCCCGCGGATTCTGCATCTGTAGCGTCAGCTTATTCTCACTACATTCACCGTTCATGTCTCATCATGGCGCCTAATCCAGATTGGGCGCCCTTTTCTCTGGCTCGCAGCACTTCGCTGTGGCAGTGTGGCCGGCGGTACCTTCACAAGCATCACCAACATTCAAACTGCTGCGCCGCCCATGCCTGCATGCATTAGCAATACATTTTAATGCGGACTTCCGAACAATTCCCCTCGGAGACATATGTCTCCAAGACGAAATAAGATTGGAAACAGGAACGCGTACCATCGGCCACCTACCCGATCGAGGCTCAGTGCGTCGATATACTCCGCCAGAGTAGGTCTAGAGGGGAATATGACAGTGGCCATGTACACTGGGGCTAGCGCAGAGGAAGTGAGATTCCGCTTTCCCGGTATCTGCCCATATCAATCCTTCCAGGACTGGTGGGAGGATATTACGCGATGCTCACGGCTTCGGTAAGAGGAAATCGAAACAGCTCTTGCGATCTTGATCGGTTTCCTGTTAGCCATCCGTACTTCATTCAACTCTGCGGTTTCACAACTTCGCCGACCATGCGTGCTACAGTTTTTTTACGACGGTAAGTATACCGGGGATGTTTTCAGGACGACTGGCAGCGCATGATCTTCAATTAGATTTGATACCTTTTCGACATTTCCTGGAACTCTATCGCGATTCACCTATCCTGACCGTATACATCTGGGGCTACTGTGTATGTGCCCCTTATATTACCCTCTTGCTGAACTCGGGAATTCGCCTACAGGCCATGGAGTTCAGAGTATGAAAACGTCGTCTATCTTCTGGTCGGCCCGCTGACACTATCCCAGGATGCGCAAACATATTTTCAATCTGTCGTTCAAGAATCATTGGTGAGTTCAGTCAGTTGTTGGAAGCACCACTGACTTTCGAATATCAATGACTCAGACGGCGCGGAAATGCACATTTTGGATACGTCATTCACCTGGTTGGCTGTGCACAGACCTCGTACCCAGCACTAACATCCGCACCTACATGTACATTTGGATGTGATAACCCACCCACAGGGAATCACTTACTTGACCGCCCCAAACCGAAAGGTCACGGTCATTAATTCCCTGAACGCAGAACAGTTTCATTCAATATGTTATTGGAATTTATCAAGGCGCAGAACCATCAGCGTATCCACCAATGAGACAGCGACTCTGGGTGCCATACTCGCTTATTCCTCGAACAAACAACTTGAAGTCTCGGCTGAGATTGCATTCTTGCCGGATGTAGGCATTTACAGACCCGGTTGGTACGGAGCCGAGGGAGAGGTCATGAATGACGGCTGGCGACCGTGATTCCTTTTTCTTGTCATGAGAGTGAAATATGGTACTCATGTTCACTTGAGTTTCAACTTCAGTGTTTTCTTGGGCAGTACCCTCTTGCTAAACATGTGGTACCCCAGTTTGCTGTCCCACTCATGGATTAGTCAGGCAAATCACATTTTCAACCGTCTCGGAATCATGCCAAGTTTCAATGATTATGGGGCGTTTCTAGTCGTCCATCCATCCTTGATCTTAGTTCTCCCTGCAACGATGGTTGAAATAGTCGTTGTGGAGTAGATCTCTTTCCAGATTCGAATTTCGGCGACTACCGACGACCGCCCGCGGGGTTATCTATTTATTTACCCAGCAAAAGATCTCCGGGCCGGACCAACATCATTCAGATGATCGGACTGTCCTGCATATTGGTCTTTCGATCCATCGGGCCAGGATCGTCTCAGCACAGAAGACGCTTCACGTGTCGGATTTCCTGCTCTTCAGCTCATCACGGATTCGAAGTCTGGGCTTGGTCTTGGGATGCTAGCGTGTTGGGCCGAATTCACAAGGCCAAAGGTTTTGATCCCGATAGTCAGGACGTCGCGCAGCATCTTGAGCAGCCACTTTATCGAATATCCCCAGAGACCACCCTCCTGCTTATGCACATGCACGGCGAGCCACACCACTCCCATTCCCACTGAAACCTGTGTTCTATCTGATAGATGATGAAATAGTGGATACTGATACTGAGAAATCTTGCTCAGAGGAAGACGATTCCAGCGGGGCATCCAAACTGCACCACGAAATCTAGACTTTTAAATTGATAATAAAGATTCAGTTGACGCTCATGGTTTTTAGTGCAGTATTCTGGGTGTACGAGCATGCGTGAAGCGGAAGGGATAGGAAAGCACGGCGTGTTGAATTTGGCGTGCGTAGAGCCGGTGGAAGGGGGTATCTGAAGTGCTGCATGGTTTCGTTGTCAAGCTGTCATAATTTCAAGCCGTTCATTCATAATAACTCAAGTACTATCCATCTATTATGGATCTCAGTGGAAGTCTCGGGCACCCCTTCGGTCCCAATACCTACAACTGCATCGTATTTTCCACATGACATGGACTCGGTAATGAGAATTCTGCTGCCCGTTTCAATTTGAATTCCGCTGGAGGAATGACGAGGACACAGCCTTTGGCTGCTGGTATTCCCACCGCCATCCGCTTCAGCCACGGCAATGCCGACGCGGTTGAGCAAACCGAGGGTCTTTGTTACCGCCAATGCAAATGCGCACCACCTGCAATTACATTCGCCCTTCACTGCGGCGCGTGCGCGAGATCGCCTTGTCCCATTCCACACGCCGTAACTCTTCTGGCTGCGGCGGAGTCGCGGATTCAACCTGTATTACAGCGTCGCCCGAGGTGTAGTCAAAAATCGTCATATACTGGTCGCTTCGTTACTGTCTAAACCGGATAGAATTTGGTAGTGCTTCGAGTATAACATACCCGAAGAGAAACGGGAAGGCGAGAAAAATTCTGCGGCCGAAGAGTCATGCATGTGTCGGCTCGAATATCGACGGCGGTATGTGATATTTTTGACTGAAACGCTCGGCTGTGAGTCGTTTCCAACCAATCGGGTTGCCGCCGTCTTGCGAGGAATCACTCTCTTTATAAAATTAAGCCTCCGAAGCCGTATCTCCATATAGTTAAATTGCGCAGCATGACTAAAGCACGGCAGATTAGCGCCATCCAACGGCATGCACAAATCAATCATTCACTTGCGTTCCGTGGTGTTGTCAGGCGCATTCAAAAGCGTGGGCCAACAGCGGCCGATCCGCGGTCGTAAACCTGTGTCGGCAGTGACTCGGCACAGGTCTGGAATCGGTTGGCCATCGTTAACGGATGTCAATCTCTCTTGCCGAAGGGGCCGCAGAATGCAATAATTATATTCAGCTCTGCTCGCATTCCGAGCCGCAGAGTGCTCAATGGCTGGCTCAATGGTGGAAATGCCGTGCGGCTTTTTGGTTTTTGGCTCGAGTGGTATTCTGGCAATGTGGGGCGCAGTGGGGAGGGATACGGGGTATCTCCGCAGGCAGCTTTGTGCAGCCGCATGCGGCTTGCGCAAGCTCTCTATTTACTGCACTCCTCGGCTTTGCATGTATTCACTAGAGTTGCAGTCAGACACATCGTTTACTCCAGCTTTACCACATTTCTGAGTCGGACATTTCAAAACAACCTTCTCAGAGAGCACTCTACAAAAAGTCGCAAACAAAGAAGGTGAGTAAGTGGGAGCCGGCGCTTCGCGCCGGCGACCGCTTGTTTGTTCTAAGATCTCTCTTGGGTTGTATAACATATTTGACCGTTGTGTTTGGGTCCTCATCCTCGCTTTTCGCATTTCTGCTACTGCAGCTGTAGAGTTGAGTACGCAGGCTACGACACTGAATTTGAATGAAATTTCCAGGAGGGAAAAGGAAACAACCTGCATGCTCTACCAGTGTTTTTTCAGTTTCGTCTCACATTTTCCAAGTTTTTCCTGGCGGCATTTACTGCTATTTGCGGAACATAAGGTACGGATCATTTTTTCTAACAAAAAAGCTGTTTCCACTAATGCCCCAATATCTCACTCAGTTCTGTACCGAATGTCTTGAAGTAACCAGAAATCAATTTCTACAGATGTTCTACAGTGCTTAGACTGTTTAAAATATTTATTTTCCCTGTTGATGGCTCTGTAAGCAAAATCCGGTGATTCTTCACTGTTGACCCTATTTGAAGGGGAGAACCACCTGGTATGTCCCAAAGGTTTGTCTGAGTATTCTTAGATGTCGTATGCATTGCACTGGCTGGTTAAATAGGGAAACTACGTGCTTTATACTCTACAGATGGCATGTTAAAATTGATGGATTTATCTGGGCTCCCATTTATGAGTTCTCTACTTGATAATTGCAAGAAAACCACCCAGTGCAACAAAGGACATATAAAATAATCTACTGAAAAAAATCAAACCTTTTATCCCTCTGAGGCAAGGGCATTAGTGCAAAATCACATGATTTTGCTTACCAAGCTATCAATCCAGAAAATAAATGTTCTGGATGGCCTAAACACTATAAAACGTCTGTAGAAATTGATTGGTGAAGATCTCGAAGCAGTTGAAGCAGAATTAAGCGTGTCAGAGGGGCAATGGTGAAAACAACAATTTTTGATGAAATTTTGATGCACGCCCTATGTTCCGCAAATAGCAGTAAACTGAATAAGAAAATGTCTTTTAATTGGTACAAAATCAAAGACTGTCTTTTACAGAATGAACGCCGGGTGTACTGTACATATGCTAGCGAGTGGTACATAGCTAGTTCTCCAACTATCTAAATTGGAATTCTCGGTATCAAATCGGGACAGCATGAGCAAAAGTCAAGAGATTAATTTATTTCCTTTCTACATCCTGGAGTAACCAAGCATCTAGTATTAATCTTGCTGATAGTCGGACGAGTTGTACTTACCAATGAGCTCTGGCTCCGCGCGTCCCCAAACGAGATGGCCACCGCGTCTGCTTTGCGGCTCGGACGCGCCAACCCAGAATGGATATCCGACACATTAACAGTGGTGCATTCACGAAACCTCTGTCTGCCGTTTAGCCTGCTCCAATCAGACACATCGTTCACTTAATCAGGATGTTGTGACACTCACGAGGCGAGCATTACGTTGGAGAAGACTAGATTAGTAGAGGCTGCATAAAATTTAGGTCCACGGGTTGGCGAAGAATAATCGTACGCTTTGATTGGACTACAAAGACGCCGGCCCAAATAACTGTACAAGAAATGTTGACGGAGAATTTTACTGCCGGGAAGACCACCCACGGTCCGTTCGTGTCAAGAACTACGCCCGAGTTAACTAGGCGCCAAGGAGAGAGGGGAGAGTCATACCAGGATTATTTGGATAACGCTGCCCGCACTGCAAATTGACAAGATCTCAATCCGAATGTTGAAGAAACAGCAGAGCGCAATTTACCTGGTGAGGATCGTTGATTCTGAGGTTGTGGCATCAGTGCAACGAAATTAAAGTCGTGTTTGAACGCATCGAACCAATAGCCCACAAAATAAGTGTGTCCAACATCGATCGGGTTCTGTGTAAGTCTCAGTCTTATTCAAGCTGCACCACAAGTTATTCACCGCTTTGACTCGCATGAGCGCATATTCCAGAGACAGAAGCACAACGACACAGTGATTAGAATATCCACACTCAGGCCAAGGGAGAGCGAGGTGTCGACTAGCCAGCGCCATTCCAGAAGGATAGTAACGCGGACATTTTTTAGCAGCAGCCCGGCTATCCACGCGTCGCCGACCAAGCGGAAAAGCCCCAGGACGCAGGCAAGAGCCATGGTATACCATTTCCCCGAGAGAACCCGAACTCGGTTTGCGAAGAAAATCTTGAACATGGTGTGAACATGGGCAATGGCGCAGGTGGTCAGTTATGCACTCACTTGAACTACTGTACAAATGAGTCCAGAAAAAAGGATGGTGGTGTGTTCGGAGAGAGGCGGAATGAGAACGTGGATAGGTTGACCATAGAATGTTATAGTTTCCAAATAAAGCTACGAGGGATCTCAGCGCCCACGGGTTGGATGAAGGAAGACCACTCACAGCATGCAAGGCCGCTATCGTGTGTCCGATTTCCAAAACCCTGAATCTTACGTGAGAAAATGTGTGGTTAGGTGGTCACACAATAATCACCAGACGAAACCAACCTGGATGAGGCAGGTCAGCAAATATCTGGACACACTCCCTTCCACGACTTACGGCGGTCTTGAGAAGGTTTGAATCTTTAGGAAACCGATTGTAGTGATTAAAGGTTTGAAGTGTCTCGATCCCGAACAGGAAGACCCCCAGCACGGTACCAATCTCAAGTGCACCGAGACTCCCGTTCAGATCGAAAAGAGAAATATTAGCGGACATGGACAAGGGAAGAGGTATCGGTGTGTGGGGAAGATGTGGCAGGAGTGCAGTTTATCTATCTGTGGAAGTACGCGTGGTAAAACTGTAGGGGTCAAGTCGGTCTGTGGATTGACGAACTGTCATAGCTTGGGATGGAATGATTCCGGTAGGAAGCGTGCTGCCGAGGCCAGTGCGAGCTCCCTAGATGCAGGATACCGTCAAGATGCCACCTGTCTGCTGCACAGAATGATGGAATGAGTGCGCTGTATTTAGGACACCGAAGCATGTTGCGGCGTCCAGCTCTAAGAACGGCTGAAGCTGATGTGGGGGAAAACTAAGGTATCGCAGTTGATGCTTGTGTGGCGGAAAACAGCGATAAAACTGAGCCTCGAAAGACGGACACAAATTTGAAACGATCAGATCCCACGGGGGTCAATTACATAACAGAGGTGTGACGATATGGACATTTTTGAACGGCACTGACGGGCGCACCATCAATCCGGCGTCGCCTGAATGTATGCGCACCGCGAGCGTCTCCAGGTCGAAATTCACTCTTGCAGGGATAAAAACCGGTGCTGAATGAATATTATCAGGAAATGACTACGCTGTCGAAATACTATGGTGATCCGACCAAGTGTTCAGGCGACGGGTGACGGGCCCATGAAAAATGAACACTTGGGCGGTAGGTGACGGTGAAGGTCGCGATTTCTGGTCCAAAAGGCTCAAAAATGCGAAACTTTCACCTTGCCGAGAAATGAAGACTTGGAAAAATGAGCACCTTCGGTGACACCCCATAAACACTTGGTTGGATTACTACAGTATCCTTATCATGCTGTGAGTACAGTGGTACATGTCTTGTTCAGACTGCAAAGTCCGACAACTCGTGCGGGCTTTTACGAGCGTTGTTTCGCAAGCGTTGTCAAACGCAACCCTGGGTCCTGGATATCCCTCTTCGCAAGCCCGTCTCAAGGCTTCTGGATTGCGGAGATAGCGATATCTATGTCTTTTTCTTAACATTTACGTTGTAACGGGACACCTTCCTTCCTCTTAATCATTCGATCATATCACGGCGGTGCGTGTATCTCGCAATCAGGACTGTCTTACTCGGCATTCCGCTACTGGAGATGAGTAGCCGTACGAGAGTACCACTGATTAGAAAAGTGCCATTTTTTGCTCAAAATGCCCAAAATGACCATCTTCTGAGAGCGGTTGAGAGCTCAAATAACTAGGTATTAATATGATTCAGGTGGTATTCTGCACTACTTAACGAGTACTTTCAGACCGTGCAGCCAAAAATTTCTCGGGCCCTCCTTGAAAAAAGTCGGGTTTAAATTCTGAGCAAAAATGTGTTTTATCTTCAGAATTTCTATTTTTCAAATTTTGCTAACATACCCAAATACTCGTCATCACAGAAAGTAACCGGAAATGGATCTGTTACATGGCACCATGTGGACCAAATTGAACAAGCTATTATCAGTATATGCCCACGGATACTACTCGCTATCACAAAAAGTAACCGGAAATTCGTCTATTGTGATCGCAATTGGTGAGTTATTTTACTTCCAACCACATATAGATGTTTTCTAGGTAATATGGCTGCCTCCCACTCACTTTCGGGAATGACAACGATCAGTATGTGTTCGATAAATCGGGAAATTCCGTTGCACGTGATTTTGCCCCGAATGCCCAAAAGCGTTTTGCGCAGCGGTGGCATTGTGTATAGACAGGGTCTAGGATTTTCTGAGAGAAGTCCTGGGGATGTTCCCAGTAATTTGAGCCCCAGAAAATTGGAAAGTAACTGCTTAAATGGGGGGAAAGAGGCCAATATGTTCAGTCAGTCAATCCTGTGTGGTCCTCATTGCTCAAATAGAGTATTGTGTTGTTTAGCCACAAAATCTGCCATTTACCACCATATTCTCGCTTAAAGGTCATTGAGGAGACAGTAGAGAATTCGTACGACGTATCTCTGGTACCCCTGCTCCGGGACCGTGTTCCCAATCAGGTGTTTGGTGATGTATGTTGAAATTTCACTGCCTTAGTTGAAGCACGGTTTGAAGCTCTGTTACGCTGCATGATCTATAATTTGGATGTTCTGAAATTCACTCAAGATGCTGTTGAGTCTATTCCATGAACACCAGGCTCTCAATCAGGTGTCCAAGAGTTTTCTTCCAGAGATTTTCCCTTGCGGTTGATGAGGCAGCATAAGACAACAAGCCCGGCTGATCTGTCCGCCACAATAGACAGAGCGAATGGACAAATTTCTCTCAAAAAAATTATGCTATCCATAGGGAGGACCCTCAGGCATCTCCTGATAGTAGGTGGTTGAAGTCGGTGCACATGGTCTGATGCAATCAGCCCATTTCCGGTGACTTTTTGTGATAGCGAGTACATCCTACGATGAGCAAATTTATGCTTCATTATTGTCCTCCCTTTATTCTCCGTGAAATTCCCGGGCCCATTTTCGAGCACTAATCGATGATCTTCTTACAGCTATTTGCGGAACTTAGGGCGCGGATCATTTCTTTTCTAAAAATTGATGTTTTCATTAATACCCCTCTACAGAGCTCAGTTTTCATCTGATTGCCTTGAAACCTGGACAAATCGATTCGGAATGTCATTTTACAGTGCTTAGGATCCTTCAATGAAGGCGAATATTATTTGTTACTGTTTGGTCCAAAATCCTGGGACTTGCCAATATGATCCCTCTGTGCATTGCAGGAGGCCTCTGAAGGTGCTGAATATCGGACACAGGCATCTTGAGGATATCCTACAGTGCACTGGATAGTTTGTCAAGCAGTAGATGATGTTCGGGATAAGTAGTGAGGCCGTGAAATATAGATCACTAGATACCCGTAATTTCTCAGCTTGTTTCACCAGTTTCCACCCTCCAATGATGATATAAACTACCCTAAGCACTGGATATCATGCCTCAGATGGTCTAGCCTGATCCCAGTAGCCCCAAGGCCACTTGTTACAATGATACAGGGATCATATTAAAAAGTCCCAGGATTTTGGACCAAACAGTAACAAATAATATTTGCCTCCATTGAAGGGTCTTAAGCACTGTAAAATGACATTCCAAATCGATCCGTCTAGGTTTCAAAGCAATCAGATAGAAACTGAGCTCGGTAGAGGGGTATTAGTGAAAACATCAATCTTTAGAAAAAAATGATCTGCGCCCCAAGTTCCGCAAATAGCTGTAATTCACATCCCAGTGTACTCTCACTCGGGCCAGCGCCAGCCGCGCATGTTCCGATACAGCCCACTCAGATCTTAGTCCCTTAAATCTTCATCTTCAAGTTTCCCAAATTCAGACCAACCCCTATTTTGGTCGCATTTTTCCCTGGGATATCCTGGGAGATTCATGATCCAGTTCAATCACGATTCCTTGTCCTCGACCTTCAGCGCTCAACGACTATTCAACTGTCCACCTCCACCGCTATTTCTCTACCGGCGTGCTGCCCGACCACGACGTACACCGGACACCGCGTTCCTAACGCCGTACCGGATGCACACAACTCTCATATTTATTCATCATGCCCTCCCTGTCCGACACCTTTCCCCCCAGGATTTCCCGAGGAGTTTTGACCATCTGTCCCTCAATTATTTTTGTTTCTCAATATTTCTGCTGTATTCAGGCTGCGACTCGATTGTGTAACCTAATTTCACCCACGTTGATCTTGAACACGGCTACAACCCTGCCCACGCGACGTGTCTATTTGACATTTCTTTCCTGCGCAGTCCGCTCGGATCACACGCGTCAGAACTTCTCTCTCACCAACGCCCAAGCCGCCTTCCCATTCCTCCTGCCCTGCCCGCCCTCTCCGCGCCTCCGCAGCATCGCTCCAAAACCATGCCTAGCACAACCTATATATCTGATCCGAGAAGCAGGGTCCTACAGACCAGCAGCTGACTCTAATCTCTGCGAGTTCCTAATCCAGGTCTACAGTCACTCAACTGATTAAAAATCGAACATTGGGAAATAAATCATCACTCTGCCTGTGTTCGATTGGAACTCAATCCAGCGGAACGATCATAAAAGCTCTGCCGCTCGATGCTGAACGTTCCGCCGACCCGACTTCGTTGGCCGCCCTTTCGGAATGTATGCCGCAATCAACCGCGGTTTATTTAGTTGGCCATATCTTCTAAGGGAGCCAGGCATTCATCCCTGGCCATCGCCGCGCAGGGTTTCACTGCGACCAAAGTTCGGAGGCCTCTGATGTACCGGGCCAGAATTCGATTGATTCATACATGTCCCATTCCCAATACGCGAGGGATCTTATTGAGGTTTACCTGACCCCCGAGGTGGCCAATAGACTAAATTAGCTAGGAATGAATAGTAATGAGTGTGAAAGAAATTCAATTTGACCAAGTAAAATAATGAAATAATCTTGACATCACGCGAGGAACCCACACCACGGTTAGCGAGCCTCGATTTGTGCAAGGTGAAAAATAACCTCTTCTTTCGTGAAGATGCCGAAACGCAGCATTTTCAATGAGCTGTGCCTTCTCGTCCGCAGCGCAATGGCATCTTGGGGAGCTCCACGTTCCGCTACATGCTCCATCGGATCTGAGAGATAGACTAAGGATCATGAACGGGGTATAGTTCAGAACTGGATGTACCCATGTATGTCGATTAGTCTCATCGAACGAACGTTTCGCAGGATTGCCTTGGAGACCATCGACACTTGGCAGATCCGTCGAATCTTCATCTGTGTTGGCCAGGGCCTGCTATGCTCATCATACATGTCTACAATGTTTGATAACTTCAATGTGAACATTAGTTGCTGGGATTTGACTTGCCACTCCATGCCTCGGGCTCTTTGTCTGTGCAGGTCGTTTCCCAATCTTCGTCAGAATAGTCTCCCTCCACTAATGGTACTCATTAGTTCGATCTCTTTCCTCCGAGACGTCACAATGGTTTACCATGCGCAAATGGAACATCCATCCCACCGGCCAATTGGCACAGCGGTTGCCCCAGAGATAGGACAACATCCTGGCTGTCCGGATCGAAACCCTTTCCTTGGTAGAACTGACGGAGTCCGGCGTAGACTCATCCCACCACCGTAGCCCGACCTCAGTGGTGAACTGGATTGGAGGGAATCCCAACCGTATGGCTTCATCCATGCTAAGATGTTCGGTGCCAGAGGGATTGAAGGACCAGTATACTGGGCAATCTGGCCTTTTGAATGAGGATTGACCACCATAAAAGTCGTTCCTTGAGGAGAGAAATAGGAATCCGGTTGGAGGATCTTCTAGAGTCCTGGAAATGTCCTGTATGAAAGTCACGGTATTCACATACACTGTCAACCACCATATGAGCCCAGGCCATGCGTAGAGCAGTACCGTACTCCCCCAAATTGGATGTGATCTGGAGGCGACTGAAAATATGATTCGCTTGGCTCAGCCAGCAGCTTGAGTCCCAAGGCCCTGCGGACCGTAAAATAGTGCTGTTGAATAAATCACAGCAGTTGAAACTTCGACAGCCATCAGCGCAGGTGAGCACGAAAGATGAAATAAAATACCGAAGCCAGCTGTCCCCCATCACTTTCCCCACCGCCCCTTGTGTTCTCCAATCACCACTATCCACCTCTTCAATCACCAAAGACGCAATGTCAACAAATGCGGCCAGTATAGACTAACAGCGAATCACTGCTCCCATGTTCACGGTTGTGGGGAGTGAAACAGTGATGCGCCGGTATTACCAATGACATACGCCGTGGTAATCCTAGTAACTTTCTTGCTACAGCAACCCCCCTTGCTGTAGCTGGCCTCGTATCGCACTCAACTCCTGGCTGATTTCCACAATCCTTGGACTACCAGAAAATACAAACTTTTGAAATTCCAAATCTGAAGCAACTGGCAAGGTATGAGGAAGTTACTGCATGGGGGGGGTAGTATATGTAATGTATCTAGGAAGTCTTAGGCCATAGGCGTGGGTGTCAAGCGTCGGTTGTTAGTTGGAAGATGAGCCCTAGTGCGAGGCAGACGGATCACCTGTGTTGACTAGAACAAGAGGAATGAGGGGGCTGGAACGAGAATAGGCAAGAGATACAGTGTGGGGCGCATTGCGGAGGCGAGGCAGCGGACTCTGTTGAAAGTGTACAGTACCACTTGGTGCAAACATCGAGTCATCCCCACTTCCTGACTCATGCGCACAGCCTATTCCAAGTCACCTCTTGTGACTCTACTTACTGACTCAATATGTATATGATTCATTCTGACTTGAATCTGAGTCACAGTATGACTCATGTTTTGTAGTATATAAAGGCTCGCTTGTATAGTAGTTAGAGATATTCGGAATTCTAATTCTAACTCTGAGCCCTTTTTGTCCTCTCTCTGAAAGCCTAAATTCTAACAGGTTATTGGCCCCGCCCGCGCCTGAACTAAGCTATGAACGACAACTCTGCCTACCGTATTAAACTTCTCGAGGATGCATCCGGCTACTCGACGTGGTCTACTAAGGTTATCGACATCTTGACCGATCAAGATCTCGAAGAGTATATAATCGGGAGCAAGAAAATGCCACCCAGCGTGGCCGATCCTACTGCTCCTACGGCCACTGAAACGGCGCTTCTCGATGCTTGGAAGAAGAAGCAATGTAAGGCACTTTCTGCCATCCGACTACGCATTGGGGAAAGTCCTATGGCCTTTATACAGCAATCCGATACCGGTGTTGACGCTTGGGATAAGCTCGCACGCGTGTATCAACCTAAGGGCGCTATATCGATAATTCGCCTCCGTCGGCAACTCCTCCGCTCTGCCTGTGCTGAAGGCGAGAGCATCGCGGAACATATCCGCACTCTGACGCAGCTCCGTACCAGTCTACAAAATTTCGGGACTCAAATCGACGAGCCGGAATTTGCCATTATAATCCTCACCTCTCTACCTGATTCTTGGGACACGTGGGTCTCCGGCGTTGACCTCACTGCTATTAAGCAGTCCGAGGACATCATTGCTCGCATTCTGCAGCAAGCTGGTGCTCCCGACGCGAAACCG
The DNA here is from genome assembly GCA_029378395.1 of Mycena leptocephala. Lineage (NCBI taxonomy): Eukaryota > Fungi > Basidiomycota > Agaricomycetes > Agaricales > Mycenaceae > Mycena > Mycena leptocephala. Next base: position 158,861 of record JARJLF010000477.1, read on the forward strand.
AACGCCGATGGTGACACAGCGCTGTCAGCTGTACACCGGTTCAGTAAACCCTCCGGAAGTCAGACCCGTGACGGCGCCTGCTTTAATTGCGGTCGTCCTGGTCATCGAATCAGTGAGTGTCGAGATAAACAGAATGGCAGGACCTACAGCGAGCAGCAGAAACAAGCCAACTACAACAAGTATCGGTCGAACAAGCCTCCTGACCGCACCAACAAATCCTCGAAGGCTAACGTTGCCGAGGATAATGAAACCGATGGTGCCGATCCCGATCCCGATATTGCTTTTACGGCTAATCTGCGACGCGACCTGACGAAGAACTCGTGGTTGTTGGACAGTGGTGCAAGTACGCACATTACCAACAACAAATCCTTCTTCTTTTCGTATACCCCGCTAGAGGATCATACCATCGTCGGTATTGGTTCTCAGAAGGCCGATGGCTATGGAGTAGTGAAACTCCAATTTACGACCAAAGGGAAACAGACGAATGTTGCACTTCAACGTGTTCTCTACCTCCCTTCAGCCCCCCACAACCTCGTCTCTCTCGGCAAACTTCACCGCGCTGGCTACACGCTCAGCTTCCCACGCGACTCCCTCGATATCGAAATTACTTCTAGAGGGGGAGCAAAACTCGCATATTGTCGAAACATCGGTGATGTTTATGCGTTGGGTAACGTGAAACCCCTCGCACTCGGTCAATCCAACAACTCCTCACCCCTTGTACTCGCTGCGAAGCCAGAACGCTCATTAGACGCGTGGCATCGCACCTTCGGGCACCTTAGCCCAAGCTCTGTCAAAGAGTTAGCAAACAAGGACATGGTGAACGGAATGCGGATAGCACCGAATTCCCCCGAGATCGAGCAATGTGTTACCTGTATCCAGGCAAAACAACACATTGAGCCATTTCCTAAAACAGCTCAGCGCGAGTTCACGGAAATCGGCGAGATGACGTATACAGACGTTTGGGGACCTGCCCGCACACCCGGAGCCCGGGGCGAGCGCTATTACATCTCTTTTACAGACGCTGCTAAACGTTATCGCAGACTCTTCACGATGAAGAAAAAATCCGAAGCTGGCCAATACGTCATGAACTATGTTGAGTTCATACTTACGCAGTTTGGAAAACGCTGCAAGAAATTCAAATTCGATCTCGGTGGCGAATATAACAACAAGGACCTGCTCCAGAAACTAGCCGTCAAGGGCATCCGGCATCCAAATCGAACTGACTGCCCCCTACTCACCGCAGCAAAACGGTGTATCCGAGTGTTTAAACCGCACAATCCTCGAGCGTGCACGCGCTATGATTGTTGCGCATGATCTACCGCACTTTCTGTGGCCTCAGGCTGTCACATATGCGGTATACATCATAAATCGCTCACCGACTGTGTCACTAAAAGGGAATATCACGCCATATGAGGTGTTGTGGGGAATTAAACCTGATGTTTCAAACCTTCAGGAGTTCGGAGTGAATTGTTGGGTACTCACACAAGGTCAGAACCCGTCTAAAATTGCAGGAAAATCGAAGCCTTACCAGTTTGTTGGTCTTTCAGACGACACAGCTGCCTGGCACTACCGCGTACCGCAAACCCGGAAGATTCTTACGTCTCGCAACATTATCTTTGATAATGCACGCGATGACTATACCCCTGCTGTCTCTAGCGACCCGATCCAGCTCGAGGGGGAGAGTAAGGATAGCGAGCATGCATCGGCTCCAAATCCACAAACTCCACCGGTGACACCAACGGTAAACGCGCCTCCATCGATATCTGACCCCCAGCCTTCCCCACCATCCAGTGGCCCCCAGTCTACGTCCGTAACAGCTCCGAAAGCGCGCAACATATTGAAAATGCCACCGCGCGAGCCGCGACCATCCCGAACCGCAACACAAGGTCCGAAAGTCTACAATCCAGACCAGTATTATCGCTCTCTTCGTCAACAAGAACCTGACGAGCACGACGAGCAAGACATGGCTAATTTAGCCATTGACGACGAACCATCCTCATACCAGCAAGCTACGCAGCACCCGGCCGCCGATGACTGGTGGAAAGCGATGGAATCCGAACTCGATCAGTTGGATAAACTTGGAACATTCACTCTGACAGAGCTCCTAGCTGGCCGTAAAGCACTGGGCAGCAAATGGGTATATAGGAACAAGACAAATGATGTGGGAGAACTTGCACGCCGCAAGGCACGTCTAGTAATTTTGGGAAACTCCGCTATTCCCGGAACAGACTATAACCCCGACCAAATTTTGTCCCCAGTCGTTCGGGCCGAAACAAACCGTCTTCTTCTTGCTCTCGCTGCACGCTACAACCTCGAGATGCGAACCGTCGATGTCAAGGGCGCTTATCTTAATGGCACCTTGAAGGAAGAAATATATATGAGACAACCCGAAGGGTTTTCCGACGGTACTTCCCGCGTGTGGCGACTCCACAAAACCCTCTGCGGTCTTCCACAGTCAGGACGAGAATGGAATGAAACTCTCAATGCCCAATTCAAGACAATTGGCTTCCTCCGCCTTCTCTCTGACCGTTGTGTCTACATTCGACGCAATTCAGATGGTATAACGATTGTGGCCATACATGTTGATGACATGTCCATATACGCATCCACCCCTGAACTCATCACTCGCACCGAGGACCAGCTCGAAACCGCCTTTCAAATCACCCATCTAGGCGATGCTAGACAGCTACTCGGGATGGAGATTCACCGTGATCGTACAAACGGCACTATCACCATCACACAGACAAATTATATCAAGAAGATCCTCGTCCAGCATGGCATGGAAAACTGCAATCCTGCACCATCGCCCATGGACCCTAATGTGAAACTCGAGAAGCTCCCCAAGGATCAGTCGTATCCCGAAGTCCAGCATGTTTACCAGTCTATGGTTGGAGGTATAATGTATGCTGCCATTATCACACGCCCTGATATTGTGTACGCAGTACAAACACTCTCGCAATTCAACACCAATCCTGGACCTGTACATCTCATGGCTGTCAAACGTGTTTATCGCTACCTACGCGGTACACCAAACCTCGGCATCACCTATTCCGCTCTAAACGATTCGGATATTGAGATGCACGCAGATTTTTCACGCCCCGCAGTTTATACCGACGCTGATTGGGCCAACTCCAAGGACGATCGCAAGTCCATCTCTGGCTATGTTTCCACGTTTGCAGAGGGAGCTGTAACTTGGTCTTCCAAGAAACAAGCCACCGTCGCACTTTCGACAATGGAAGCAGAATATATCGCGCTGTCACATGCTGCACGCGAAAACCTGTGGTTACGTTCTCTCTTCACAGAACTCGACCTTCCACCGTCCAGCCCCTTCCCAATCTTCTGCGACAATCGTGGTGCCATCGATTTCACATTCAACGCCGGCTACCATGCCCGTTCGAAGCATATCGATATGCGACACCATTTCATTCGTGACTTTGTAACTTCTCACGAAGTCTCAGTTCACCACTGCGCATCTGAGGACAACCTCGCCGACATTTTCACGAAGCCTCTCGCGCGCACTCAGCACGAGGAACAAGTTCGCAAACTCGGAATGACTCGAGTTTGAGGGGAGTGTTGAAAGTGTACAGTACCACTTGGTGCAAACATCGAGTCATCCCCACTTCCTGACTCATGCGCACAGCCTATTCCAAGTCACCTCTTGTGACTCTATTTACTGACTCAATATGTATATGATTCATTCTGACTTGAATCTGAGTCACAGTATGACTCATGTTTTGTAGTATATAAAGGCTCGCTTGTATAGTAGTTAGAGATATTCGGAATTCTAATTCTAACTCTGAGCCCTTTTTGTCCTCTCTCTGAAAGCCTAAATTCTAACAGACTCGAAGGGAGGTTAGTATGTTAGCGCACCCATTAAACATTCATTAAAATTAATACATCTCAAAAATCTCAGCATCCGACCACCCGCTTGACGAGAAGCTGAGGAGCCAGCACTTCAAGTTGTAGCAAGGGTTTCTGTGGGCAAAGTCTAACCCAGGGATACCGCCAATCTCTCGTGGTTCGATGTAGACTTTCTAGCTCGTGTATTTGTGGTATTCAAGTCGGCGTCAGCTGCCTAGGTTCTGAAAAAGAAGCGACCACGATGAAGGTCGGAAGCAACAGTAACCCTATTAGGTTTGTTTAAACAATGAGCATCTCAAAGTAAATCAGATTTTAAACTTTGTTTAGTTTTATCCCTGTTTAAAGAGGGTTCAAATGACGTTCAAGTCAAATAGAAAAAGGATGCCGACTATGACTCGAACATATGCGAGATTTGGAAGAAGGCCAGGAGGAAGAACATCTTCCAAGTGAGACAAGTAGGTGATGTGACCCAAAGTTTTGGATGAATCTATCATCAATTACTGTGTGAACTTTAAAAGTTGAATTTTACGAGTCCGGGACATGTTGAGCAGCACTCGCAATTCAACTGTATGTTGTTCTGTGGTTCCTGGTTACCTATGGTGACTCGAAAGGAAAAGTTGGAAGGCCTCAATATCCTGGCAAAGATTGTGGTACAGCCATTTTGTGATCCTTGCATTTTCCACAGTCCTTGCACAAGTTTTTTTTTTTTTTTGCTGGTCCTGGGTGCATATTTCTGGCTAGTTTCTTCAGGTAGATATCTCGGTATGGTGCCAATGAATTTGAGCCATTTTTTCTCTCTGTACACAAGACTGCTTTAAACCTGGACAATAGGGACTTTCAGAGTAGCCTATTTCGACTTCATTTCGATCTCATTTCGTTTTCTCATTTCGCTGGCAAGCGTGACTGGCAAAGCCCGAAATAAGCGAAATCTCATTTCACCACCACAATCAGAGTTGATTCTCATTTCTTGCTCATTTCGTTGGATGCTTACTCGTCATCTGGCGATGTCCTCACCACTGCCCGCCCATCGCCTGCAACGGTGAGCTCCAGTATATCCCTCCACACCTAACCATGTGAATCGTGGCTTTTTTCAATGATTTTGTGCACTGCATACTCGGGGATCTCAATCACCCCATGCCCTATTTGTCTGCAAGCACGGTCCACTGGTTGAAATCAGAGGAGTGTTTTTCCAGAAGTTGTTCATCACATATCCCGAGCTTCGTGGTGTTTATTCAGACCCTGGACTGTTCTTTAAGGACCTCCTTGTAAAAGAAAAGATCATTGGGCTCCTGGGGAAGCTTGCCTACGATGTCTTCGAGGTTTTCTACAGTGCGCCCATGGCGGAAATCAATCCAGCCTTATATGCCCCCCCACAAATAAACAGTTGAATTGAAGCTTTGGGCCGGCCATTCAATTGTCTTTTCCTTTTTTTTCTTTTCTCTTGTTCTTTTTAATTTCTGTAGCTAGTCCAGCATGCGTGCCCAGAGGGACTGTTGAGTTGAAACTGCTCAAATGAGTTCTGGTTGCCGGGGAGTTAAGGTTCACTCTGAGGAATTGGGATGAGCTAGCCGGCAGCCTGCCTGCTCTGGTCCGAGCCAGGCCAGGAATATCATTGAGTACCTAGACTTTCCGCCCCCCTCTTGGTAGTACGTGTGTTCTATGTACTGATACGTGACTTTTAGCCTGCATAAGTTACGATGTCATACGTAGTAAACTGGCAGTTCCAATTGTGGGACCGCGTCAGTATAATATATCCTCCTCCTCCTCCTCCTCCTAGCGAAACAAAAAGACGTTGCTGATGGTAAATTTTGAGGCAGCGGGAATAGGCGGCGCAATGTGGTCGGGGGGACGATATGCAGGGGTGACGGGCGTTGTCAGGGAAATACAAGCGAGTTTGGTCACATCAGTCACCGAAATGTGGGTTGAAATGAGAACGAAATGAGCTCGAAATGGACTCGAAATGGGCTCGAAATGGGCTACTGTGAAAGTCCCTAATGTTACTACAATGAGTGATTTTGCAGTGTGCTGGACTCCACACGCGAAATTGGGCAACATTGGTGTAGTAATTAGCGTAAAATTATTAGCACAATGATTTGTATGGGCGGTATACTGTCTCATAAATACGGTTTAAATGTCGAAAAACACACACATTGTGGTACTGCCTTAAAGACACGAGATGAAGCACAGACCAGAAAAAACACGATGTAATAATGGATGAAAAAGAAAAAGGAAAAAAAAACACACAATACGCACTTGATGAATTTTCGAGTGTCCTGGAACAGTATATGCCGGCCCTCTATTGGAGTTCCATCACCTCCCATCAACACCTCATTCTCGGCTTCACACGGCGGGTTTCTCCGATTTTGTATCTACTAAGGCTGTCTCAGGTAATTGACCCCCTCCCAAATGCAGACCACATGTTTCTCTCCACATCCGTAAACACACGGAAGCACATCACTCAAGTCTCTTCTCTTTCCACAACTACGCGCATACGATGCCGAAGCTCCTACCCCTCTGTCAGATTTCCACTTTTCGCCCTTGCATTCCCTTTTTGGGCAATGCCTTTTAAGGGCACGGCACCACCGGCAGACGGATATTTCAGACCCCGCCTCGGCACCTCCAAAACGAAGTGTCACAGTGAAGAATCCGCAGAGGCAATAAGATTGAGTCGGAATTAGAGGGGAATAATGGAGTGAGATCTAAATTCAAAATGAATGGTATTGGCATGAATTGTGGCTATTACAATGGGACAGTCGTAGTTCAAGGTGGCAAATGCAATGGTACATATTTCTTGCCCCACCCAGAATAAGCAACATCGAGAGTATATTGCGGGAAAAGAATAGGATACAGGGGGAGGGTTTTAAGAGAAATCCTACTGACCTTGAAATACGGTGTCGAATGCATATGGCTCGACCCTCTCCACATGTCACGCGAAACAACTCCGACGCGTGCGGCGTCCGCGACGTGAATGCGCCACAACGTGATGAGGTGGTGAAAGGTTATCGCCAACGGAATGGCCGATGTCGCTTGGTGATGCCTCAGGCTCAGCATGTGAACCGGCGGGAGGGACGACTCGACGCGTCGTTGTCGACCACAGATGTGCCGTAACGTCGAGGCCGTTGGTAGGCTAGCGTGGAGGGCGTAAAGAGGGACGTGGTAATAACTGCTGATGTGTTCGTGGGCGGTGGGGACGAGAAGGGCCGTGGTGGCATGGACAAGCATGGTGGTAGAGAGAGAAGAGAGTTGTGTAACGCGTAACGCGGCGGAGAATGAAACCGCCGAAAGGCCGACACTCACGTGAAATCACCTACTAAATAAGGAGATGCTTAGTCACGAACCAAGGGCGAAAAGTCAAAGACTCCCTCTGTCTATTCCCCACCTTTACACTACCTAGAAAACTTTTCCTTCCGGCCCTTCCCCTCAACTTGCAGAACCTTTGCGATGCCCATTGTGAGTACACCACTCGGTGGCACACGGCGGTTTCAATGCAGCATCCCCTATTGGGTCTTCCAGTCCCTCTACGCTGGACTCATTACTGTTCTTGTATTTTTTTCCCACCTGTTCCATGTATAATATGGCATTGCCGCGCACTCCTCTGTATAATCTAACTTTGCCACCGTCATGCCCCCGATTTTCTGTGAGCCCTCATCGTCCAGTCCCCTCCCAGACTGAATTCAAGAGCAATTGGTGTCACACTCCCAGCAATTGCGATCGAGGACTATAAGTGGCACTGAGGAGGGTAAACTTTGGGAAAACGGAGTCGTAATATCGTGTTGGTGTACTTAATCTCAGGAATTTCAATGAAAAAATTACTTGGAACCTTGTGAAGCGAAGGGAAAGTCTGGGCCATTATGTTGTTATCATCTCGACTTTTGCTTCGTGTCTTGACTTGAAATCGACGCGACGCGACGCGGCTTAGGCGCGGCACGTGCACTGTAGTTCACGTGCTCTGCATTTGGGAGGGGTCTCAGAGCTTTTTGTAGTTATATGTATGTCTGGGCTATGGGTACACAAAAAATTCGAAGGGATTTAACGAGGCGAAGCTATTGAGAAGAGCTGCTGAGCCATCGAAGTTAGTACTGTTGCCAATGACTGTTACCTTGCGACACACCCTCATTTTGAGTTGAGCCTGAAGCAATTTTTTAGCATGTAATCTAGGATGTTTGTCTTCTCACAATTATTTCTCGCTGTGGGCCCTGCGAAAAAGCGTGTTTCGTACATTGTCACGCAATTGTCACGGATGGCTTCAGTACACCCCAATTTCACACTTCAAAATATATATAAAGGGGGAAAAATTCTTGAAGTACTAATGGTAGCCTCTAGATTTTCCTGGACTTTCATGGTCAGGGATGAGGGCAGACTATGGACATGTCCCAAAACATCTGATCCAACTTGATGGACCGACACGTCTTTTGGATTCCTCAATAGTCTCCCTTGGCCACATCCCTTAGATATTGTGTATATCCATAGATTACATATGCATATAGCTGCAACCGAAAAATTCATTGCGTTCCGACCCTTCCTAGACTCAGCTTGAGTGTAGGAACCTAGAAATAGCTACATTGATGATTGAGGCTAGGTGCCTAGAATAGTCTGTGGAGGTCTGTCTGGCTCTGGCTAGGTTGGCGCAGGTGGGTCTAGGTCTGGCAGGATCTGTGTAGATTGTGACAGCTGCTTGTAGCCATCTACACAAGGGGGAAGGGACGTGGTTGCTCAGAATATTGGATGATGGAAGTGTTCCATGAGTTCTTTTTGGGACACTGTTCAAAAATGGGACAACAACTCGTCCTTGGGCAGCTGAATTTTGAGGATCACAATGCACAGAGAAAGTTGAGGTTAAAACTTGAGGGTCTCAGAATAACTTCGCCAGGCCGTTCCATGGATCTGACAGCAATCTGCGAGGCAAAAACAACATTAAAAGGTAAGTCTAGGTCTGTGCAGCTGAGTTTGGGGAGCTACCCTCACCTTCCACGAGCTACCCTCATCTACACTGCCCTGAGTTTAGTGGGTACTCATAAAGCCAGACAGACATTACGTGTAGTCGCCTAAATGGAGGGCTGTGTAGGGACCTACACCGACCTAACTCCATCTGGCACAACCTACAACACCTAGTCTCAGCTGAGTCTAGGACAGGTGGGAACGCAGTGATTTGGGTTAAAATTTTAAAATTGGGCTGGGCCTCAAAATCCGAATGTCACCGTCACCTAGGCCAAAAATGTTCAGTACACAACCCTCTGTCACCCGTCACCTGAACATTTGGTCGAAATAGTACCCATTACTCAATCATTACTACAGAGCAACTATTGAGCGCTACGTCAGAGGGTCAAAACTATGGCAACTACAGCCGAGCTACAGCCGGACAAAATCATGATTTGCTGATGCCGATCAAACCGACCTTTCGATCAGCCAACGACCAGTCAGTGACCTGCACAACACTGATTCCCCCGTGCTCACTCTGCGTTCCTTCCTCGCGAGTTTCTATGCGACAGTTCTCGATCCTATCGTGTGCAGATCTGGCCCTCGGCATGAATCGAAGCTGTTATGTTTCTGCAATCGCTCAAAATAACATCTAGGCTCCATTCATTCAACGGTGTGGCTTTCAGTTTTGTGCGTTGCAGGCTGATTTCTGTGTTCCCAGTCCTATCTACTGTTGTTCACCACGCCCACAATTGCCGCTGCCCTTTGTTGAATTGTCCTCAGTCTGAAATCTCGATGTCTTTAGCGGATTCAGCAGGTCAGAACATCGTTGATTCTATATTAGTGCGTTCAGCCTCCGTCGAGTACATAAAACTTTAGTATCATTCAGGCGATAGGCCTGGGAATGCCTATTTCCGTTAAGCGAGTCGTGAGTCCCATCACTTTGCATCAGCACATTATTCTCGGCTTGAGCAAGCCGGGTTCACTGTGCAGTCTACCGCTGCATTTTAGGGTAAGTCTCGACCACTTTATCTGCTGGGGGAAACAGTGTTCCCCCCAGACCCCCCTCCTTTAGCCTGACGTCGTATCAAAGTCAACATATTCACTGCTTTTTCCAAATCCGTAAGATTTTGAGCTCATTCTCGATTTCATAAATAATCTGGAGCAAGGGAGACCCCCGCGGACCCCCTTGGTGCTCACCGCCAGGCCCACTGCGTGGTGCAACCGCTCGCTGCGGGGGCCCACTGCGTGGGGCGTGAGAAATATTTTTCGAGTGTTTAACTTGATTCAAAGCTTATTCCGAGCTGGGAGCGGAGGTTGAAATCTCTTGATGTGCCGATCAGCTGAGTCCCACTAACCACGTCAACCGGGTTAAGCGAGTGCATTAATAGACGTTCGGGAAAGTATCCGTCCGAACGCCTATTGTCTGAACGATACTAAAGTTGTTGTGCCTCGCCCCCGTGCAGTCGAGGCCCGGCGTAGCACAAGAGCCACGATTTTTTTTCGTTTTTTCCCCCCCCTTTGACGGCCTTGCAATTGCTTGATGTGCATGAAAACTTCAATTTAGATATCTGACCTGTATCTGACACTATATCACTTCGGGTTTGATTCTCATCGCCGGAGTGAGTCTTGTATCACAGTGGCTATGCTCGCTGCTGTCCACTTACATAGAACATGATCTCCTGCAGTGCCTCGCAACCACAAGCGCCAGCCCCCATCTTCTCCGCCCCTCAAGGCCCAGGCACCTTTGAAGAGCACGTTGCTCCGTACTGGCACCTGTCGGAACTTGCTCCATGATGAGGTGGTTCCAGGGCTCTCGTGTCAACGAGAACTCAAAGGCATTGGCCCGTGAGTTACTTATTTTGCTCTGGCGGCGAATGATGACGCTTCTTCCAGGCAACACCGAGATCGAAGACCAGCTCCGACTGGACTCTCTGAGGGCCAAGAACGAAATCAATATGCTACTTCTCGGTGCGGGAGGGTCGGACCAGTCAACGTTGTTGAGGCAGATGAAGCTCCTCCACTACGACGGGTACAGCGCGCGGGAGCGAAATGCCTATAAGCAGATTATCTTCTCGAACATCATCGAGGTTATGCGGTACGTCGCCGCGTGACTGTACCGACTGTTTATTATTTTCATGCTGAGTACTGTCTCTGTAGTGCTATCTTCGAGGCGATGCCGCGCCTTGACCTAGAGCTTGCCCCCGCCAATAACGCACGACGCGCCATCATCCTGTCTCTTCCCGCACAGATCGAGGCCGAGGTTCTCCCACCCGACATCGCCGACGCCATCCGCGGTCTTTGGCGCGGTACGTCTGCTAGCCTTCCCACGCCTACGTTCTATGAGTCTTACTTGCACGCAGACCCTGGTGTTAAAGAAGCCATCCGTCGCAGCCGCCGCGGCGAGTTCCAACTCTCCGACGATGCAGTGTATTACTTCAACTCTATCGACCGTGTCGCGGAGGCGCACTACCTGCCGACTGACCAGGATATCCTGCGCAGCAGAGTCAAGACGACAGGTATTACGGAGGTTAATTTCCAGGTGTGTGGCTCGCATGCATCGTTCTGCCCCGCCTTTCGCCAATACTTCGCGTATATCGTCTTTCTTTTCCGTCCCTCCCCCTCCCCTCCTCCCCGCTCTAACCAGCCTCATTCTAATGTGCCCCACAGATCGGCGAGCTCACGTACAAGGTGCTCGACCCTAGTGGCCAGCCATCGAACGGGAGGAAGTGGCTTCATTGCTTCGAAAGCGTGAAGGCGATCCTGTTTTGCGCCAGTTTGAGCGACTATGACCAGTTTCTAGATGAAGACAAGAGTGTGGTACGTGTCGTTTCTACATCGAATAGCTCCAGGCATGGGTCATCGCGATGTGAGGCACGGGCGTGCTAGTGTTGCCGCGGTCAGGTTCTGAACCGCTGGCGAACCTGAACCGGACCTGAACCGGACCAAAAGTCCGGTTCAGTGGCTGTGAGGTTCACCGGACCGAACCTGAGGTTCAGTTCGAAGTTCAAAATTTCCTGGAATCTGCTGAACCTACGTGAACCCGTTCGAACCGGTTCGAACCTCTCTAAATTGGGCTTTTTCTAAGACCGACATGGGAGCCTGTTTTCCGACTCAAAAGTTAACAGTCCGAAAGCAAACATTTATACTAATAAGAAGGTATAAGGTCTGGTATGTCATCCGAGTCATCCGAGAGGTATGCGAGCTCTGCACCACCGCTACTGTGCCACTGATCACAAGTAAAGGAAATATGTTCACGTCCACACATTGCGGCCTGGTGCACAACTTTCTGAGCCAGGCGACGAGTCATAGCATCCATGAGTGACTGCATCACAGATCAGTTCATTGTACTTGTCCATAATTCACAGCAACTTACTTCAAGAGTGAATAAATCTGAGTTTGGGTCCTTGAACGCAAGGACTATTTCGTCACTGCAGCCGAATTGTAGAAGATAAAGATCGCGCAAGTTGTTGACATCCGCGTCGACGGCTCGGAACAGGTTGAACAGAGCGCACATCCGTGGCTGCAAAGCAGGTGGAGTGAAAAGGCGCCACCGACTAATGTGAACCCATCGCGGGCCAAAACGCATTGAGGGGGGACCCTAGTTAATTGATTGATTAATTACGATGTGTTCAATGAAGTTCTTCATAAAACATACTGCGTTGTCGCTGGTATATCCTTGAATATTTTGGATAACAGCCTGGAAGTGAGGAGACTGGAGATCTACAGTGTGGGCGGTAAGGGCCAGCATTGAGCGTATCTGAACGATGTTCTCGCATAAATATATGGCAATGTCACAGTGTGACACGACGCGTCATAATAGTCACTTATGCCGACCCAGCGCGCGTCTCTACGCATCTGCACGCGTCTTTCCGCGCGAACGGATCACTACGACCACCTAAATGCTCCGGAAAACATTTTGCCGGTCAATCCTTGGTCATTCCCTATACGACGCCCACTTGATGCCGCAGTCTGAGAGGCGGGCTGACCACCTATAATGACACCCTGTCTGCTTCAGTGCAGGTCTTGGTCAGTATTTGACTGATTTGTTGGCATTCTGGCCGTTTTGGAGCGGGTTTTACGCTCTAGATAAGACGAGCTGGCTTACTATCCGCCCCGGAAGACAATAAATCCCAGACAAATCTCATTTTCACATGAATATTCGGTCTTGCGATGACCCGCTGCATATCTGCTTTCCCTTTAAATTGACGTCTCCCTCTTCATGAATCATTCTTCCAGTGCCCATCATGTCTGACCAGTGCGCAGTAGGCCCAGACGGCAAACTCCGCGATGCGGAGGACATTGTCTTCTACAACGACGTCGACGACTTGATTCCCATTGGCGCGCCTTCCTCGTCTGCCTCGGCTCCCACTTCCATCAAGGACTTTTCCCTCGTCGCTCTGGTCGTCCAAGTGTACCCTCTGCCAGAGCAACTGACCCAAACAACGCCGAAAATGGTAAACGTAAGGCTGCTACTGTGTTGAAAAACCCTCGGGGCTCTGCTCGTGCTCGCCCTGCCAATGATTCCGACTCCGACGATGCTGCTTCTGGCGACGATACAGAGCCAGAGGACGACGTGGATATGCCCGATGCGACTGCCCCAAACACATCAGATGGCGAGGACCTCGAAGAGGAAGCGGAAGATGCCTTGGGTGAGTATCTAAAGACCAAGGCCTTCGGTGAGGCCGATATCGAGGTGCGCACATTTTTTTTGGACTGAAACTCCCAGTTTAATATATTTTCAGGCCATGAAGCGTCCCACCAAGGCCAACGCGACGGCCGACATTGCGCTCATGTACACCGCTGAGGATGTGAAAGATCCTCACACTGGCAAAATTGTCAGTGGTCATTGGTGCAAGCTTTGCAGGTATGTCGTCAACTTCAATTGTATGGTACCAATTAATATTGTTTTATCTGGTAGAATTGCGAAGCTTCCGTTCAAAGACGCTTTCTTTGCAGGCGGGGTCTCAACCCGCAGAGCGCATATCAAACGGTATGGGACTGTTCATCTGCGCAGACATCCTCTGATCCGTTGACAGGAATCTTGGCCACTACGAAGTTTACCATAGACTTTGTGAGAAGAACGGTATTCCTGAGCATCACTGGGCCGTTCCCGACAACAAGTGCGTCCACGCATGTTCCTTGATAATTATTTCAACCGATTTCTTTGTCTAGACCCATTCAAAAACAAGGAACATTGGACTCATTCGCTACGCAAACACGCATACCGGCCTTCAGTGCACACGGACTCCTCGACTATATCTGCGAGCTGATTGTCACCGAGGACGGCGTGCGTAACACCAAAAAATGATTCTTTTTTGCAGCCCCTAATCTCTTTTCTTTAGGCCTTTCGTTTGGTCGACAAGGGACCGTTCCGTAGGCTTCTCCAGTATTGTCGCCCATCACTCGCAGACAAGGACATCCCCCTCGCACAATGGTTAGAGATGAGATTGAAGCTCGTGCTCGTCTCGTTATTGGGCGTGTCCGCGAGAAACTTCAAGTACGCCTCAATCATTTCCTGCTTACACACCTTTATCCAATTCTTTTTCTATCCCCACAGGATGTTCCTGGATTGATCTCGTTCACTTTCGACACATGAACATCGGATATCGGTGCCCCGTATTTGGGTGTCACTGGCCACTATATCGACGCCCCAAAACAAAATCCAACGGCGTGGGAGTTGAAATGCGAACAGCTGGCATACACCCCACTCCACGGAAATCATTCGGGTGCTAACATGTCGAAGATTTTGCTTCACACCCTAGATCGGTACGACATTCGAGAGAAGGTCATAATAACACTTATTATTTTTCAATTCCGGTCTGATTATTCTTATTTCAAAGGTTGGGTGGTTCACCGCCGATAACGCCACCAACAACGACACCGCTTTAGTTAACCTTGCCGACGAACTGAACGCCGGCGACGACGACGACGACACTCCATCGTGGGATCCATTGGAACATCGTGTCAGGTTGGTCATTCACTTACGTCGGAGCGGTGTCGTCAATTGACACCTATCTTCCAGGTGTATGGAACATGTTGTCCATCTGGGAGCAGGACATTTCATATCCGACGTCTCCCCCATGTCGGCGAAGGCTGTTCTAGCAAAGGTGAGGAGAATGAAGGCTAAACTGCATGAGGACAACCCCGACCTCGACCTCGATGAGTTGGATGCTCTGCTCGAGCAAGACGATCCAGGTGATGAAGAGGATGGTGCAGATGAGGAGGAGGACGAGAAGCTGGCAGCCGGTGATGCTGTGGGTAAAGGACTGGCCCTCATAAATCAGGTATCATCTTCACTGTTTCTGTTTCGTCTCAAGTTCACTCTGTTTTAAGATTCGAAAGTCCCCCAGGCCCAAGCGTACTTTGGGAAGACGTGCAAGGGACTTGACCTCCCCGTGCTCCAATTACTCGGGTGGATCCGCACCAGGTGGGCTTCGCTCTACGCCTTCTTGGACCGCATCCTACTCCTGCAAAAGGCATGTTCATTTTTGTAGCTTCGCTAACAACATTCAACACCGCTCTTTAGGTAGTGAATCAGTTTGCACTCACTGCAAACGAAAGCGACGAGGTTCCGGACCTCCAAGGGAAGAATTATTTAGACTTTAAGCTGAGCAAATCAGAATGGGTTAAAATCAGAAAGATGCACGAAGTTCTTCAGGTACGTTCCTACGTGACGTTAGAGTGGTTTTCCAAGCTCAACATTAACCAGGAACCGGCGAAAATCCAACAATCGTTTTCGAGTGCTAAGTTTCCTACAGTTTGGCGTACCCTTCCTCTGCTCGAGTTCTTACAGCAATCCTGGCGGAACATGGCTGCCATAGACAGATTTGCGGATATGAAGGACTCGATTAACTGTGGACTCGAGAATCTTGAAAAGTGGTATCGCAAAACCAATGATACAGATGTCTATTTTATCTGCTTGGGTACGACCACATCATTCACGTTGAATTACTTATCTGACTTCGCTTCGAGCCTTGGACCCGAACTACAAGACCGAGTATGCCGAGCACCAGTGGGATCCGGAACCCTTCATCGATGGGATGAGTAAATTGAAGGCCAAGGTTTGACTTCTGCCCGACATTATGGACACCCGGACTAACTAATTGCTGAGCAGTTTGATTTGTACTACAAACCGCCCGTCATTGAGCGCACCACTGGTTCAGAGCCCGGTCAGTCCATATTCATATTATTTTCCTCAAATTTAACATTTTAATAGAAGCATCGGCCGGGTCTGTTCAATACGGTCATTCATGGATGCGCGCAGCTGTCAAAAACCGCCGAGCTGCCGATTACGCAAAAGTTGATCCTCGGGAGGAGTTAAAGGCTTACTTGTCTGCTCCTCTGGAGACCACCGACGATGTAGTGGCTTGGTGGGGGGTACGTAGCATATTGCATTTTGGCGTGTGTAACTGACATGTTCATAGCACCACGCCGAGCAGTATCCCACCTTGTCACGGATGGCGCGAGATTACCTCGCGATTCAAGGCTCTGCTACTGCATCTGAGCGAGCCTTTTCAAATGGTTCGCTCACGGCAACGCGCCGGCGCAACCGCCTATCTCCCGAGATGTTTGAAGCCCTCCAGATACTCAAAAGTGCGTACCGTAATGGCCACATTGACGCCTCGGACGAAGCCAGGAAGCGCATGGTTGATTTTTTGGATGTTTTCGATGGGGAATTGGACGATTTAGATGGCGTCGAGGAAGCAGAGTAGTAGCTTCTACCATTGCGCACATTTTACGCTGAATACACGGGCGTGGGAAAAAAAAATTGGTTCGAACCGGTCCGAACCCCCCTTGAACCTGAACTGAACCCCTCTGAACCTGAACCTGAGGTCCAGTCCAAGGTTCAAAAAATTTGCCGAACCGAACCCAAGGTTCGGTTCTAGGTTCGAGAAATATGGGCCCTGAACCGGACGGGACCGGACCGCGGCAACACTAGGGCGTGCTCTGTCAAGCCGCGTGAACCTCGACGACCTTTGCTACGCTTGCGCTGTTCTGAAGCTCGAGTTATTTCCTCTCGTTCGCCCCGGAATATTCCGATGCTAACCTCAAACGTCCAGAATCGCCTGCAAGAGTCCCTAGTGCTGTTCGACTCAATCTGCAACTCGCGGTGGTTTGTCAAGACGGACATGATCCTGTTTCTGACGAATGGCGATATGTTTGCGGAGAAACTCCAGCGGAATCCACTGGTGAGTGTGCCGACTATGCTTTCTCCTCTTCCTTCCTTGGCCTTATTTCCTTTCCTCTATCGTCTTTCCGGGTGGCAGGGCCGGTGAACAGGCTTCACATATTTTCCCCTTGCCCATTGCCCTTCCCTACGTCGTTCTCCTTCCCCTTCCTGTCGAATTTTTTTTAATCCTCATCTCTGTTATCCCTGCACAAGCTCACTTGTTTTATCAGGCTGACTATTTTCCCGACTACACGGGGGGTGACAACTACGATGCCGCGTATGACTACCTGTTCCAACGATTCGCGTTATTAAATCATCAAAGCGCAACGAAGCAGATCCGCGGTCACTGTCCCCATCCGTCGGATCACCAGCAGCTCAAATGTGAGTGGTTCCCTGAGGTCGGTGACGCCCAGCCCTATCATTGTCACCTGCACGCAATATCTTCCCCGATTCTCTATATCCTTCCTCGCGAGCAGTGCTGACCCACCTTTCAGTCTTCCTCGGCGCGGTCACCGACATTCTCCTGCAGCTTCATCTGCGCGAATGCGGGAGGCTGTAGTCGGGATTTCATCAAGACGAGTATGCGGGGAGGGTGACCCAAATTTCGGTCCCGGGAGCCCTCACAATTCAGAATCAGGCCTGTAACGAACGGTGCTCGCTCTGGAAGCCTTTTTTAACAACCTTTTTGCAAGACACGCGCGATGTCACGTGCTCAATCCGCGCGTCCCGAGGAACCAAACACGAACAACCAAAGGAGAGTTTGATTTTCTTTTATCATCTATTCTGTTACAAAAAATACTTGTGTATACCCCAAATTCCAAATTAATTTGAAACTGAATCAACAATCTAGCTGGAGCCTGTTCAGCAAGAGTCGAAAGTCAACATCTACAGAGGGAACTGATCCATTATATGTGAAATGCCCGTCATTTCAAGCCCACAAACATACTATTCCATCCAGAATTGGGTTCAGGACCCATCATTCTTTGTGCGACAGGGCTGGAGTTTATCGTGTACGTGAACGACCAACCGCCTCCCGCCCTTCGCGCCGCCCAAAGTAGGCCTACCTGATGATGTCACCGTGTTTAATCTTATCTCCGAGAATTTCCAAGATCCCCGATCCTACTTTCCTTTTCATCCACCAGATAAGATAAACCTACGTTGCCAAAATTCCATAGGGGGTCCCCTGGATTGCGTTCCAGTTATGTAGGCACACAACCACGCACCATTTGACGCTGTGCCTACACCGCCCAACCTCCCTATGTCCCCTACCGGACCAACACGTCGATGTAACACAAGTCGATGTCCAAGAGCACCTACGTCACCGCCAACACCCTAGGACTCTGTTTATGATTCCCCGGGCACTTATAAACAAAATACAGTCCGGGTATTAGCGAATGAGCAGGAGATAGCATTTTGGGCTCAGACTTGCTTTTAACTGCTATCTGCAGACATCGCCTCCAATCCTAGCTGCCAATAGATCTGCACCAAGGCCACGCATAAATATAACCATTAGCACAGCGTAGAGGGCAGACCGTTCCCTCCGACTAGACCGCACTCCGCTTGAAGAGGAGAAAGTATTGAGATTCAGATTTAGAGGGGATACGGTCTACGCAGAAGGCAACGCCCACGGGGACCAAAAAAACGTCCACGCGCAGAACGGGAGGAAGGATGACGCTGGAACTTTCACGGATAACGTGTGGGCGAATCACACCTGATGAAATTTGACTAAACCACTGCTACTGTCTAGTCAAGTGCGAATGCGAATGAGATGCAAGACATAACCATGTGAGTCTTTCCGAGCCACTGTAGTCGCAATTTCCGAGCTAGGCGGTATCTTGACGCCGGTCGCACACGAACAAAAAAAAAAGAGGAGAAAATGTGAAATAAGATTTCATGGACGCGTATGTACGGCACATTAGATGGCAGACCGTCCCTCCGACGTCCCTTCCACACATGGGTCGGTGTCGCACCTCGAGTCGACCGGGCCCTGCGAGAAGCAACAACTTCAAACAAGGTTCAGAGGGGATCCCACAACCGCAAATCCACGAAGAAGACAGCGCGTGTGGAACCAGAAAAGCATCCACGCGTTCAATGCAGAACGGGGGAGGGAAGAGAAGAGACAGAGATGAGCGGAAGAAAAGACACAGGGACCGAGGACTATCGTTGGGAGACATAGGTCGGGAAGCAGCGCGCTAGGAAGGAAGGGACGTCGCGTCGATGTGAAGCATCTGCACGAAAGGGGGATGCGGGGAGCGACAAAGCCCGGAGATGCAGTAAACCCGCCATTCCCGATGGAGAGCCTCGCTCGCTTGGGCGCAGATGAGGTGAGGTCCAGGAAAAGCCGGAGAGGAGAAAGAAAGAGGGCGTGCAGGATGGAAGAAGACGGGGGAAAACCCGCTTAATGGATAAAAACGACGTGGCAGGTGGATCAGACGACGAATTATCCGTCAGCAGCTGAAGTGGAAGGGAGAACGAAGACACGCACCTCCGATATCCGGACAAGCAAGAATGATGTCCGTGCTGGCGCGATTCAGGTCCACGGTGCGAAGGGCGGCGGTAGGATCAGATATCGATATCGCATCAAGCGGAGGCGGGGTACCGTCGACCCCAATCGCAGGTGGGGCGCAGCGCCATGTAATCGCACTGGGCAAGACGGGCAGGAGAGAAGCGCCGCCGTTGGGGGTGCGATACCGGTCCCGTTCTGCGGTCGTTGGATAAGGGTCTTGGGACGATGGGCGGCAAGCACTTCAATAGTGCGCAGAGTACACATATAAGTTTGTGCGGTGGCGTGGTCTGGATTCTGGGGTTGACTTTGTTCCTTGTTTCGCCGACGTGTGAGACGGGTGCGATGGATGATGAGATAGGGGGCAGTAACGTGTGCTTTGCGTCACGAGCACAAAGATCGCGGGAGATCGCGTGGAAGAACGGGAAGCGAAGGGAGAGACGAAGGTGGAGACAGTTCGGATGTAGTCAGACGGTGATGTTTTGTGAGGAAGATCGCTGGAGCTGAGGTGTTGAGGACGGTGCGTAGACAATAACAGTTGGGGGAGCTGGATGAGGTAGGTCATTCTGGACGCAGAAGAGGTGACACGAGCAGCATTGGACAACCAAGATTGCGGACGCAATTACTACTGGCAGAACTCTTGAGGTGCGTGCAGAGCATTAGCGCAGCGCAGAAAGGAACCCCGACGACCGCTACAGCGATGACACCGGCGTACGCCCCGGGAGAGAAACGTCGGCCAGCCCAACGACCGCACACATACGAAACCCAGACCGAGGTGCGAAAACGGAAGAGAGAAGGCGTTTATTTGACCTAGTTTGCTTGAGTTTGGTCCGGCGTCATCATAAAGCCAAAGCTGTTAGGTCGGCGCTTGTCTGCACTTCGTCTTTCCATCACCATCGCCGATCCACCATGGACAGAGAACTGCGTGAGAATCCTGAATCCACCTCCCACTGGAACCCCGAAGATCCTGCATCTGCAGCGTCAGCTTATTCTAATATCTCACTACATTCACCGGCGCTCATGTCTCATGGCGCCTAATCCAGATTGGGCCCCTTTTTCTCTGGCTCGCAGCACTTCGCTGTGGCCGGCGGTACCTTCACAAGCATCACCAACATTCAAACTGCCGCGCCGCCCATGCCTGCATGCGTTAGCAATACATTTTAATGCAGACTTCCGAACAATTCCCCTCGGAGACATATGCAAGACGAAATAAGATTGGAAACAGGAACGCGTACCATCGGCCACCTACCTGATCCAGGCTCAGTGCGTCGTATATACCCCGCCAAAGTAGTAGGTCTAGAGGGAATATGACAGTGGCCATGTACACTGGGGCCAGCGCAGAGGAAGTGAGATTCCGCTTTCCCGGTACCTGCCCATATTAATCCTTGTAGTATTGGTGGCCGGATATTACGCGATGCTCAGGGCTTCGGTAAGAGGGAAGTCAAAACAGCTCTTGCGTTCTTGATCGGTTTCCTGTTAGCCATCAGTATTTTATTCAAATCTGCGGTTTCACAACTTCGCCGACCACAAGTATGCCAGGGATGTTTTCAGGACGACTTGCAGCGCGTGATTTTCAATTAGATTTGATACCTTTTCGACATTTTCCGGAACTCTATCGCGATTCACCTATCCTGACCGTATACATCTGGGGCTATTGTGTATGTGCCTCTTATATTTCCCACTTGCTGAACTTTGGAATTCGCCTGCGGGCCACGGAGTTCAAAGTATGAAAAGGTCGTCTATCTTCTGGTCGGCCCGCTGACACTATCCCAGGATGTGCAAACATATTTTCAGTCCGTCGTTCAAAAATCATTGGTGAGTTCAGTCAGTTGTTGTGAAGCACCACTGACTTTTGAATATCAATGACTCCAGACCGCGCGGAAATGCACATTTGGATACGTCATTCACCTGGTCGGCTGTGCACAGACCTCGTACCGAGCACTAACATCCGCACCTACATGTACATTCGGATGTGATAACCCACCCACAGGGAATCACTTGAACGCCTCAAACCGAGAGGTCACGGTCATTAATTCCCTGAACGTAGAACAGTTTCATTCAATATGTTATTGGAATTTATTAAGGCGCAGAACCATCACCGTATCCACCAATAGTACCGTTCAAAGTTTGTCCTACTCGGGCTCCTACTCACTCTCCTACTCGTCTCCTACTCGCCATTTTACCGCCAAAATGGCGAAATTGAGACAAAAGGGAACCCAAGTAGAAGGCCAAAAAGGAACAGCTTTGAAACCCCACCCCGCTGAAATTCCAAGTAGGAAGCAAGTAGGACTTTCCTGCTCAAAAAAAAACATCAAAACACGCTGAAAAACCGAGTAGGAGAGTGAGTAGGAAGCAAGAGTAGGATCCTTTTTGCAAAAAGGAGCTTTTATGCTCCTACTGACAAAGAGGATCCTACTCCAGCCTCCTACCCATCCCCCTACTAGGTTCAGGGAGACAAGTAGGAAAACAAGTAGGAAACCGAGTAGGAGCACGAGTAGGATAACTTTGAACGCCACTAATGAGACAGCGACTCTGGGTGCCATACTCGCATATTCCTCGAACAAACAACTTGAAGTCTCGGCTGAGATTGCATTCTTGCCGGATGCAGGCATTTACAGACCCTGTTGGTGCGGAGCCGAGGGAGAGGTCATGAATCACGGCTGGCGACGGTGATTCCTTTTTCTTGTCATGAAAGTGAAATATGGTACTCATGTTCACTTGAGTTTCAACTCCAGTGTTGTCTTGGGCAGTACCCGGTTGTTAAACATGTGGTACCCCAGTTTGCTGTCTCGCTCATGGATTAGTCAGACCCTCTGGGCCGGAACGCAGTGACTTCGACGGAACTACCTAATCCGATTGCTGTCGTCAGGGCATACTTAAGCGAGTGACTGATGATCGGAAACTTCTCCCTCGTCTCGGAAGCTTTCAATACAATCGTTCGTTTCTTTCATACTTTTTCCACTCCTGTTTTTGAAGTGAATTGCCCCCTGATTCTTTTTCTGGAACGATAATTATTCTGGCTCCACTTCCGCCTCGGTTAGTCCTGCTTTTTATTGGAAACATTTCTACTGGATCCTTTTTCACCCTTGGCTTTGAAGTCCTGGCTCCTTTCCCAGAACGGCGACCCAAAGAGATTTGGTTTCCCCCAAACGACGATCTCAACACGAGTATAGTGGCGCCCGTCAACACAAATCGGCAAATCCAATCCTTGATTGCCGACGCCCGACGCAGATGGCTCGCGGAATCTGCACCTGTCCCCTCCTGTCGCTCCCACCAAGAGTATAGCGGTATTTCAGAGCATTTCCACTCAGATCGTGTGTGGCATTACAGCGAGCCTGAGGGGCATACTGCTTGCCAAGTTCGACAAACCCCTACGTGACGGATTTCAAAATTATAGGGGTGTGTGACCCGTGACTGTCGGTTCGAATGATACATATATACTACGCGGTGTTGTACGTCCACCCGTGGCTCCTTCTTTCGCTCACCGAGCAAGCTATCGACCCCCCGACAAGAGAATGCCAATATCCGGAAGTCCCAGCGAGCTTCTCATGTACGTGTCCGTGTCACTGCAGCATTGGTGTCTCAACCAATTGTTAGCATAATCGTGTTGTCGTCATGGCTCAATATTGCTCTGTACACACTCGAGATCGTCCTCTGCTGGCGGTATTTCGGCCGTCCTAATCGTCCTTTGGTCCACAAGATCGGTGTCGGTCTCATGGTCCTGGCCGACACTGCTTGTACAGCCGCAGTGGGCGTGGACGTGATTATGGCTGCTTTGCAACTGCCATTCCAGAGCGTCTTTGCGCCTCTTGCGATTCAAATCCTGATGACATATATCTCCTCTGTCGTTTCCCAACTTTTTCTGTCTAACTTATTCTACCTCCTGTGAGCCGCTGGCTGGATGATACTCCCTTACCATAACGTCGCTCATTTGTGCACCAGAACGGGAATCAAGACCGTGGTTGTTCCTTTACTGGTCCTGATTTTTGTCCATGTGAATCTTTCTATTTTCTTATTCCAAGTTATGCGGACCTGGCATTCACCCAACTGGCAGCTCGGATTCTCCTGGACGTCTGCCATTTTATCACTCAAGAATTTGGATACGGGGGGAATGGCCTTTACAACCACCACGTACGTTCCTCTGGATTTCTCTTTTTCAAACGTGAAAAGTGACAATCCATTGCCCCTTCAGGATCGGGGCGGTCACCTGCGCCGCCACGGATGTCATCATCGCGGTCTGTCTCACATGGAAGTTCTGGACCATGATGTCGCGCACGATCCCGGAGCATTCGACGAGGAGGTGATGTCTGCTTCCTCAATGGCTTTGCCCTCGGCGAGCTAACCAAGCCACCATCCAGTCTCCTGCGACGAATTTTGATTCTGACCGTCAGCTCCGGCGCACTCTGTGCATTCAATACGCTTACAATGATGATATTGCTCCTGAAGAACAATGGCGGTGCGGCTCAGTGCTCTCTTCCGTATGCGCGTTAATCGTGCTCCAGCGTTCACCTTCTTCTTTGTCTGCCAAGGACGCGTCTACGCTCTGACCCTGTTAGGGCATTTCCTCGTCGGTACTCCAGGGAGCAGCCGGAGTGAATCGACAAACGGTAATGGACGCTTCGGGACCAGCGTCAGCAACAACGTGGTCGTATTCCGCTCCATGGCGGTCGAAACTGTCGTATCTTCTAATGAGCAATCAAAGTCATCTGACCGATTGCGCTCTCCGAACAATAACCAATCACTGTCATACACCGTGAGTCTCTTGTTCGAGTGAACCAGGGGATCTGGTTGGCAATCGCTGACGTTTGAATTGCAGAGCCAAAATCACGAAGAACTTCCCTTGGGGCCCTTGCACGGGAAAGCCGATTCCGAACACGATTGAGCGCGATCTCCCTAAGGGGAACCACGTATTTTCTGGAGATGGGGTGGCACACCTTTGGACATCAGTCGCGTCAGGAGCCCGTGATATCTTGAAAATGTACAACCGCTGCGAATCAATAAAATAGCTACTGCAGTGCATTGTCCATCGGTAATTTGGCCGGAACCCTAGCGCGCGCATTGTGGAAGGAAATCCGAGCATGAACTGGGACGCCCTTGACACAAAGAGGATTACAACAAAGCAGGATGCAGGAGTGTTTCGAGGAGGATCGGATGTCAAACTGCTCGTGGAGCTCCTCCGATATCTCGATTGGTCTTAATAGACGACCGCAAGTCCAATCAATATTCAATAGATCAGCAAAAACCCGACAAATCGACGGCACCAAAACACCAAGAACACGCGTTGCCAATCAACGCGAGGATTTACCTCGCTCGCTACTAGACACCTCACCGTCCTCGCTATCCTCATCACAGGAAGACCCATCGTCGCCTTCGGTATCGGTATCCGTGCCCGTAGCCGAATCCGAATCCGAATCCTCTGACTCTTCATCCCCGCCATAAAAAGCGTCGACCCCGTTTACAACGAGAGCGTTGATGTCGGGAAAGTGCGAGCGATAATACTGTGTCGAGTGTTCCGCGTCCTCGATGATGATATCGAGACAGTTCGCGGGAAAGCCAGAACGCGTTATTAGGCTTTTGATTGCGGGGATGGAGGTCGCAGGGAGGGATGCCTCGGGGAATTGGAAGCCCCGCAAAGCAGGGAGCGTCAGCTGGTTTAACAGCTGGACGTGGCCCTTCGGGTTGGGGTCGAAACCCGGCGGAGCGAGAATTTCGAGGCTATGGAGATGAAGGAGGGGCGGAATTTTGGGATGGAATTCTGCGTCTTTGTCGTCCAGCCACGAGACGGCGTGAATAGCGAGATACTCGACCTTGGTGGTGGCGGACAGAGTTTCCCAGAACGTGTGAATAAATACGACGGGGAGCGTAAGCGAAGTGAGTTGGGCCCATGGAAAACGGAATAGCGCGGTTCCACAGGATGTGGTTAACGCCCGTAGGTCGGGCGCATTCTGAAAGGTGGGAAATGAACCCATCGAGTAAGGCACATTCGCTAAACCCGTCATCCCAATCTTTAATCGACGCAGCAGAGGTAGTTCGAGCGAAGCGCGGAGAAAGATGATGTCGTCGAACGACATCCATACGTCCAATTCCTGCCAACGATTTGAGTGCGGAAGGATCGCGTCAAGGAATTTACGCAGGGAAGGCGCGTGGGGTTTATGGATTATCGAAATGTGCAGCGGATATTGGCGGGAGCGAGCCAACCAAAGTGGGAGAAGACGAAGGCAGCGCTCATTGGCCTCGATGGTCGTGGAGTAGAGGGTGATTGTGGCCCAAAGGCAAGGGGTCGACAAAGCGATTTCTCGCCATTCATGGCAAACATGCCCGAGGAATAAGGGAAAATCGAGGTTCGAAGGGGATGGATCGTCTGGGTCAAGGCTGTGAACAAAGATTTCGCAAGTAATTTCGTCGGGCAAATTCAAAATTGGGTAGACGTAGGCATCGAGACGGGTTTGTAGGGTCTGCCGTTCCTGTCTCAGGTCGTAAATGGGGTTTTCAGGCCCGATATTCTCCTGATTGTGAGATTTAAGGTCAGTGATTCGCCGGTCTAGTTCTTCGAGACGAGCGCGAGCGAGGTGCGGCGTAAATGAGACGGTGGCTGGCAGCGATTCCATTGTCCTTGGACTCCGTTCAGTGATTCAGTCCGAACCTGAGGAGATAAGCCCTATGGGTAGAACATACCTCAGGGGATATCAGCACCCCCGCTTTCATTGAGCTTGGTCGCACAGCTGATGGGCGTAGCCGCGAAAAACAGCAATGACAGTTGTCACGCGTGACGTTCCACTGGCAAACATCCACAAATCAAGGCGAGAGTTTCGAGAAGAACGGCAAGAAAATAGTAAATGAGCAAGGGAATTATAACGTGAGCATTCAAATTTTTCGCCTAACCCTACTACCCATATATCCAAAGGCTCGCCCCACCCCGCTATAAATAATCCATTCACAAAACTACGAGACGGGGAGAAAATGCTTCAAAGAGCCAGTGGAACTAAAAAAGAAAAAGAACGAACACGCAGTGTGTGCCACGAACGTTAAACCCGGCCCCAATATTCCCTTGTTGAGGGTTGCAAAATGCTTTGGCCAGAGGACCAAGATTGTGCGTACGAGTTGGAAGTAGCGCCAGAGACTGTCTGGATGGGCTGCCCAGTTGAGGGAAGAAAACTACGTGAAGGGATGGATCAACACGCTCAAGGAACAATGTAGAGGAAGTTCTACGCGGCGTAATCAATCGCAGAGAGGATAGGAGAGGCTGTCGATCGAGAGCGTTGGAGTATGGGGAGATCGACCTGCACAAACATTGGTCAAGGTGGAAATTACTCGGGCGGAAATGGATGGAAAACGGCGTTGAGAAGGGATAACGTGTGAGCAGAGGAGGGAAAAAAGAGTGTATTCAATGCAAGACAAAAGACTATAATGACGCGCGTTGGCGCTCGTAAACCCTCCTTCCACTTCCATCCTCCGCGGCGATGTGCGAGCGAAACGGCGGTTGGAGTGCAAAGTCGTTGATTGGTGCATGAGAATGCGAGTGCGCTTGAGGAAAGAGTCGTGGGCAGAATAAGATGGGTAAAGTATGAAGGCGGGGAGGCGGGGACAAGGCAGAGAGACGAACTATCCACCATTGAAACCAGGGTAACTTTCCAACAGACAGAGGAATGCTGGGCAGGCGGAGGTCTAGTTGAGCGCGACAAAGGCTAGAGCAGAGCTTTGGCATCCACTGCGGTATAGACGGAGCCCTAAGCGATTCCTCCAAGTCAGAGATGACTATGGGCAGTCGGAGCGCCAAGACGGAGTGGAGTGCAGGAGGCATGGAAGATGTGGGCGGAAGATTGGCCAGTTCTACTCTGAATCTTCAGAGAAAGATAATCCGTTGGGGCGACGATGGCCAGAACGCGCCAATGAAGGTCAAGATGAAGGTGTGCGGAGAAGACAAGCATGCTGTGGCTGTGTTTGATCCGTGACTCCGATCAGACTGCTCTTTGCTTCCACCCTTCACCACGGCGCAGGGATTCTGCATCTGTGTCGCACAACACGCAACTATTCTGCTTAATACAATTTCCATGTTCAATAAGAATCGTTCTGGAGCATTTCTCCGATGTTCTTTGTCTGGCGACGCATCCCGCTGCCCGTCCCGCCCGGCGTTCGTCGCCGTCATCGCTCTGCTGCTCCTCGACATCGATACTCTTTCGTTACCGACCCTTTAACTCTTCTTACCGCTCACGCGGCTTCCCTTGGGTCTCTTCAGGGCACTCGCCGCCTTTCCGGCAAGCAAAATTGAAGGTAAACCGAGCAACGTGCTCCGCCCAACACCAGATACACGCCATTGAGCTTTCCTTGAGTTTTTCTTTCCCTTTCTGTCCCATTATGACGCAATCAAGGCATTCTGTTGACACGTTTTCCAAAGATGAATCCAGCAATCAAATCTTCCGCTCGACCACCACGCTCACGATACACAATATCTCGCACCCCGGACAAACATCAGTGGGACACCCATGCAACTGAGTCAGTAGAGGCTTATTGGATCACGTACATCTCTCTAGTTTGTGTTTCCCACTTCGTCCCGGTGGCCTTTTCTCTTGGAGCTCTCATCTTCATTTTTCTTCTCGCTGGCGCTCCCTACTCCCTCGTTCCTTGACTCTGCAAGCGCCACCCACCATGTGCATGTGCACCCGCGGCTCATACTAACGGCTCGCTTTTATCAACGCTCACCCGCATTGCACGCCCGATGCCAAGCGACGAATCGGCTACGACACTATAAGGCCTCGGAATCGGCGTCGATGTGATTCGCCCGTGCCGTGCTCATATTCGCCAACTCCCTGGCGCGTACGTCCGCCTTCTTGGTGTTGCTTTGGCGGGTTCACTGCGCGCGCTCCGTCAGCACGACGCAGATGCAGCGAAACAACGATTGAGACCGAGTTGCGCCCTCATGCAGATGTTCCTTTCGCCAGCTGACTTATAAATCTTGCATTTCTTGTATTCGGGCGCGTGCATTCGTTGGTTCTCCGCAGCCTTCGTGGACCAAGGTTAGTTCTCCCCTTGCTTCCAGACCGGGCGGATCGCGCTGACGACACCTTATCCTTCCCATTAATCCCTCCGACGCCCTTACCCTCACTTTCCTCTTCGCCAATGCTCTTCACAGTTACACCACTTTCATTCGTCTCTCCAATGTGAGGCGACGTCGCGCAAGCGTGCGTGTTCTCGATCCTCGTATCTCGCCGGGTCCGCTGAAGCGCTTCGGCTCCCGTAATACCTGCCTATCCAATAACACTCTTCCCGTGGCATCTTTGGCAACCACCCCCCGCAATCGCCACCAATGCAGCACCGCATGATACCGTCGATATACCTGGACTACCGCCAAAATGTTTGAAATGATGGATCAGCCTTGCGCGTTTCAATTTCCATTTAATCCTCTCACTCTACTGACCCAATCCACTCAGATCTGCTGAATTGCTGCCTCGCTTCATATTTCCTTAGCCTCACACTCGGTAACTTAGGTTTGTTGTGAGCTTTCAAATCGATTCCATTACCGTACTGACTTGACTTTTCACTTGCTCAGATATTGCCTTTGCGTCTTCACGCTTCAATTCTTGAACGCCGAAACTATGACACTATAGACCGTTACGTTCCCCATCCAATATCTAACACCTCGTTCACATTTATTGGCTTGGATAATGTGCCCAGACGCCGTTACTAGCCTCGATTATCCCTAGCACCGTCAATATGCTTGTCCAACTCAACTCAAGATACATCTTGGTCGACTCTTTTCCACACTCACAGTCTAGCTTGAGCTGTTCAGATTCGTTGTACTCCCCTCCATTGTCCTTGCTTGCTCTGTATCGGTCCAACTTACCATCCTCGCCGAACGCCGCGAGGCCGTTACTATCCTTGTATACTTCAAGGTAAGTCATTTTCCCATTCAGCCACACAAATTACTTTCCGCAATTCAAG